>VXBP01005792.1:218777-461799 GCA_013400115.1 Rhinopomastus cyanomelas
GGGATCCAGGAGGGATCCAGGAGGAACGCAAGACCTCGAAACCCATAAATCCGCCCAGCCCCACCCCAGGCCGCAGCCCCCTGGTGGATTTACCGGCAGCCTCTTCTTTTCCCTCCTACTTTTCCCTGCTCGGTGGGCAGCGGTGCCCCGGTCCCGCCGAGTGGGGCTCCGGCTGGAGGTTGGTTCGGGGTAGCTCAGGGCTGAGCTGGTTCGAGCAGCCTCCGAGTAGTTCAGAGCAGCAGCTGAGCTGAGGAGCAACCCCCCATCCCCGGCTCCAGCGAGACAATAAGATAGGAAAGGGTTTGGAGCAGGTGTCCTGCGAGGAATAGCTGAGAAATCTGGGGCTGTTTAGCCTGGAGAAGAGGAGATGGAGGGGAGACCTTCTTGCTCTCTACAACTACTTGAAAGGAAGTTGTAGTGAGGTGGAGGTTGGTCTCTTCTCCCCAGTGACCAGTGATAGGATGAGGGGAAATGGCCTGAAGCTGCACCAGGTTCAGGCTGGATGTCAGGAAGAATTTCTTTCCTGAAAGGGTTGTCAGGCACTGGAACAGCCTGTCCAGGAAGGGGGTTGAGTCCCCATCCCTGGAGGTGTTGAAGAGAAGGGCAGATGTTGCATTGGGGGACAGGGTTTAGTGGTGCTGACAGTGCTAGGAAAAGCTTAGACTTGATGATCTTGAAGGTCTCTTCCAGCCAAAACTGTTCTAAGATCCTGTGAAAAGGGAACAGCAGCCAGTACAGCAAAGCAAACCTTCAATTCCTGTGACAGAGGCACAGACTGAGGCAGGAGTTTGGTGGCAGCAGGAGGACAAATGAGCCTGCCCATCAGTTGAGAATTTGTTAGTTCTCAAGCAAAGCTGCTGCTGTTCCAGGTTCTCCACAACTGGAAGCAATGTGGGAAGCAGCATCCCTCCTGCCATCAACACACAAGGATTTGTGTGTGCAGAGGTCCCAGGAGAGGTGCTCTTGTGTCCAGGGACAGCCTAACCTTGCTTTGCGTCTGTGTATTGATCAAAACCTGTGGTTTCTCCTGGTCTCCTGGTAGTTTTCATCTGAGTTGTGGGATTTCAGGTACACTTCAAAGGGGTTTATACCAAAAGAAGCTTTATACAAATTGATTCCACCATGAGTTTCAGCCATATGAAATCTTAGCTTGTTTGGGGTATCTGGCAGGCATCCTGCTTTGGTTTCCTAACCAGCTTGCGTTCCGGGTGTTAACGCCACAGCATCATGTCACACTGCCATAGGCTTTAAAACACGTGGGCTTCTGATCTTAGTGACTGAAGGCATTGATTTGATCCAACTTCTGGTCAGACTGTAATCTTGAAGGGATCTGGATGTAGCCAACAGGAGTAAGGAGGTGATGGTGACCCTGTACTCTGCACACCTTGAGTACTGGGTCCAGTTTTGGGCACCACAGTATCAGGAGGACATTGAGGGGCTGGAGTGGAACAAGCAAAGGGCAGTGAGGGTGGGGAGAGGGCTGGAGAACAGGCTGAGAGTGGCTGAGGGGACTGGGGTTATTGAGTCTAGGGAAGAGGAGGCTGAGCTACCTCAAAGGAGGTTGAAGCAAGGCTGTTGTTGGCTTCTTCACCCAAATTTCTGATGATAGGATGAGGGGAAATGGTCTCAAGTTGCATCAGGGACGGTTTAGATTTGATCTGAGGAAGTTGTTTTCTGAGAGAGTGGTTGGGTGCTGGACCAGGCTGCCCAGGGAGGTGGTGGAGTCCCCATCCTTGGAGATGTTTAAAAACTGAATAGCTAGAGCACTTGAGGCCATGGTGCTGGGATGAGGGCTGGACTTGCTGATCCTGGAGGTCCTTTCCAGTCACAATAATTCTGTGATTCTATGGATGAACATAGCTGTGTTTGAGAATTTTGGAGAATTACTCATTAACTCTGTAAACATAATAGGATGTGGTAGATCTAGCACTTGAGGCCCCACTTGAGTGTGGGGTTAGGGAGCTGTTGGGATGAAAGCTGGACTTGATGATGCTGGAGGTTCTTTTCAGCCACAATGATTCTATGACTGGCAGAGTTTAGTCCAGTACAGCTACACAGTTCTAATATGAAGACAGAAACAGTTCAAAGTGTCAACTGACTTTGTTCACTATCAATTATAGTTAGACAACCCGGGTGCCCAGGACAGCACAACAGTTTTGTGTGGAGTTATCTACACATGGGAGCCCAGTTGCTATCATTTTCCCTGTCTTAAAGGTCACAGAGATGCAGCAAGCTCTCCTCAGTGTCTTCATTACTTGCATACAACTAGAAAGTGATCAACCAAAGCACGCTCAGGAAAACAGCAGAAGCCAAATCAGCTGGCAACACAAATCCATTCTAATGTTTCAGTTCTAACAAAACAGGAGGGGTGGGCAGCCAGCTGGCTGAGGAGGTGGTGCAGGAGGATCTCCTCACTGCTCTTCATCTCCTTGTGATGATGGCTTTGCTAGCAGGCTGCGTGTGAGAGTTGGTAGGGCACGCTCACGCTGTAAGATCCCAAGCTGCTGCCTTGCACATGCAAGAACACTCTTGGTCAGCTGTCAAGGGAAGCTTCTGTTTGTACAGCCAGAGTAGGAGGCTTCTGAACCTGAGAGAACTTGTCTAGCACAGGGTCTGTGCTAAGCAGCAGTGTTAAGCCTCACAGGATGACCCAGGTCTTGGGGAATGCTACTGACACGACCTCCTCTTAATTCATTTCCCTGCACTATGTGACCAAAGGGAGCAGCAGCATCGCACAAAACCAGGTTGTGATGTGGTTAGAGTCAGCAGCAACGTCTGCGTTAATCACAGAACATGAGGGATTGGAAGGGACCTCGAAAGATCATCCAGTCCAATCCCCCTGCCACAGCAGGATCACCCAGACCAAGTTGCACAGGAACATACATACCCAGGTGGGTTTTAAACATCTCCAGAGAAGGAGACTCCACAACCCCAAATAGGTTAGTGAGGCAGGACTCACCCTTAAGTAAAGCCATGCAGGCGAAACAGCTCGGCAGCAGTGGCATCACCAGGTTCATAAGGTCTATTTCCCTTCCATGGGTTGTGGCTCCGAAGAGACTTGATTCGATGGCAGATATCAACTGGGACATTTGCAATGAGCAATATTAATCACGAGGGCAGCCTGAACTTCAGCAGCAAGGGCTATGATGAGCAGTGAGAGCAGCCTGCGTGTGCTGCACTGAGTCAGGCTGCCAAGCTCTGGGTGCCCTGCAAGAAATGTGACTTTTAAGCCAGTGTTGCCTATTTATGCTGAGGTGGCGTTTTTTAAGATGCTGCAGCTATGACAGCAGAAAGACTACACAGAACCACTGGACATCAGGGATTGGAAGGGACCTCAAAAGATCATCCAGTCCTATCCCCCTGCCACAGTAGGATCACAAGTCACACAGGAACATATTCAGACATCTTTTAAACATCTCCTCAGAAGGAGACTCCACATCAGCTGTGAGCACTGATTTTTCATGGTGCACCCTCACCAGCTCACAATTAACCAAAACAAGGACCAACATCTTGGTAAAACCTGCACCGAGTTGTTGATGGAAGGAACTGAGTCAACTGTATCTCACCTTTACTCAATGAGCTTGCTGGCTTTTGCTTTCAGCTGTAGTAATCAGGAATGGAGTGGAATCTGATTTGTAACATAATAAGAGTTTTTCTGTAGTGTTGTTTTCATCCAAGACGACCAAATGCTTCACTAACAACTAATTAGCATTCTCAAAGTATCTAGCTGAGACATTGAGGGCTGTTTTGCACAAGAGCTGCTACAGGTAAGGCACGGAAACACACGTGAGTGTACTTATTTTCACCAAAACAGATGTAAAAGCAGATAGGAGTTGCTGAAAGGCATGCAGCAAATGCACCACTGATGGAGACCTCCGACATCTCTTTCTGTTGCAAGACCTCAAGACCTAAAGCTATCTCCTAGTGTTCCAATAAGCTCAGTGTAAGTAGAGCTGTAGATGGCTGCCACCAAGGATTTGGTATAAATAAACAGGTTTGAACATCAGAATGGTTTTATTTTGGGATTGGTTTGGACAATATTGGAGGAAATCATCAGCCCTGGAGGTGTTTAAGGACAGCCTGGCTGTGGCACTTAGTGCTCCTGTGTGACTTGGTCTAGGCGATCCTGCTGTGGCAGGGGGATTGGACTGGATGATCTTTTGAGGTCCCTTCCAGTCCCTGATGATTCAATGATTCTAAGGATCTGCTAGAATTCCACTGCATGGAACACACAGGAAAAAAAGGTAAAACAGGAAGAGATGAATGAGGTGGAATGGAAACAGTAGGAGGGCATTTGCTGCTTCCTAAATGCTGCATCAATGGAAATTCTTATGTGTCCTCCTCGGGAATATGTTCTCCCTGGCACTGAAGGAGCATTAGCTGCCATTCACACAAAGCAAGGTGTGTTCTGAAGAACAGTTAGAGCTCTTTTTCCTTGCACTAGAGATGTTATCTGTGCCATTTGCTGCAGTTTCTGCTGTAATAAATACCTTTGTTTAATGAATAATATGCAGGGGAAGATTCCATGATGTCAAAGACTGGTTAGACCAGCTACAGACCCACTTGAGAAGTTCAGAGTGATATTCAGAAACAGTTTTTGAGTTCAGCTGCACACTGAGGCTGCCTTTCTTTTTTTTAATGTGGGAGGTACCTATTTTCCCTTCACTGTGCTTCTTGCTCGCATGGATGGTTATACAGCAGCTTGTTTGTGAACACTGAGCAGAAGAGAACTTCTTCCTTCAGCCCAAGAAATTTTCCTCTGCCTTTGCCAAAGCTTAAAGTTTGTGATAAGACTAAATGCAAGGAGGGGGATGGAGTGTGTGGAGCCACCAGAGGCAAATCTTGGAGCTATGCTGGCTTCTACAGAAGCTGTGATGCTCACAGAATCACAGAACATTAGGAATTGGAAGGGACCTCAAAACATCATCCAGTCCAATCCCCCCACCACAGCAGGATCCCCTAGATCAAGTCGGGTTTGAAACGTCTCCAGAGAAGGAGACTTCACAACTTCCCTGGGCAGCCCCTTCCAGTGCTCTGTCACCCTCACTGGGAAGAAGGTCCTTCTCAGATTGATGTGGAACCTCCTCTGTTCCAGCAAAAGTTTAAAATGCTTTTGAGTGAGGTGGTTTCTCGTTATTAGAGATGTACAATACCCTGATGAAGGAAAGACTTGATGTGTCCATTGCTCTGGAATGATCAAATCCCTCCATCCTGGCAGGAGCAACCATGTACCTCAGAGAAGATCTGCAGAGACTAGGCATAGAAGATGGAAAAGCACCTTATCTTCATGATTCAGTCCCAGAATTTTCTGTTAAGTCTGGTAACAAGAGAACAAAATGTCCTTTACTACTGTGAAGATTCAATTCAAATCAGAATGTTTTATGAAAAGCAGCAGATTGTGTGAGGGGATGTCAGCCTGGCCCAAGATTGGGTACAAACCTGTTCTTTCTCTCCACACAGAACTCCTCAGAGATGACCTAGAAGGCATTCAGGTTTAGAAAGAGCCAGTCTTTATTAGACCAAAAACCTGACTTGTTAACTTTTTACATCAGAAGATTCCAGGTGATTGGGTAAGACATAGGGATGGTTTAGAATCACAGAATCATCACTGCTGGAAAGGACCTCCAGGATTATCAGTTCCAACCTTAATGCCAACATCTCCCTAACCCCCAGACCACGGCCTTAAGTACTGTAGCTACTTGGTTTTTAAACCCCTCCAGAGATGGGGACTCCACCACCTCCCTGGGCAGCCTGTTCCAGGGCCCAACCACACTCTCAGGAAAGAACTTCTTCCTAAGATCCACTCTAAACCTCCCCTGACACAACCTGCGACCATTTCTTCTTGTGTTATCATTAGTAATCAATATGAGGAGGAACTTCTTCATGGTGAGTTGATGGAGCACTGGAACAGGCTGCCCAGGGAGGTTGTGGAGTCTTCTTCACTGGAGATGTTTAAGACCCACCTGGATGTGTTCCTGTGCGACTGGATCTAGGTGATCCTGCTGTGTCAGGGGGATTGGACTGGATGATCTCTCGAGGTCCCTTCCAATCCCTAATGATTCTATGATTGTTGATTCAATAAACTATTTCTGGCCTCATAAGTACAGAGTCAGGCTAGAGAGGTAAATGCAGCGAGATATCATCCATGAGCTCTGCAAGGCAGGAGCAGCTGTGATGATGCAGATGAAGTTAAAGAGAAGACCTTATCAGCTGCTCCCACAAGCTGCACCTAGTGTATCTGAAGAGGAACTTCAAGCGTGCAAACCTTGAAAAGAGGACATTTCTAAAGAAAGCCTCTTGCTCTGACAGTATTTTGGGAGTAGTGGGTGTGAGATTCAGCGTTGAGACACTGAATTTGTCAAAAGTTTGGGGAAAACGTTGTAGCCAAGAAACCTCAACAAGTATCTGTTGGGAACAGACTCCTCAGATCTAACTGAAACTATCGAAGGAGTCAACTTTAAAATGGTATCTGCTGACAGTCTGTGTTCTCGTGGAGTGATGTAAAACTAAGAAGCCTTTATTTAAAAGTAAAGGCAAGCACTGCTTACTGTACTGGATCTTCTCTTCTGTCATGTTGGCATCAGAAAAGGCTGCAGAATCGGACGCCAGCACAATCCTCTTCACCTTGACAGGAGCTGCATAACTGTGTGGTCACTCAGTGTTTGTGTGTTTTTATTGTCAATAAAAACATGATGCTTGAAGGAGTGAACAACAGACTCTTCTCTCTTCTCCCAACAGTTCAATGTTTTAGTACTTCAGAGCCATTCTTTAATGCAAAACTCACTTAAAAAAACCCAACCCCTTGTGCTGTACTTGGGTATGAGGATGTCATTCCCACCCGGCAGCTGCATCTTTCCTAACTCTTCACTGCACTCTGGAGATCTCTGGAGCACCACCATGATAACTTTGAAGTGAGTAGAAGCTGTTCCACAATACACGTGCGTCCACCCTTCTTATGTGACACTGAGACTGAGGAAGAGCAGTCAGGAATTCTCCAGTCTGTGGTCCCCAGAAAAGCACCCCTGTCCATCAGTAAACTCTGCCCTCATTGCCTGAGAGGAGAGTTTCTTGCTCAGCCATAGCAGTGATACTTCTTTTGGTTAACAGATCAAGAAAGTATCTCCTCCTCCTCTACTCTGCCCTGGTGAGACCACATCTGGAAGATTGTGCCCAGTTCTGGGCCCCTCAGTTCAAGAAGGACACAGAACTGGTGGAGAGAGTCTAGTGCAGAACCACAAAGATGATGGAGTGGAACAGATGAGGAGAGGCTGAGGGAGCTGGGTGTCTTGGGCTTGGAAAAAAAAGAGACTGAGGGATGACCAAATGTTGATATTTATTTATTTATTATTGATATATTTGTGGAAAGGGCAGGTGTCAGGAGGATGGAGTTGATGATAGGACAAAGGGCAACAGGTGTGAGCTGGAACAGAGGAGGTTCCACATCAATATGAGAAGGAACTTCTTCCCAGTGAGGGTGCCAGAGCACTGGAAGGGGCTGCCCAGGGGGGTTGAGGAGTCTCCTTCTCTGGAGACATTTAAAACCCACCTGACCATGTTCCTGTGTGACTGGATCCAGGGGATCCTGCTGTAGCAGAGGGACTGGACTGGATGATCTTTCGAGGTCCCTTCCAATCCCTGATGTTCTGTGATTCTGCAAGGTGCCTTTAAAAGGGCAGTAAGACAAGAACCCACATGCATGGGCTGCCCTGTGTGCAGGACTTTGTAAGCTGAGCAGGCTGCTTTTGCAGTCCACAGAGAGAAAGCTTCATTCCCATGCTGCAAGCCAGGCAAGGTCAGCAAAATGTGGAGAGAACCACAAGCAGCAGCCAGGCTGAAAGTGCCTGGTCTTCAAGGGCATTGTTCTGGGGAAAAACAGTCACTGTGAGATCAAGCCTGTGGATTCTGGTAGGGAAAAGTCTTCACACCACAGTAGCACCCCTATGTACAGAATGTATTTCTTCTGTGCTAATCCATTATGAAAGGACACGATAAACTCCCAGACTTCTGAAGTGACCTTCATCCTACCTCTGTGCCCATTTCACACCAGGAATCAGGCACACCCTAAACTCAAGAAAGTTAACCCAGGGCCTTCTGAGAGTTTGTTCTGCTTTAAAAGCTGAGCAGAATCTGCCAGTCTAATTTGTGTGGTTTCTGCAGAGAAGTTTTAAAGTTTGGGTTTGAAAGGTTGAAAAGTGTCTGTCTCCACCACTCCCTGCTTGTTCTGCCCCCTCGGTGACTTCTGCCTTCTTCACTTCTCTCCATCTTGGACCGTTGGGAGCTGCGTCACTGCCACTGAGAGAGGATGTTATCACTTCTGAGAAGGTTATTACCACAACATTGGTGGTGACCAGATGGGATGTGTGAGGATCCAGATAAGGACCCACACAACACCGCACTACTGTGCCACCACAGAGTTCTACCCCTCTTTAGCAGCACTAAATGGGTTAAGAATGATTTGGAAGAAAACCTCCTTAGCAGTGCACAGCCTCAGTGCAGACAGTTATTCCTCACTCAGCAAAAAGGAGAAGTGAGTAAAACAATGCGAACGATTGATATCGTTCCACCGAAGCTGCTTCTCAAAGGGCGGTGTGTGGGCCTGCCACAGCTGTTCATTTCTAGGCTGCGTTTCACCGATGTCATGAAGTGGGTTCCGCAAACTGGCTGGCTGAAGCACGGTGTGGCTGAACCCAGAAGATCCCCAGACCTACCTCACAGGGGTTGAGTTAAACACGGAATCACAGAATCATCCTGGCTGGAAAGGACCTCCAGGATCAGCAAGCCCAGTCCTCATCCCAACAGCAACAGTTCAGTGTAGGAGCAGTCCTCATCCCAACAGCTTGGGTAGTCACAGCCATTCTTATACCCTCTGAGTCCAATATTGGGTAAATTGGGTGATTTGCTGTGCGGTCAGAGTTAGGAATTTAATGGCTGTGGTTAAAACTTTGATCTTTGTGCAGACCTGTGGTGTAAGCATCCTGAATCCAACTGAATCCGTGAACTTGAGTCACTGCCTTCTCTAACGATCAGGATGTGACACCCATCCAAGTTAAATTGCTGAGGGAAATAAGCACTTGAGAAGTCAGTATTAAAACTGGCTTTTGGGACCTTTTCTGAGCTGTAATACGTAGCACCTACATGATACGTGGAGCACAGAGCCGCTGTGATCTTCCTTGTTGAGGGAAAGGAGCTTCCTCCAAAATATTGCTAATTAATGTCACAAAAGTCACATTTATTATTCCTGTATATTGCCTGAATGTGTCTTAGATGCCAAAAATACACTTGATCTCTCCACTTCCTCTGCAGATTCACTGTAGTGGGAGTAGGATCAAGTGTTTTTGTTAGCTAGGTTGTTTGGCACTCTGTCTATCCGCCTGTACCTCCCTCTCTCATGCTCTTTAATCTTCCTGAGCAATCTTCTCTCTTCCTGTGGGGTGACTGAAAGGATTCTCTGAGGCAACCAGCTCTGACATTTGGGGAAGAAATAAACAAAAAGTGAAAGAACGCTCTAATTAGGCAAAATGTCAGGTAGAGCTCCAGCAAGAACCTGATTCTGATCGTGTCTTTTACGAACTCTTGAAAACTGCTCTGCAGAGAGCCTTGTAAGTGAGTGCTTAGAGAAAGCCTGCGCTGTAGAGACCCGGGAGTGATGGCTGAGATTGTTAGTAGGGAAATGAAATATTGAACCACAGTGGTTGCTGGCACTGGGGGCAGTTCTGGGCCTCTCACTTAAAGACAGAGATTGAGGGGCTGGAGCGGGTTGTTGGAGTGGAGTAGTTGTGGAGTCTCCTTCTCTGGAGACTTTTCAAACCTGCCTAGACGTGTTCCTGCGTGACTTGGTCTAGGAGATCCTGCTGTGGCAGGAGGGTAGGACTAGATGATCTTTCAAGGTCCCTTCCAATCTCCAACATTCTGTGATTCTGTGATCCTTTACTCAGCATGCCTATATGGCAAGTGGCTTGTTCTCTAATCTTTGCTAAATTTATTATCTCTTTCCCTGTGCTGGCTTCTTGCCTTTCCCTGTATTCAGAGCACTTGTCTCTGAGGCAGCCCTCTTTCCAATGTGCCTCTTTTAGAAAGATTTGCAGATGAAAGGAACAAGATCTATTTTTAGGAGACCTACATCACTTCAAGCAGGGCTCCTCCAAAGTCAATGCCTTCTTCATCTGAGCTGTTTGCCATTAGATTAGGGGGAATAACCAACCCCAGAACACTAAAAGAGACAGATTAAAGCAAAGAAATAAGAATGGGAACACAGGCTTTGATCTGCTTCGAAGGCTGCTCCCTTCATCCCTCTGGACTACTTAGATTATTTGAGGGTCTACCTACCTATTTGAAGGGAGGCAGGTTTATAAGATTATATAGATGAATGTAGAAGAGTGCAGAGGAGGAGAAACAATCCTAAATACAAATTATTTATAGAGAACTGGGGCTGTTTAGTCTGGACAAGAGAAGACTGAGAGGGGATCTTAATGCCTGTAAATACCTGAGGGATGGGTGTCAGCTGGAAAGGGACAATTTCTTTTCTGTGGGGCACAGTAATAGGGCAAGGAATAATGAGGATACATTTGAACATAGAAGGTTCCACCTCAACATGAGGAGAAAGGTTTTTACTGTAATGGGTGACAGATGACTGACACAGGCTGCCCTGATAGGTTGTGGAACATCTCCCTGGTGAGGAAAGGCTGAGGGAGCTGGGTCTCTTGAGCTTGGAAAAAAGGAGACTGAGGGGTGACCCCATTAATGTTGGTAAATATAGAAAGGGTGGGTGTCAGGGGGATGGATCCAGGCTCTGCTCAGTGTCATCCAATGACAGGACAAGGGGCAGTGGGTGTGAGCTGGAACAGAGGAGGTTCCACATCAATATGAGCAGGAACTTCTTCCCAGTGAGTGTGACAGAGCCTGGGAACGGGCTGCCCCGGGGAGTTGTGGAGTCTCCTTCTCTGGAGGTGTTTCAAACCTGCGTGGACATGTTCCTGTGCGAGTTGATCAAGAGGATCCTGCTGCGGCAGGCGGATTGGACTGGATGATCTTTTGTGGTGCCTTCCAACCCCTGATGTTCTGTGATTCTGTGCGACCTGCCCTAACTGATCCTGCTGTGGCAGGAGGGTTGGACTGGATGATCTCTACAGATCCCTTCCAACCTCTGACACTCTAGGAGTCTGGGATTGATGAAATCTAGATTAGAACACTAACAACATAATTTTGCTGATGCAGTACTTGCAAGAATTGCCAAAGAGAGGATTACTTTCAACAAGATGAAGAAATTCTTCTGTCTCCTGTTTAGGATGAACAAGGAAGAGAATGTTTATGATGTTTAGGATGAAATTCCTGATATAAAATACTCATTAATAGAATGAGCTCTCAAAAAATAAAAAAGTGCAGACACTTTCTACCACCTTTCCTTTTTTCCCTACATGTAGTTGGGACTTTTGATACCCATTGCAATGACTTGATCACCTCAGAGGTCTTTTCCAGCCTCAATAGTTCTGGGATTCTGTGATCTGGATTTACAGCACTTCACTTTTATACTACTTTCTCCAGGACTTACTGCTGAATAAATCTTCTCTCGCTGACAAGGGAAAGGTGGCAGATTTTCCTTTAGAAACTTGTCCCAATGCTTTGAAGAATAAATGATGTAAAATAAGCTGCATATACAAAGACAGACAGCTCATTACACTTCCTCACAGTCTTCAGATAAGAGCCTCGGTGTTTCCTTTGCCCTGAATTCCCTCTTATTCCCTCTGTGCCTGGGCATCAGATCAGAATCACAGAATCACTGAATGATTGAGACTGGAAAAACCCTCTGAGCTCAGCCAGCCCAGCCCAGGACCTAACATCACCACATCAGCCAGACCAGGGCACTAAGGGCCACAACCAGGCCGTCCTTCAACACCTCCAGGGATGGGGACTCCACCGTTGCCCTGGGCAGTCCAGTCCAGGCTCTGATCACCCTTTCCATAAGGAAGGGCTTCCTAACATCCAACCTAATCTTCCTCTGGCAGCTTCAGGTGCTGGTTGCCTGGGAGAAGAGTCTGACCCCCGCCTCTCTACAACCTCTTTTCTAGTAGTTACAGAGAGCAAGAAGGTCTCCACTCCATCTCCTCTTGTCCAGGCTAAACACCCCCAGCTCCCTCAGCCTCTCCTGATCACATTTTCCCTCCAGTCCCTTCCTCAGCCTTGTTGCTCCCCTGGACCCACTCCAGGATAAGTAAATTACGATGGAGATTTTATCACACAGTATCACAGTATTACCAAGGTTGGAAGAGACCTCATAGATCATCAAGTCCAACCTGTCACCACAGAGCTCAAGGCTAGACCATGGCACCAAGTGCCACGTCCAATCCTGCCTTGAACAGCTCCAGAGCTGGCGACTCCACCACCTCACCAAATGCCTTTTTTATAAAAGCCACCTCACCAAATGCCTTTCATGCAAACTCTTGAGCTGTCAATGCTCTTACAAGAAGTGCCACCTCCTTACCAGTATCAGTACCAGTACTGGCACCAACACCTACCTTGCAGCACAGACATAAGACAGCTGCACACACCTAGGTTTTATCTGACGCCGTTAAGTAAAGCAGTCACACGCTGCTTTCATAGCAGGAGCCACAGTGAGTCACTGGCAATGCAGATTTTCACAAACTCATGACCACGATGCTGGGCCACTAGGTCAGAATGCCTCTTGCCAGTCAAGAATACCTGAGCTGTTTGAAATAAATTGAGCAAACAAGATGAAAATCATATAAAAGAGCTGTGAAAGGCAGATGACTGATAGTTCTTGACACACAGAGCATCTCGAGAGTTGAAGAATGTGCCTTGATAAGTAAATCATAATTCAGACTCCTGGAGACAAAGCCAAGAGGGGGAAATGTAGGCCAGCTGTCTCCAGCAGACCTTTACACAGAGCAGAAATGGTCTTTAATGCTGAAAACTGTCCAAATGATGTAATTACTTTTCTTCTCAGATGTCTGAGGACCAGGCTGAAGCTCTTGAATGCTAGGAACATGTCATGTAGCATAGTGTGTAGGGCTTTATCTGGATCCCCAAGCATCCCACTTGGGTCATCAGCAACGTCATGGATCAGAGACCCCGACTCTGTTCCAACCCAGAGCTCACAGTTGTGCCCTGTGATAGGACAAGGGGCAATGGGTGTGGGTTGGAGCACAGGAAGTTCCACCTCAACATGGGGAAGAACTTGTTTACTGTAAGGGTTAGAGAGCACTGGAAGGGGCTGCCCAGGGAGGCTGTGGAGTCTCCTTCTCTGGAGACTTTCAAGACCCCTCTGGATGTGTTCCTGTGTGACCTGTCCTAGGCTTTAGAATCCTGCTAGAGCAGGGGGGTTGGACTTGATGTCCCCTGGAGGTCCCTCCCAACCCATCACACAAAGACCACATACAGCAGTTCAGAAAGTGTACTTGGTCTCAGTTCAGCTGAAGGCCCCTCCAAGTGACAGCAGCACCCTTTGCTCCCTGCCTCTGTTTCTGAGAAGTGTTGCTGAGGTGCCTTGAGTGCTTTTTCCAGCTGTAACTTCCAGCAGGAATTCTTGCTATGCACTCATCCAGAACTGCTGCTCATGAAAGCAAACCATTGCTCCTGTGAGCAGCTGGTCATCTTGTTCATCACGGTGCCTGAGAAATTGCTTTGGAAAAGGAGTCCTTTGCAAAACTGTGCTCTCCAAACAGGGGTAAAGGCTGAACTAAAGGCTGGTGTTGAATGTTTGTGGATTTAAATTGATTGTTTTGGTTCACTGAGGAGATGACTTTGCTTTCTGTAGCTCATTCGAGTTCTTCATCTTAACACTTTCCCTGAGATCTGGAGTGACTGTGGAAACCTGAGAAGCTCAGTCAGGAGCAGAATAACACTTAGTAAGCATTTTCTCTCTCTCTTTTTTTTGGAGTAGAAGCTGTGTATGTGATACAACTGAAGTGAGACAGCCACTAGGGTGTGCAGAACATTACACAGGAGCAATTCATATTTCATGAGATCCTTCACGGAGAGCGGAATGGTTAAAGGAAAGAGTAGGTGCTATTAAATATTTAAGCATCTGCTACATCCCATCAAAAGCATTAGCAACTCGGTAAACAGCCACTTGCTGCCTAGCGTTGTTCTTGTGCTCTGACATGACTCTTTAAGCTATTTAGATGAGGATAAAGTTAATGCAGAAGGTGGAAAGCAAGCAGTGGAGAAGAATGAGGTAATAACTTCTGAGAAGTTTCTTGCTGAGTGAATCGCAGAATCACAGAACATCAGGGATGGGAAGGGAGCTCAAAAGATCATCCAGTCCAATCCCCCTGCCACAGCAGGATCACCGAGACCAAGTCGCACAGGAACATGGCCAGGAGGGTCTGAAACATCTCCAGAGAGGGAGGCTCTGCAATCCCGTTGGACAGCCCCTTCCAGTGCTCCAGCACCCTCACTGTGAGGAAGTTCCTCCTCCTATTGATGTGGAACCTCCTGTGCTCCAGCTGACACCCACTGCCCCCTGTCCTATCACTGGAGAACATTGAGCAGAGCCTGGCTCCAACCTCCTTTCTATAATGATCAACATTCATGGGGTCACCCCTCAGCCTCCTTTTCTCCAAGCTCTAGAAACCCAGCTCCCTCAGCCTTTCCTCATCAGGGAGATGTTCCACTCCATCATCTTGGTGGCTCATTGAAACCTTTGACTGAGACTGTTGTCAAAGGATCCCTCCGAGATCAAATACTCCACAAAAAGTCAACACTTCTTCTATTTTACTGGAGTTTATTGCAGAAAGAAGGTGTGATGGATTCTATGGTGTTTTGAAAACTTCCTTATTTTAATGGGATGGTGTCCACAGACTTCCACATCTCCACTTATAGACCCATAGAACTCCTTAGGTTAACCTAATTGTACCAATCCCACCACTAAACCTTGCCCCTAAGCTCCAGATCTCCATGACTGTTAACCACATGGCATCTTCTGCCAAGAGCTGTCTGGAGCACGGAGATCTTCTCCAAGACTGGTCTTACAGACACTAATATTTGTATATATGGCAGAAAAGTTATTTGATTTAAACAGTTGTATGTTGGGTGAGGTATAAATAGCTCAGGAAACTAAAATACACTTGCTTGGGGTGGCAACCACAAAGATCAAGTGCAGACAGGCAACAGCAGGTGAGGACAAAAAGTAGGACAAAAGAAGGATGGGAATGACAGATGAAGGAGACATCTTCCAAACAGACAGGTCCTCAAACTGACTTTTCATTTGGAAGAGAAATTTTCTACCGTATGTCCAAGTTGTCTCTTTACACTTTCATGTCCTTTCACTAATGTCTCTTCCCTTCTACTTAGCTTGCTACCACTTCTCCATCTCTACTCCTGCCCTGCTTCCTAAATTCTCAACAACACTAAGCCACGTGGGATGTAAGAGTTTTGTTTTTAAAATTATCAGAGGGCTGGAGCAGCTCCCCTGTGAGGTCAGGCTGAGCAAGGTGGGGTTGTTCAGCTGGGACAAGAGGAGGCTCCCAGGGGACCTCACAGCAGCTTTCCAGTCTCTGAAGGAAGGGGGCTACAAGAAAGATCCGGGAGGGCTTTTGACACGGGTGCATAGCAAGAGGAGAAGGGGAAAAGGTTCCAGAGTTGAAGAGGAGACATTGAGGTTGGATATGAAGAACAAATTCTTTCCTGTGAGAGTGCTGAGATGCTGGAACAGGTTGCCCAAGACAGTTGTGGCTGCTCCATCTCTGGAAGAGTTGAAGGCCAGGTTGTCTGGGGCCCTGAGTAACCTGCTCTAGCAAAGGTGTCTCTGCCTGTGCAGGGAGGTTAGAAGCAGATGATCTTTAAGGTCCTTTCAGCCCTGGCCATTCTATGACTCTATGAATGAATTGTTCTATTAACTCCCAGGTAGAATTAGCAGCACAGGGCAAAGGACAAGACAAAAGAAGCAATCAATGAGCAGTTAGGTCTACCTGATGTAACTTGTGTAGAAAACAGCAATCTTTCTGGCTCTGCCTTGTCAAAACTGAAAATATTTACTCTCTAGTTGGAAAAGTCAGGCAAAGACATCTCATCAAGTTTCTGTGACAAATGGAGTTTTATTGATCAGGTTGAAAAATAGACAATACTAAATATTAGGGCAGATATATCCACCTTTCTCAGTAGTTCCAAGACAGAAACTATTGATCTCTGCTGAATGATGGCCACAACGTTCTCAGGTGCTCACACTATAAGATTGAGGTGCTGGAGCGGAGCCAGAGAAGGGCAACGACGTTAGGGAGAGGGCTGGCAAACAGGCCCCATGGAGAGCGGCTGAGAGAACTGGGGATACTGAGTCTAGAGAAGAGGAGGCTGAGAGGGGATCTTCTTGCTCCCTGCAGCTACCTAACAGGAGGTTGTAGTGAGGCTGGTGCTGCTCTCTTCTCCCAAATTGCTAATAATAGGATGAGGGGAAATGGTCTCAAGTTGCAGCAGGGAAGGTTTAGATTGGAGCTTAGGAAGAAGTTGTTTCCTGAGAGAGTGGTTGGGCACTGGACCAGGCTGCCCAGGGAGGTGGTGGAGTCCTGGTCCCTGGAGATGTTTAAAAACTGAGTAGCTGGAGCACTTGAGGCCCTGGTCTAGGTGTTAGGGAGATATTGGGATGAAGTCTGGACTTGATGATCCTGGAGGTCCTTTCCAGCCACAATAATTCTGTGTTTCTATGGATGAACATAGCTGTGTTTGAGAATTTTTGGAGAATTGCTCATTAACTCTGTCAACATAATAGCAAGTGGTGGGTAAGTGGATACTTCTAGGGAAAGATACTCAAGCAGAAAATTCAGCTAAGTGCCCTAAAGGTGAGAACAGCATTTCTTTGGGATGAGTGATGACTTAGAGAAATCCACATTTTGGGAGCACTGCACATCTCTAGATCATAGAGTTTTCTAAGTAGAGGGAACAAAGACTGAGAGACAAAACCCGTTAAAATCAGAATTCCTGTCAGTCTGGTAGTCTGCAGTTCATTTGGGGTGACTGTGGGAGGAAATCTTTACCTGCAGTGTCAGCTAGTGGCTATGGAAAAAACTGATAGAAGTATAAGAATGAAGGGTTTGATTTTTCACAGAACTATTGAGGCTGCAAAAAGCCCTCTAAGCATATCTAGCCCAGCCTGTGAACTAATACAACCACATCAGCCAGAGCAGGGCACTAAGGGCCACAGCCAGGCTGTCCTAAAACACCTTGGAGGTGTTTTCCTCAGGGAAAGGCTGCTCAGAGCCTGGAATGGACTGTCCAGGGCAGTGGTGGAGTCCCCATCCCTGGAGGTGTTTAAGGCCAGCCTGGCTGTGGCCCTTTGTGCCCTGGTCTAGCTGCTGTGGTGATGTCAGGTCCTGGGCTGGCTGAGCTCCGAGGGCTTCTCCAGCCTCAATCGTTCTGTGACTCTCTGGGTTAGATTCTGCAGGGTTTGTTTATGGGCTGGAAGGGGAGGGTGATGCCGGGCCCGGGCCACCAGGGGGCAGCAGCTGCCTGCCAAACGCCGCTGCGGGAAGGGGGAGCAGGGAGGGGGCAGAGGGGAAGGGGGATCGGGGTGGGCTCTCGCCCTGCCGCTGGCTCTCGCCCTGCCGCTGGCTCTGTGGGCAGAGCGCAGCAAACCGGGCTGGCTGTCACCCTGCGAAGGGCGTTGTGACCGCCCTGGTGGTGTGGAGAGCCGAGCGCTGGCTCTTTGCAGGGAGCACCCACCTGCCAGCGACAAAGATGGATCATCACTGGCACTGAGCAATCAAATGATGATTTTTTAGTGATTTAAGGTAGAAGTTTTACAGAAAAACTAGTGAAGCCTCCCGTGGATTGCTTGATTTACCATAGAAAGCTGTAGCGTAAGTTTATTATCTACCCAGTTCTTTTTTCTCAACTACAACAAGGGCTGCAGATTTACTTAGGGAGCTAAAACTCTTCACAGAACCACAGAGCATTAGGGATTGGAAGGGACCTCAAAACATCATCCAGTCCAGTCCCTCTTCTGCCACTGCAGGATCCCCTAGACCAAGTCACACAGGAACTTCAGAGAAGTCTTCAGAGAGGGGAACTCCACAGCCTCCTAGGCAGCCCCTTCCAGTGCTCTGTCACCCTCACTGGGAAGAAAAGAAGTTCCTTCTCATATTGATGTGGAACCTCCTCTCTTCCAGCTTATACCAGCATATGATAGGAATTAAATAGGACAGCAATTCACTGAGATACACAGACACATCTATCAATAGGTACAAACATGTAAAAAACTTGTCACACCATTTCAAATCTGTTTTATCTCTACCAAAAGGAACAGAACTGTGGAAAACTTGTACTAACAGGCTACCCAGGGAGGTGGTGGAGTTGCCATCCCTGGAGGTGTTCAATAGCCGAGCAGATCTAGCACTCGAGGCCATGGTCTAGGGGTTAGGGAGATGTTGGGATGAGGGCTGGACTTGATGATCCTGGAGGTTCTTTCCAGCCATGATAATTCTATGATTCTATGACACATGAGAAAGGAGGGATTAAACACACAGTGTGCCTGGGAATGTGATGAGAGAAGGCAAACCAAGGAGGCACAGCTGCTGATGTGCAAGGCTCCCTGCTTGGCCAAGTCTCATCCTCAGCTGCCAACAACTCTTCTCCCCTTTCCCTCATCCCACAACACTGATGCAAGCAGCTACCACAGCATCTGGTACTTGACAGGATGTGTTCACAGAGTATTATGAAGCCAAATCCCTTTAAGGAGCTTCTTAGGTTAAGTTCAAGAGCTCTCAAAAAGTACTGAGCAGAAGCAGGATGTAAGAATCACAGAACCACAGAACATTAGGGATCGGAAGAGATCTCGAAAGATCATCTAGTCCCACTCCCCTACCACAGCAGGGTCACCTAGTCGCACAAGAACATGTCTAGATGGGTTTTAAATGTCTCCAGAGAAGGAGACTACACAACCCCCTGGCATCAGATAGGAATGAGATAGGGTAGCACTGCAGAAAAAGACCTGGAGGTGCTGGTTAGTGAAAGCCCAACATAAGCTGAGCAGTGCAGCCCAGAAGGCACATTGCGTGTCGCATCAAAAGCAGCACGGCCAACAGGCCACCAGTGAGGAGATTCTGCCCCTCTCCTCTGCTCCTGTGAGACACCACCCAGAGTACTGCATCCAGATCTGGAGCTCCCATCGCAAGAAGGACATGGTGCAGGTTGGACCGTGTAGGATTTGGTCCAGAGGAGGACTTGGAAGATGATTGGAGGACTGGAACACTTCTCCTATGAGGTCAGGCTGAGCTGAGATTGTTCAGCTTGGAGTAAAGAAGGTCTGGAGGGACTTTACTGTGGCCTTTCAGAACCTGAAGGGGGCCAGCGAAAAGCTGGGAAGGGACTTTTTGCAGGGACTCGTAGTGACAGGACAAGGGGTGATGGCTTTAAACTGACTGACTCTATGACTTGGTCTAGGTGATCCTGCTGGGGCAGGGGGATTGGACTAGATGATTTTTCGAGGTCCCTTCCAATCCCTAATGATTCAATGATTCTATGAAAGAGGGGAGATGTAGATTAAATGTAAGGAGGAAGTGGTGTGAGATCTGCAAATATTTGTAGAATCCAACTGCTAAGGAGAGAGACAGACTTCTGTTCTCAGATAGAGCTGACCAACTGTATGAAGTGCTGTCAGTGGCTCTCACATGGCCTCAGGTGGCAGCGACTGCAGCACTTATTCCATTTATACATTTCTTTAAAGGACTTTACTTACAAACAAAACCAGTCATCTCTAGAAACAGACATCATAGAGGTCCTGTAGAAAACTTCTAGTATTGCCCTCTACTAGGCTTATGAACAAACCAGATGCAGGACAACTGCTTTGAGTCCAACCTCCTAACTCACATGAGTGAAGAGCTGGCTTGGATCTCTCATCTGAACAAGAAAGGCTTTTTCAGTGTATGGGAGCAGTCCTGTTTCCAGGTAACCATGTCCTTTCTTCACTGATCACTATGGAAACCTGATTCCCTCCTGTTTCCTCTAAATGAGAAAGCATGTTTCCCTGCCAGGAGAGAGGGGAACCCTTTGATTTCCTATTCCAGTCCTTGACTCCACAATAGCAGAGGGTCACTTTCAATTCTGAATTCAAGGCGCTTAGATTTCAGCAATGTAGAAACAAACAAGACACCCCAGGCTGTCTCGCAGCTGCTTCAAAACAGCCTGCTCGAAATTCATTGAGAGGAAATGAAAGCTTTTTCCCTTGGAGAACTGTGTTGTTATGAGCAAAGTTGGGAAACATCATTCAGCTCCCATGCCTTCCACCAGCTACTTCTGGTTGATTCTGGACAGCGACGACATTCTGAGCTGATGTAAAGGACTTTTGGAAGACTTCTATCAGGAACTCGAATTGATCTGAACTCAGGTTGAAAACTTGGCAACTGTCTCTAATGGTTGATCTCATTAATTTTTATCAGTAAGGAAAATGTGGGTGTCAGGAGGATGGAGCCAGGCTCCACTCAGTGGCACCCAGTGATAGGACAAGGGGTGGTGGGTGTGAGCTGGAACAGAGGAGGTTCCACATCTGAGAAGGAACTTCTTCCCAGTGAGGGTGACAGAGCCCTGGAAGGGGCTGCCCAGGGGGGTTGTGGAGTCTCCTTCTCTGGAGACACTTAAAACCCACCTGGACATGTTCCTGTGCGACTTGATCTAGGGGACCCTGCTGTAGCAGGGGGATTGGACTGGATGATGTTTCAAGGTCCCTTCCAATCCCTAATGTTCTGTGATTTCTGTGAAATTGGCAGAGACCCCTCTCGCACTGTCTGCACTAGTGGCCCAGTTCTATTTTTAGAGAAGTAAAAGTGGCAGAAGGAAGAAGTAAGAGAGTTTTTCCTCCCAGTGTGTTCTTGGAGGCTTTTTCTGTCTGCAAGAGAAACCAAGCTTGCAGGTCTGGGAAAGCTATTTATGTGAGTTTTGTTACAGACTTCACAGGGGCAGGATTTCACTCCTTGGAAACCTCGGAGAACTTCACCTGGGCCACTGCAACAAAGGACTGGAGCGATGAGAAGGAAAAGCTAAAAGCTTTCTGATCTGGATTCCTTCCAGCAGAGACACCATATAAAATAGCTCACAGCCTCACTCCAGATGTCTGTACATTGCTTTCCTCTGATGGATGCCCATCTGAGTTTAAAAATAGCTCCAAGTCATGGAAAGAGCCACACTTTGAATTCATAGAATCATGGAATCATTAGGGATTGGAAGGGACCTTGAAAGATCATCTAGTCCAATCCCCCTGCCACAGCAGGATCACCTAGACCAAGTCACACAGGAACATGTCCAGGCGGGTTTTAAACATCTCCAGAGAAGGAGACTCCACAACCCTCCCTGGACAGCCCCTACCAGTGCTCTGTCACCGTCACCATCACCATGATGAAGTTCCATCTCATATTTCATGCACTCAGCATGTAGGACAGACCTCAGAATATATTCTAGCATTTTATCAGCCGATGCTCATTGTTTTGTACTATTGGATGAGCTTCTACTGCAATAATCCAAGTTTCTATTTCATTTATTATAATAACTAACATGGGAAAAAAATACTCACTGTATCCTTTTCAATTCACAGAATCACAGAATTATTGAGGCTGGAAAAGCCCTCTGAGCTCATCCAGACCAGCCCAGGACCAGACATCCCCACATCAGCCAGACCAGGACACTAAGAGCCACAGCCAGACTGCCCTTCAACATCTCCAGGCATGGGGACTCCACCACTGCCCTGGGCAGTCCAGTCCAGGGTCTAAACTCCATTCCAGTAACTGTCCTTTTGACAGGCAGCAAATTCCATTTTGTGATAAAATTAACCTTGAGGCAGTTGAAGTGAAGATTAAAAAGGGTTTTCTGATTTTCTTATCAAGCCCCACTTCAGCTTCACATCAGAGTTAGCGATGACTTTTGGTTCTACACTGCAGTAGCAAAACATGTAGGAGCAGCTGCTCTGAGGGCTTCTTCGGGTTGCTGCCATCTAGTAAGGAAAAGCAGCTGTTTCAGTAGAGACTGTGTACATGTGGGCTGGGGCTTTTGCAAACTGAGTACAGCTGTAGGCTTGGAGAATTCTCATTCCATGTTCAGTCTTGGACACACATCAGGAATTTGAACTGCTGGGTTTTGAGTGTGTGGCTATAGAAGTGTGCATGCATGCACGTATATGTGTTGTGGTCTCTTACACGGACAATTTCATGTCATGGTAGGAGGAAAAACAACTGTAGCTAGGTTCTTGATCCAGCTGTGTGGGAGAGATGGCTGTTAGGACAAACGTCTCATAGAATCATAGAACAGCTTTGGCTGGAAGGGACCTTCAACATCATTATGTCCAACCTTTTCCTAGTCCTATCAGCATCACTAAACCCTGTTCCACAACACAACATCTACCCTTCTCTTCAACACCTCCAGGGATGGGGACTCAACCCCCTCCCTGGGCAGGCTGCTCCAGTGCCTGACAACCCTTCCAGCAAAGAAAGAGATTATTCCCCTCAACTCTGCACTGGTGAGATCCCACCTGGAGTCCTGGGTCCAGTTCTGGAGTTGCCAAAAGAAGAAGGACAGAGACCTCTTGGAAGGTGTCCAGAGGAGAACAACTCCAATGATCAGAGGGCTGGAGCACCTCCCCTGTGAGGACAGGCTGAGCAAGTTGGGGTTGTTCAGCCTGGAGAAGAGGAGGCTCCCAGGTGACCTTCTAGCAGCTTTCCCATCTCTGAAAAACCCGGGCTACAAAAAAGATGGAGTAGGGTTTTTGACACAGGTGGTAGCCAGAGGACAAGGGAAAAGGGTTCCAGACTTGAAGAGGAGAGATTGAGGTTGGCCATGAGGAGCACATTCTTTGCTGTGAGGGTGGGGAGATGCTGGCACAGGTTGCCCCATCCCTGGCAGTGTAGAAGGCCAGGTTGGCTGGGGCCCTCAGTAACCTGCTCTAGCAAGGGTGCCCCTGCCTGTGCAAGGGGGGTCGGAACTGGATGATCTTTAAGGTCCCTTCCAACCCTGGCCAGTCTGTGATCCTGTGATTCTAGGTGCATGCAGTTGTGCCCTGTTAGCCTCACTCTGTAGTACATTTCCTCTTTGTTCCCAGTAGGTAGAGCTCTGGTTTCAGATATTTTCCAGAAACAGAGCTTGTCTATTAATTGGGGTTGAACACTATTTTTTCAACTCCCTAACTGTGTTTTAGATTGCAGCTCTAAAAAACCAAATCCAAACCAATGCACAAGCATTCTGCTTGCACTTCCATAACTGGAAGGATGCTAAAACTGGGATCCCATTAGCTGGACAGGCCTTAATCTCACTGTGACAGCTCTAAGACTCCCCACGTAGAACATACTCAGTTATACAGGCTGAAAAGCTGTCTTGAAAAACCAGCTACCTCAATGAAAAGGCTAAAGCAACATCTGGAAGCCTTCCTCTTTCTAAATTCATAGTGTGGTTAAGTAGAATTTACACTTCTTCCCCCCCCCTCTATATTTATAATCTCTGTATTTCCTAAGTGAGTCAGAAACCAGTAGGTTTACATAATACTGTTCCCATCTGTGGATTATCAGAGTTTAGAACCCCAAAATATTAACAGTCTCTACAGGTAACACAGTGCCTGATTATCTCTGGATAATGAATTAACCTCTGCACAAAGAGACAACAAAATCCAATGAGCAGCACTGTGCTCTTGTAGCCAAGAAGGCAAATGGAATAGTGAGATGTATCAAGAAGAGCGTGTCCAGCAGCTCAAAGCAGGTTCTTCTCTCTCCTCTGCCCTAGGGAGGCCACATCTGGAATATTGTGTCCAACTTCTGGGCTCCTCAGTTCAAGAGGGACAGAGATCTGATTGAGAGAGTCCAATGGAGGGCCACAAGGATGACTAGGGGACTGGAGCACTCACCTTATGAGAAGAGAGATGAGGGAGCTGGGACTTTTCAACTTGGAGAGGAGAAGGTTATGAGGGGACTTAATCTCTGTCTCTAAATCCATGAGGGCTGGGTGTCAAGAAGAAAGAGCCAATCTCTTTTCCCTTGCACCCTGTGATAGGACATGGGGCAGTGGGTGTTAGCTGGAGCACAGGAAGTTCCACCTCAACACGAGGAAGAACTTCTTTACTGTAAGGGTGACACAGCACTGAAAGGGGCTGCCCAGGGAGGTTGTAGAGTTTCCTTCTCTGGAGATCTTCCAGACCCCTCTGGATGCCTTCCTGTGTGACCTGCCCTAGGTTCTGTGATCCTGCTTGCACAGGGGTGTTGGACTCCATGACCCTTGGACGTCCCTCCCAACCCCTAATGATCTGTGTATCTGTGCATCTTTAATGCAGTAGTTGTTCAGATTACAATAAAGTTCTGGAACATTCTATGTGCACAGAAATACTTATGATTGAGCATCATTCCACTAAATAAAGGAGGTTGAAATAGTGAAAAAAAATATTTAAAACCCCCAAACCTTATGTTTCCTTAATCAGCTTTTGCAGGGAGGGGGAACTAAGTGTAAAAGGTCATTATTACTGGGACCTTGAGCAACCTGGTCTGGTAAGAGGTGTCCCTGCTCATGGCAGGGGGTTGGAACTAGATGATCTTTAAGGTCCCTTCCAACCCAGACCATGCTATGATCTGTTTATCTGCATTTTACAACCCTTCCTGGATTTAACTGATAGCCTTATGATCATGTCTTTGTTCCTCTTGGAAAATGTCAGTCCCACCCGAGGCACAACACTTGTGTAGCACGGCTGTAGTTATGGAGTTGTTTGAAGTGGCTTGCAAGTCATAGGTAGAGGGCACGCAAGAAAATACTGGGTGTTCTAAAGAAAAAGGAATGACATTCAGAACGCGAGCAGTGCCACGGTGAAGAGAAATGGAATGAAGGTGTCCTGCCGTCAGCGAGCAGCGGTGCTTTCAGTGCAGGTAACACCAACTGCACCGCTGCTCACGGAACTAGTGCGGCAGGTGCCGTCTGTTTGGTCTGAGTTCTCAGGTGCTAGAAATGGCAGCATGTTAGGGATTGGAGGGGATCTCGAAAGATCATCCAGTCCAATCCCACCGCCACAGCACGATCCCCTACATCAAGTTGCACAGAAACATGTCCAGGTGGGTTTTAAACGTTACCAAAGAAGGAGTCTCCACAACCCTCCAAGCAGCCCCTTCCAGTGCTCTGTCACCGTCACCGGGAAGAAGTTCCTTCTCATATTGATGTGGGACCTCCTGTGTTCCAGAGGAGACTCACTGCCCCGTGAATCTATGTTTGCAGAAGATCAGAGCAGTAGTGTTCTGTTTTTTTCCCTGCAGCCTGCTGATATCATGTCATTTCATTCTGCTTCCTTTCATTATCAACATCGTTTGATTGCAGTTCTTAACACGTCTGGGCCATTCATGCTTAGCAAAGCTGCACATGCTGGCTTAGGCAACACCAGTGATGATGCACTAGCCTCAGCGGGATGTCTTCCTTAATCCAATATTAGAATTGCCATGGAAACATCTTAGCAACATAGGAGATGGAAATGCAACGACAAAGGAAAGAGGCAGTCAGCTCAAATGACAGGTCTAGGGGCAAAAAAAAACCCCTAAAGCCAGATAAACTTACTGGCCTTAGGAGAACACAAGGAACAGGAGTAAACTGCATCGAAGAAGTTAATCTTTCTTCAAAACAGGTGGATTATCACAGATTCACAGAATGTCAGGGATTGGAAGGGACTTCAAAAGATCATCTGGTCCAATCCCCCTGCCACAGCAGGATCCTCTAGATCAAGTCACAGAGGAACATGCCCAGGTGGGTTTTAGGCATCTCCAGAGAGGGAGACTCCACAACCTCCCTGGGCAGCCCCTTCCAGGGCTCTGGCACCCTCACTGGGAAGAAGTTCCTTCTGATATTTACGTGGAACATTCTTGACACCTGTTGCCGCTTTGTCCTCCTGACATTCGCCCTTTCCATATTTATAAGCATGAATGAGGTCACCCCTCAGTCTCCTTTCCAAGCTCAAGAGACCCAGCTCCCTCAGCCTTTCCTCATCAGGGAGATGCTCCACTCCCTTCATCATCCTTGTGGCTCTGCACTGGACTCCAGCAGCTCTGTGTCCTTCTGGAACTGAGTGGCCCAGGACCAGATGCAAAATTCCGGAATGGTCTCACCAGGGCAGAGTAGAGGGGGAGGAGAACCTGTCTGTCACATCCTGCTGCTTTCATGGTAGGAAGCAAAAGAACAAAGCTGTTGTGATGCCTGCTGCACGCATTGTATTAAAGCCTGTACCCGTGTCCTCAGTAGCTGCTGGGGCTTGTTTTGCCTGATGGGCAACGGCAGACAGTTCTGGTTCTCCAGAAGCAGCCTGTTTCTCTGTGGCTGGCCATCGTTTCCAGCATGACCTTGCCGAATGCTCTGTGCCTCAGGCACCCAGATTTCCCTTCAGTTTTACACTGGAAGCTCAGATTCACGTCTTGAGCATTTTTCCTTCTTTCAACCACGGGAATTTCCTCCTCACTGTCTGTATCACCCTATAGGATACAATGAGCACCAAGCAATCTGCTTGTACCCAGCCACTGGAAAATGGGTCTCTGAGGTTTGACAGCTTTTGACTGCCTGGGCACTACTTAAGAAATGGTTAATGAAGTTGGCTAGCGAGTCTGACACATGCTGAGGATGCCCGCGGAAGCACCTCAGGCTGGTTACACATGAATCACCTCCAGTCTGGGAAACAGAGCCATCCAGGATAATATATAGGGTGATTATTGACTGTGTGCATTGGCTGGAGGCAATAGCCTCTCTCCATCTGCTAACCACCCCCTTCTGATCCACCCCAGGATGCCGCTGGCCTTCTTGGCCACAAGGGCCCAGTGCTGGCTCATGGTCATCCTGCTGGCCACCAGGACTCCCAGGTCCCTTTCTCCTACACTGCTCTCCAACAGGTCAGTTCCCAATCTACACTGGTACCTGGGGTTGTTCTTGCCCAGATGCCAGACTCTACACTGCCCTTGTCATGTTTCATTAAATATCTCCCTGCCCAGCTCACACTTCACTACTACTTTACTCGCACTTTCCTATGACATTAAACTGTACTACTGCTTTATGCAAACTTTACTACTACTTTACTCAGCTCTCACTATGGCTTTGCTCACACTTTACTCACACTTCAATACAACTTTACTCATCCTTTATTATGACTGTACTACTTTACTCACACTGCAAAACCACTTTGCTTACACTTTACTATGACTGTACTGCTACTTTACTCACACTTTAATACCATTTTACTCAGTTTGCTATTACTTTGCTCACACTTTACTCGGATATTACTCACCCTTTACTATCATTTTACTCAGGCTTTACTGTCACTTTACTCCCACTTTACTACAAATTTTCTCAAATTTTACTATGGATTTACTGCTAGTTTACTCAGTTTATTCTGAGTGTTTGTTCTGTCTGCATCTGCTCCTACCCCCAAATAAGCCAATGAGAGAAGAAAGTGGCTTAATTTAATTAAATACAGCTACTTAACCTGAACTATTCTGCAAAGAGTGGTTGTGTGGGTACTGCTTCCTGGAACTTAAACATCCACAAAACAGCTAAATGAAACACTTGATTACAACTGCCCAGAAGATTGTTTACACATGGAACCGAGATGGCATTTCTGCACTGAATAGCTTGGACCAACGTTAGAGTCTGGAATGTTTGCTTCAGTCTGGAAATGTCTTAGCTCCATACTTAGTGCAGTTAGAAGTACAATCCTTTTACAAGGCAGAGGAACGGAATTCCTTCTCAATCAGGAATGAAAGTAACAGCATCAGGTGCACGTTACACAAAATGTTTGAAGAAATTACGTGTGCAGGTAATGAGCACTTCAGCAATGATCTGTCAGAAAATAAACATCAAATCACAGACTCAGAGGATGGCCAGGGTTGGAAGGGACCTTAAAGATCGTCTAGTTCCAACCCTCCTCCTGCACAGGCAGGGACACCTTCACTAGAGCAGGTTACTCAGGGCCCCAGACAACCTGGCCTTCAACACTGCCAGGGATGGGGCAGCCACAGCTGCCTTGGGCAACCTGTTCCAGCATCTTCCCATTCTCACAGCAAAGAATGTGTTCCTCATGGCCAACCTCAAGGTCTCCTCTTCAAGTCTGGAATCCTTTCCCTTGTTCTCTTGCTGCCACCTGTGTCAAAAGCCCTCCCCCAGCCCCCTCCCTTCAGAAATTCAAAAGCTGCTCTAAGGTCACCTAGGAGCCTCCTCTTCTTCAGGCTGAACAACCCCAACTTGCTCAGCCTGTCCTCAGAGGGGAGATGCTCCAGCCCTCTGATCATCTGAACATCCTCTGGGAGGTCTCTGTCCTTTTACTTTTGAGGACTCCAGATCTGGACCCAGGACTCCAGGTGAGGTCTCACACGTGCAAAGTAGAGGACTGAAGCTTCTACTCTGAAAAGGAGAATTCAGAGCAGGGTTTCTTACCCACACTTCCAATCTCCACAACTATTTCCACAACATTTTGTCAGAAAGGGAAGCAAGTAGAATTAAGTGAATAGCACAGCTAAAAGTTAGGACCTTCCCTGAAGATTGTAAGGGTTTTGTGTAACAGGATGAAAAGGGAACCAAAGAATGTGTCTTAGTAAAGAAGGAATATGGCCATCCTGAGGCAAACTGTCACTGGTGGAATCAGAGGTGGCAGCTGTCAACAAACAGGCCTAGTGTCATAGACTGCCTGACAGAACATGACAACGTGGTTCATAAATAGCTGCTTCTGCGAAAACAGATCCTAGAGCACAGAGGAAAAAACATATTGTAGGGGAAATCAACTGCATGTTGTGCTACCCACATTCTAATTAACACACCAGTCGTCCAGCAAAAAAGTCCTCTTCTCCAGCCCGCACTGCATCATTTGACTTGTTCTGTATCTTTTCAATCACAAAAGAGAAGGTTAAGTTTTCTTATTAGACTGATCTGTCAAATCAGTGTAGTCAAAACTACGTCACGAGGACATACAGACGCTCCCCTAGCAGCACTGAGTAAGCAGGGAGCTCAGCAGAATCTGTATTTCATCTCCACTTACTGGTTTTTAATCAGATTGGTTATAACCTGCGAGGATATTTCTGAGAATTGCAAGACACCACTGGGAACTGTGTCTATAAAAAGGCAATGAAGTATGAATAAAAGATCGGGGTTTATTAGAATGAATATGCCCCTGCAGTATGAACAGAATCCATTTTTAATGTCACTTTTTATAACTGTCAGTGAGGTAGAAGGTTATGGATTTCTAATTTGGAGAGACTGATTATATGAACTAGGGATATGGATAATAGGAACAATGTCCTCTTCAAACAAGTTCAGCCTCAGAACAAGGGCACGTACCCCAGCCAGCTAGATACTGCTTTGTCCAGTGCACACAGCACGTGAGGCAGTGCATCATCTCAGCAGCCATGGAAAGAAGATCCATAATTTTTTAAGGATAATTCATTACATTCTCTGCACGCCCAGGTATGTTGTCACAATGGAAGCATCCAACACAGTACCATTCAATGTCATTTGTTCACCTTTAGGTTATTATTGAAGCTGGAAAAGCCCCCTGAGCTCATCCAGACCAGCCCAGGACCTAACATCACCACCTCGGGCAGACCAGGGCACTAAGGGCCACAGTCGGTCTGTCCTTAAACACCTCCAGGGATGGGGACTCCACTACCGCCCTGGGCAGTCCAGTCCAGGGTCTGATCATCCTCTCCATGAGGAAGGGCTTCCCAACACCCAACCTAACCTTTCCCTGCTGCAGCTTCAGGCCCTGCCCTCTCATCCTGGGGCTGATTGACTGAGAGAAGAGACAGACCCCTACCTGACTACAATCTCCATTCAGGGAGTTAGAGAGAGGGAGAAGGTCCTCCTGAGTCTCCTGTCACCTTGCGAGGCTCCTCTGTTTCTTACAGTAGATAGGACAGCTGTCAGCAGAGGGTATCCCAGCAGGGAAAGAAAGATTTGGTTTGTTTAAAAAACCCTTGTTGAGTAAATGAGAACCTTGCAGTGATAGCTGCAAGAGACAATACTAATTCTAATAATGATTAGTTTAATTAAAATCTTAATTTTATTTTGTTTTTCATTCTGGGAGAAAAACCTGGAAGCGCTGAACGAGTAATTACAAAGATTAACAAACACGGATCTGAGCCTTGGTGATTAGACCCTGCAGAATTTTGATTCTTAAATGAGCATCTGGTTCTGAATGGATACACAACTGCCAGCAAGGTAAAAGAGATATAAAGGAGTAGTTTAGAGTCATCTTTGCACAAGACCAGTGTGGGTGCAGTGCCTCTCAGTGCATTTGGTCCCAGAGAGCTTGAAGAGGTTTATTTCTATTCAGCTGTCATCTAAAGGCTCCTGTCATAACAGACAGAGCTTGGTTGCAGCAGTGTTGAATGTAGGCTGAATAAGCAAAGTGTCCAGGACCTAGGTCACAACAGCCAAAGAGGGATCGTCCCCAGGCATCACACAGAATCACAGAACGTTAGGGATTGGAAGGGATCTCGAAAAATCATCCAGTCCAATCCCTCTGCCACAGCAGGATCCTCATGGCAGGTCACACAGAAGCGCAGAATCACAGAACGTTAGGGGAGACGTTGAATGAACTATGACAAGGGCAGTGTAGAGTCTGGCATCTGGGCAAGAACAACCCCAGGTACTGGTATAGGTTGGGGACTGACCTGCTGGAGAGCAGTGCAGGAGAAAGGGACCTGGGGGTTCTGGTGGCCAGCAGGATGACCAGGAGCAAGCAATGTGGCCTTGTGGCCAGGAAGGCAGCAACATCCTTGGGTGGAGTAAAAGTGGGGTGGTTAGCAGATCAAGAGAGGTTCTCCTCAACTCACCCCAGTGAGACTGCATGTGTAATCTTGTGTCCAGTTCTGGGCCCCTCAGTTCCAGAAGGACACAGGACTACTGGAGAGAGCCCAGCGCAGAGCCACAAAGATGATGAAGGGACTGGAACAGCTTTGTGCTGTGGAAGGCTGAGGGAGCTGGGTCTCTTGANCGGTTCTGTGACTCATGTGACAAATTAAACCAGATTCAGAGCAGACTCAGACACGGAGTAATATTAGTTTTAGAGTTTTCTGTTACAAAGCTGCAAATTCCTACCTTAGCATCTGGATCACGCTCTAATACTTAAAGAACAACATCCCCATCCAATTGCCTTAAATTCCTAATCCGAGTACAGCAGGAGTAAGTACAGGAATGTATGTAAGTATAAACTGCTTAGTGTCTGTTACACTTCTTCTAAGATGGTGATGGAAGGGAGTATTCTCTGACTGATCAGCTGAGGAGCATTAGAAACAACCTTCCTTCAGCTGATGTTTCATATAATAGCACCTCAGCTGATTAAATGAACCTCAGCAAATCGCTGCCTGGAGCCCTAGAAAGATTCACAAACCTGAATTGAAATTTTGCCTGTGGGAGTTTATGTGCAGGATGTATAGTGCTATTGTCATGTCATTTATTGAAAGAATGACTTCCTGAAAAGACAAGGGGAAAAAAAGCAAGAGAAATTAAGTTTTTTATTGTGCAAAATGCATTGGAAGAACAGTTTTGAAGACAGAAAAAATAATGGAATTCAATATAAAACATAAACTGTTTCTGTTCTGAAGCAGCTTCCAGGAGCACAGTAAATTCAGGCTTTACAGCTACCTAAAAGGAGGTTGCAGCAAGGGTGATGCTGTCTCTTCTAAGTTACTAATGAGAGGATGAGGGGAAGTGGCCTCAAGTTGCATCAGGGGAGGTTTAGATTGGATATTAGGAAAAAGTTCCTGAAAGAGTGGTTGGACAGTGGAACAGGCTGCCCACGGAAGGGGTGGAAGCACCATACCTGGAGGGGTTTAAAAAACCCAATAGCTTGAGGCCATGGTGTAGGGGTTAGGGAGGTGTTGGGCTGAGGGCTGGACTTGATGATCCTGGAGGTCCTTTCCAGCCATGATGATTCTAAGATTCTTTCAAAACTGCATGAGCCTTCACATGCCAAACCTACATGTTTCTCCCTCAGTTGTACACTGGGTTTAAGTATCATAGAACTTACTTGCCTTGATTTTGTGTCAAATATTTTGCTTTTCAGCTTATTTTAGTCTTGTTCTTTCAAGTTATGATGAAATTAATTTAGTTAGTGTGTTAATGGGCCTAAACAAAAAAAAACCCCTGGCTAACAAACAGACATGGAGGGTTCAAAACCACTCCTAAAATTGCAGGCAAAACCGAAAGACTGGCTCAATTTGGGAAAAAACCAAGATGCATTCAATTCTCAGAGCAGGGGGCAGAGGAGAAAGGAGAGAGGACAAGGAAGACAAGTGGAGATTCAAGTCCCAGATCATGACTCCAGGATGCAGTGACAAGCTCTTTCAATGTCTTCAGCAGTCTGGCTGCAGGCAGGGGAGGACTGAAGGTAAAAGCCACAGCCCCATAGCATTGAAATCTCTCCCTTTTATGCTCATTGCCAGAGTTGTTCTTCCCCACCCTCAACAGACAAAGCAATGGCCAGTAAGTCCTTAAGAGAGAGGTCTCAGTGCCCAGGCATGCTTTTTGCAGATAGACTGGCAGAGCTGCAGACTTCTGTTAGAATCATAGAATCATTTCAGTTCGAAGAGATCTTCAGGATCACTAGGTCCAACCATCAATGAACACCATGAAGTCCACTACTAAACTATGCCTCTGAGCACCCTTTCTACACGTCTCTTAAATGCCTCCATAGATGGTGTCTCCAACACCTAGGCAGCTGTTCCAATGTTCTACAATCCTCTCAGTGAGGAAGTCACTAATGTCCCATTTAAACTTCTCCCGGTGCAACTTCAGGCCACTTCCTTTCCTATCAATTGGCAATTGTTAGGGAAGAGCAACCCCCCCACCTCACTATAACTTCCTTTCAGGTAGTTGTAGAAAGTGATTCAGTCTTCCCTGAGGCTGCTTTACTCCAGACTTAGTAACCTCAGTTCCCTCAGTGGCTCAAGCAAATCAATGCTCCTGCCCAACTTGGTGTCTGCTTAAGTGACGGATCAGATTAATGAAGACTTTGCTGCAAATGAAAGCCATTTGGCTTGTACTCTGCATCACCTACAGTTACTGCTACAGCAAATAGCCCAACACCAGAACCCCATTAGCTGACAATTACTTGTGACAGGCAGGTTTTTAAACATCTCCAGAGAAGGAGACGCCACAACCCCCCTGGGCAGCCCCTTCCAGGGCTCTGGCACCCTCACTGGGATCAAGTTCCTTGCAAACTGAAAACTGACCTTCCTTTGTTCCAGCTCACACCCACTGCCCCTTGTCCTGTCATTGGATGCCACAGAGCAGAGCCTGGCTCCATCCTCCTGACACCCACCCTTCACATATTTATCAACATTCATGGGGTCACCCCCCAGTCGTCTTTTTTCCAAGCTCAAGAGCCCCAGCTCCCTCAGCCTTTCCTCAGCAGGGAGATGCTCCCCTCCCTCCATCATCCTTGTGGCTCTGCACTGGACTCTCTCCAGCAGTTCTGTGTCCTTCTGGAACTGAGGAGCCCAGAACTGGACACAGGATTCCAGATGCAGTCTCACAAGGGCAGAGTAGAGAGGCCCTTGTGTCTCTCTTTGCCTGAGCATTGATACAATGCAATAAAATCATCCAAAACTGGAGAGGAAGATATAACCCAGTAAAAACCAGCGTGCTACTGCAAGCTTTGTCCAAAGCTCTTGTTTTCTTCATGCAGCATCCAGCAATCAAGGTGGGACAGACCGCTATGTTTTCCATATATGATCTTTGTTGCAGAAACATGCCAACAGTCCCACTTCTGTCACTGATGAAGGATATTTAAGCAAAATATGGAAATGTTGATCTAAATAATCTTGGCAGGCTAAGTCCTACCCGGTTCCTATCGCCAAAATCGTTATGCAAAAAGCAACCAGAGCACTGACAGGTAGCTAACACAGCATCAACGTGTCATTGAGAACTGGAGTGACTGTACTGGTACCAATACACATACAGGTTGACATGAAGCACAGAGAGGGGGTAGACTCTTGTTTTGTGATGCCTTTTCAACAAATTCCTGCAAAGTCAGGAATTCATTGAGGAATTCATAGCAGGAGCCAGCAGCAAGGGCTGCATTCTTCTGCCAACGCATTCTGTCTGTGCCAGTGGAACAGATTGCAATTGACAGGTGAGACAAGTGATTCTTGTAGCCATTATACATCTGAGTAATTCAATTTGCTGCCAATCCTTAATTCAGTACCTCAGTGGTTATCGGGCCAGCATAGCCCCTGCTAATTACATACCTGAAATACACTTCACAGTAATGAAGCAGGGCTTGTCCCTTGGGCTCGTGAAGGTAGCCGACACAATGGCATCAAGTGAGCCAGCAAAACGTCCAAGTGACACCTGATTCCTTAATGACCTGAACGTTCTACCTGCCACTAATCGCCGCTGCATCCGTCCTCCCCGCACTGAGCACCCCCAGAACGACAGAAACTACAGCAGCAAAAGCACAGTGACCACAATCACGAAGCTACAGGAGACAGAAATAAACTGGTTTCATGTAAGCTCCTTAACTCTCTTCTGGTAGATATTTTACGGACGTACTCCCCACAGCCTACTACCCTGTTGTAATTCAGTTGTTAAAATAGAGCTGTTTCAAAATCTCTGCATGTAGCTTTCCACCAATCCTTGAGGACAGTCTCCTGTTAGAGCAAATTAGAAGCTCCAAAGCAGGATCACAGTCTGAGGTCTGAACTACTAGCTGATGCACAGTAGCAGCTTTTCTTGGTTCTTTAACAGCTCAGTATTTTTAAAGAGTCTGCAGGGTCAGCAGAGACCTAGAGGCAATTCACATTCAAAAGAAATACTGTCAGCTTAGATTTTAAAGGGAAATAATCTATCCTCATGTCTTAAGACCATGAAAGGGTAGGCCTGCCTTCTTTACGTGCTGCTTTGACTTCTGGTTTCCCTTCTATCTTATATAAGTGGTGAAGTGCACAGTGAAGTATCTGGGATGAAGCCTGACAAGTGTTTACAAGACTGGTTGTAAGAGTTGGTCACAATTGCCTCAACATAGTCATCATGGACTTGGACACTAAAGGTACAGAACTGGACACCAAGGTACAAGTCCCTGCCCATGGCAGGGGAGTTGGAACTGGATGATCCTGTGGTCCCTTCTGACTGACTGTATGACTTGGTTTAGGTGATCCTGCTGTGGCAGGGGGATTGGACTAGATGATCTTTCGAGGTCCCTTCCAATCCCTAATGATTCTATGAGTCTATGATTCTATAAGGTACTCAAAACCGACCAAACCATCGTAGCAGAAAGAGCCAGGAACACCTACACCACACAGTTAATTGTCCTATTTCCCTGCTACCTGATGTGGAACAGATAACAGACTGTCAAGGAAGATTGATCACCAGGGGCCACCTTGACGTCCCTGAAGACTTCAAGTAGTCTTTGCTCACTATAACATCAGAACACATCTCTTGGCCAAAAGCCACTCCCTCCAGGGAGAGGTCTCGGACTCTTCTCTTCGATCAAGCGTGGAAGCCCAGCTTGAGAAGGTGGAGATTGGCAGAGCTCCATGGGACAGAAGTGGAGCAAAGTGTGTTGTTTGGCATAAAAGATGGATCCTTAGCAACTGAAGGAGCACAGCAAGCTTGCAAGCGGGCGGCAAGCCTGTGGGCTGCAGGCTTTTAGGAAAGCTTTTGGAAGCTTTTCCCACCAAGAATTGCCTGGAAGATCAGAATAACAGTGGAACACTGCCTGGAAGATCAGAAGGCTGATGAACGTTGCCTGGGTCCCTGCAGTGGTAGTTATTATCCTCTTTCCTTTCTTTACTCTCTCCCTTTTCCATCACTCTTCCATTCCATCGTAGCTGCTTTATGGGTAAGTGTTCAGTGCATTACAGGGTGAATGATTTAGGGTATTTACAGGATCACAGCATCACTCAGATTGGAGAAGACCTCTGAGATCATCAAGTCCCATTGTTAGCCTAACAGTGACGGGAAGCGTTCAGAAGCATTTTATGTCTCGTCATCGTCTATTCACGTGAAATCACAACTCTATACAATCTACACACCCTACCAATGAAATGAAACAGGCACTGACTTTAATCCAGTCACTTCTACATTTACTCCCAGATAGCTGAGCGTAGGAACTATTCAGTGCTGGTGACTCCACCTCATAAAGTGTGCATATGCCTTTTATCACAGAATCACAGAACATTAGGGCTTGGAAGGGACCTCGAAAGATCACCCAGTCCAGTCCAGGCAGGTTTTAAACATCTCCAGAGAAGAAGGATTGCTTTGTTAATCAAGGCATCTCCTGTTGATTCTGTCACAGAGAAGGTTCACAGTTCCTTGAGCTGCCTCACTATATCAGCTCTCACCTTCATCTTCAAGAGCAAAATGTTCTGGATCCTACTTTGACTTCGGTGATAAAATTTATTGCTGAATTTAAGATTGCTGAGTCATAACATTTAATGCTCCTTAAATAGTGACTGCTTTTCAACAAAACAGTCTTCTACTGCAGGCGTTTCAGACAGCTGCATTAATTAGATTTAAAACTTGTCTACAAGGCCCATTAAGTTGCTGCCTCAAAAGAACCTGCAGGATTCACCAACTTTTTTTTCACCAGCAGGATTATTTTACAGGCTACTTTTATACTTGGACATCTCTAGTCACAATATTTGCATATTCTAATATTGTGAGAAGTACCTACCCTAAGGGTTTGACTGCCCAGGAATTAGCATGTGTGTTACTGATACAGCTATTACCCCTCACAAGATAGTTCTGGGCCCCTCAGTTCCAGAAAGACACAGAACTGCTGGGGAGAGTCCAGCGCAGAGCCACAACGATGATGAAGGGAGGGGAACATCTCCCTGATGAGGAAAGGCTGAGGGAGCTGGGGCTCTTGAGCTTGGAAAAAAGGAGACTGAGGGGTGACCCCATGAATGTTGATAAATATGTGAAGGGTTGGTGTCAGGAGGATGGAGTCAGGCTCTACTCAGGGGGCACCCAGTGGCAGGACAAGGGGCAATGAGTGTGAGCTGGAACACAGAAGGTTCCACATCAATATGAGAAGGAACTTCTTCCCAGTGAGGGTGACAAAGCACTAGAAGGGGCTGCCCAGGGATGTTGTGGAGTCTCCTTCTGTGGAGACATTTAAAATCCTCCTGGACATGTTCCTGTGCAACTCGATGTAGGGGCTTCTGCTCTGGCAGGGGGATTGGAGTAGAAATCTTTCGTGGTCCCTTCTGATCCCTAATGTTCTGTGATTCCATGTGAAAGTTCCTTTTCAACACAGTGTTTAAAGAAGTTTAGAAAGGTACACCATTCTATTATATGCAAGCCCTTTCTTACTCAAACTGAGAACAGACACAGAAGCTCTATATTGGTACTTCACAGAAAACCAAAACTCACGTGTAAATAATCTAATTAGGTGCAGAAATATTTTAAAAAACATCATTAAGGAGCCACAACAGCCCTTCCAGTCACATTAGTGCAATCATTCCTCTGGCTCTTCAGGAGGTACAGAAATACTTCACTGCCACGATGGGTAGACCTGATTATTTTGAACTGCCTAGAGTGAGAGTAGCAAGTAGAAGACTGTAGAGGTTTTGTATTTGACTACTGCCTAAGCTATGCTTAGTCAAATGTTGCTGCAGTGGGCAGCAGCTGATTACCCAAGATGAAATGTTTCAGAATAAGCCTTTGTGAGTGTCAGTGCTCGTAAGTCATGAGCTGTATCTGCTACTCAAAAGAGCTGGAAGAACCAGCAGAGTTGGTGATGAAATTAGCCTGCAGCTAGAAAACTTGGGTGATGCTGAAGAGACTTGATGAATAAGCATCATATATTTAATGTCTCCTAAAAGCTGAACAGCTTTTAAACCTTGGAGCAATCACAGTAGGCAAAGTATTTCCACACCAAGCAAACGTACCTTGCAGTTGTTTGTCATGTCCTGTCCACAGGTCTGCTTCTGATGGCATGCCTTGATCCTGTAAAAGGCCCTACAGAAGGAGAATGGTGATGGAGCTTCCCACACCGTTCAAATCCCTCCCTTTTATACTACCAGCAGGTGTTTTTCTTCACCTCAATGATATGTCCCATGTTTTCACCTTGAAGACAAAACATTGCTAATTGAGTAATTGAGTTCTTGAGGGAGGAAAAGTTCTCAAGTTCTCAGGCTTTGAAGATTCCATTTGAATACCAAGCATCATCAGATGCAGGGTTCCTCCTGCTGCCCCGTTCACTGGTTCTCTCCCATTTGACTACAGTTGTTTGAGCCATCTCACTTGTTGTCAATTGAAGTCTGACACATCTTTCTTATAGGCACCCCTTAAGTACTGACAGGATGCTACAAGGTCTCCCTGGAGCCTTGTCTTCTCCTGGGTGAACAACCTCAGTTTTCTCAGCCTTTCCTCGTGGCAGAGGCACTCATTCCTCTGACCATTTCTGCGTCACACAGTATCACACAGAACATTAGGGATTGGAAGGGACCTCAAAAGATCATCCAGTCCTCCTGCCACAGCAGGATCCCCTAGATCAAGTCACACAGGAGCATGCCCAGGTGGGTTTTCAACATGTCCAGAGAAAATTCCTTCCTCTAGACTTGCTCCAACAGGTTCACATCTTCTCTGTATCAAGGACTCTACACTACTGCCTGACCACAAACCCAAGACTTCACTACATTCCTCAGCAGTAGACTTTGGGTTGTGAGACACGGAATTAGTTCTAAGGCTCCTGGTCATTTGGGAACAATGTAAAGAGAAAGAACTGCATTAAATACTTAGCTTCAGACTGGGTTCCTGAACAGAAACCTTATTGATGAACCATTTCAATCTTTTTATAGTGCATCATCAATAATATTTCACATGCACTGAGCAACTCATTAATAAAACTCACTCATTAATGTTCTACCGCTGATGCATATTAATGTGCCATCTATACTCAGTGACAAGTAGCACACAGGAACACAGCTTATTGGGTTTCAGGAGGAGCCACATGCAGGGTCACATCAGCAACTGTACATAAATCAAACTGAAAAGGTGTGAGACAAAGCCCTCAAATATTAGTATAACTTAATATTATTGTTATTATCGAGGGCACAGCCAGGCTGTCTTTCATCACCTCCAGGGATGGGGACTACACCACTGCCCTGGCCAGTCCATTCCAGGCTCTGATCAGCCTTTTCAAGAGGAAGGGCTTCCTAACATCCAGCTTAACCCTCTCCTGGCAGCTTCAGGCCCTGCCCTCTCATCCTGGTGCTAGTTGCTTGGGAGAAGAGTGATTATATAACTTCTCTCTACTGTTGTGCAGACAGGATGTTTATTAAAATCTCTAATTTATTGGGATATTTCATAAACAGAAAGACTCACATGGAGAGTCTCTTAAACTCAAACATAGCAGAATGGTTATTTTCTGTCTGGATGGCAACTGGGGTCCCTGGTGTCTTCATCTGTGTTGGGTGTCTCCTGCTGTTCTGACAATGTCTATATACAGCTGTCACCTGGTCCTCCCAGGGATGGTAAACAACACACTGAGGCGTGACCACAGTACCTACAAACTGTCCCATACACTGCAGGGGCTGCCAGCAGGGAATCTGCTAAACCTTCTGAAATTCCCACATGGAGATCTCCTGTAGGAACCCATCAAATGTTTAGCTATGAAGCCAGGTTGTCATGCAGTCAATTTCTGTGTCTGTAAGTTCCATCTTATACTAGGCTGAACAAAGTGACTTTAAGGTTGGGTTGGGAGACAAATGTTCAACAGGAATTGGGTCAATTCACTTTTGCAGAACTGGTCTGACCTGTCAGATCCTAATTTCAACAGGATAACCCAATGGTGATGTCTTCACACACCAAGAATGTCTCACAGGACTAAGATAGCTCTCTCTGTTTTAGACATGAGGAAGGGCTTAACCTAACATCAAGCCTAACCCTCCTCTGGCAGCTTCAGGCCCTGCCCTCTTGTCCTGGTGCTGCTTGCCTAGGAGAAGAGCCTGATCCCAGCCTGACTACAACCTCCCTTCAGGAAGTTGTAGAGAGGGACAAGATCCCCCCTGAGTTTCCTGTTCTCCAAGTTAAAGACCCCCAGCTCCCTCAGCCTCATCAGAGTTTCCCTCCAGTCCCTTCCCCAGCCTCAATGCTTCTCTAGACCTGCTCCAGCGCCTCAATCTCTTTCTTGAAACTGAGGAGTCCAGCACTGCCCCCAGTTTTTGAGTGAGGGCCTCACTGGTGCCAAGTACAGGGTGAGAATTATGTCCCTAGCCCTGCTGCCCACACTAATCCTTACACAAGCCAGGATGCCACTGGCCTTTCATGCCACACGGGCACCCTGCTGGCTCACGCTCAGCCCATCGTCAACCTTGATATATGACTCATATATGACACCAGACCCTCAATAAAAGGCTCTTCATTTAGGTGATACTGGAGCCATTGCCAGAAGACGACGGTGATTTTATGGAAAAAGCTGTTGTATCAGATCCTTCCCCTACCTTGCAGCACACCTTGCATTCTCTACATGGAGGCAGATTTTCTTCGGATTCCTAGGAGCCTTTCCACAAATCTGTGTAAACATAATAAAAGGGAAGAAAGAAAAACCACTGAGTGGTAAGAAAAGAAAACAAATCAACAGTGACAAAGACAACATACAAACAACATCTGAAACTAATGAAAGAATTCAATTATGCTTCAGGATGTGTGACCGACCCGACAGGAAGAGCCCCGCGGCGTTACAGATCTGTTTGCTTGCAATTCGAGTTCTGAAGTTTCCCCCCATCCTCGTGTGACAGCAGCCTTTAAGCAAAGCTTAGCAATGAAGCAGGTTTTATCACCAAGACTACACACTGCATTCAGGGAATTATCTCCTCGGGCAGTCAAAGGAATGGTTATCTCTTTCATTTTGCTTCATACCCAGGCTGTAAGGACTGATTTCCAGAGGAATGCTGCCAAGTCCTATTCTTCTCCTGAAAACAATAGCTGAAGCCTTAACTGAAGCCAGGGAGACTTTGTTTAAATATGCCTTCATCTGCAGCTAACACCCTGCCACCAACAGGAATCACCTCCTGCTCTGTCATCTTGTTTCTTACCATTTCTTCAGTCTGAAGAGAGGAAAGAATAATTTATTTAACAGCTCAATTTCATTCCACGTTGTCTGATTACCCCACAAAATTCTACTATCCTAGGACTAAACCACAGAATCACAGGACATTAGGGATCGGAAGGGACCTTGAAAGATCAGCCTGTCCAATCCCCCTGCCACAGCACGATCCCCTAGATCAAGTCACACAGGAGCATGGCCAGACTGGTTTAAAATGTCTCCAGAGAAGGAGACTTCACAGCCTCTCCGGACAGCCCCATCCAGGGCTCTGTCACCCTCACTGTGAAGAAGCAACTTCTCAATATCCTCACAATGCTGCTCATGTACCAGTTGTTACACCATCAGCGTGCTGAATATTTAACTGATTGTGGCCAAAAAGTCAAGAAGAACTGGAAGGATAAAAGGATGAGAATTAAACAAATGGGTTGTGGTATCTAGATTTAAATGCTTATGTTACTAAAGTATCTATATAATGGACAAAATAATTTGCAGTGCTAAAACTGGACAGGCTGGGTCCATGGGCAGAGGCCAGTGGGATGAGGTTGAACAGGGCCAAGGGCAGGGCCCTACACTTTGGTCACAAGAACCCCCTGGAGCTGCAGACTGGGGGACGAGTGGCTGGAGAGCAGCCTGGCAGAGAGGGATCTGCCAGTGCTGGGTGACAGCTGGCTGAACAGGAGGCAGCAGGGTGCCCAATGGCATCCTGGCTTGGATCATAGTGTGGCCAGCAGGACTAGGAGTGTAATTCTTCCCCGGTACTGGGCACTGGGGAGGCCTCCCTTCAAGTACTGGGGACAGTTGTGGGCCCTTCACCTCAAGAAAGAGATTGAGGGGCTGGAGCTGGTCCAGAGGAGCAATGGGGCTGGGGAAGGGACTGGAGGGAAAGTCTGATGAGGACAGACTGAGGGACCTGGGAGTGTCTAGCCTGGAGAAGAGGAGACTCAGGGGGGACCTCATCGCTCTCTCCAACTACTTGAAGGAAGGTTGTAGTCAAGTGGGGCCAGGCTCTTCTCTCAGGCAACTAGTGCCAGGATGAGACAGCAGGGCCTGAAATTGTCAGGGGAGGGTTAGGTTGGATGTTAGGAGGCCCTTCCTCATGGAAAGGATGATCAGACATCAGAACGGACTGTGCAAGGCAGTGGTGGACCCCATCCCTGAGGTGTTTAAGGACAGACTGACTGTGGCCCTTAGTGCCCTGGTGTGGCTCTCTACAACTACCTGAAAGGAGGTTGTAGAGAGGTGGAGGTTGGTCTGTTGTCCTTAGTAGCCAGCGCTAGGACAAGTAGAAATGGCCTGAAGCTCTGCCAGGGGAGGTTCAGGTTGGCTGTCAGGAGGGATTTCTTTCCTGAATAGAGTTGTCAGCACTGGAACAGCTGCCCAGGGAGGGGGCTGAGTCCCCATCCCTGGAGGTGTTGAAGAGACGGGTAGATGTTGTGTTGGGGGACAGGATTTAGTGGTGCTGATAGGGCTGGGAAAAGGTTGGACTTGATGATCTGGAAGGTCTCTTCCAGCTGAAAGTATTCTATGATTCTATGTGCTATGTTCAAAATTTACAGGGGGTGGAAAAACTGCAATTTTAATGAAAACTTCCCCGTGAATGTTATTTTCTACAGTATGTTCTGTCTCCATGAGCATCTGCACAACAGTCAAAAACCTTTTAACAAAGGACAGGAAAAGCAGAGACAGTTGGGAAGGTTTCTGCTGCACTGCCAGCTGCCTGGGTTCAAATTTGACAGCCTGCACCAAGTACTTGGCTGTCAAAGCTATTTCTCATCACTCCCTGAGGGCTGCCGGTGTTGATGGGTGCTCAGGAGTTTGCATGCAGTCTGTGAAAGAGAAAATGCTGCTGTTTCAAGCTGCTCAGAGACCATGCAAAGCAAAGTTTCCTTTCTAACTAACTTCTACAAATGGTGTGAGCTCTTTCATAGGACTGCTGTGCCTGGCAGCAAATTTGTTTGTAGAGCTGAAGGAGAAGCGGTTGTGATCTGCAGGACACAAATCCTGGGTGAGTTTGGAACGAGAGAGAAGCTCTGTCCTACAATTCAAGAGGCATTTGTTATATTAAGTTACACTCCTCACAGTAACATGAGGAAAATCTCTCATGGCTCAAAGTTTTGGGTTTGCCTGGACATGGACCCCAATCTTGCTGAACCCCCCATTTGCTCACACTCTGTGCCCCCGGCAGGTGGGACCTGATTTGCTTTAGTTTATTGCTCTTGGAGGAAGTAATTCTCTAGTGAGGTGCTTTGTAGCCTCAATTTGTCCCTCCAAGACTACTTACAGTTTATAAAGAAGCTTATAAACTCACGACAGCAGCTCCTGTGGTGATTTCTGAATAACTTTTGTGTTTAGCAGTGGGTTTGCATGAGGTAAGCACAGAGGTAGTGTTTCTGTTATTACTATGCAGAGCTCTCTCTGGACTAATTATCTCTCAAAGTTAGGAAATTCATTCTACTCAAGGCCAGCAAAACAAAGCTGCAGGTTGAGAAATTCAATTGAAACATTAGAAATATTCTGAAAGGTTTTAAGGTGTCCCCCAGGGCTCAGGGTTGGGACCAGTCTTGTTTAACATCTTCGTTAATGACTTAGATGAGGGGATCAAATGCACCCTCGGTAAATTAGTAGGTGACGCAAAATGAAGCGGCAGGGTCGGTCTGCTGGAAGGTAGGAAGGTGCTGCAGAGGGACTTGGACAGGCTGGAGCAATGGGCTGAGGCCAACAGGATGAGGTGTAACAGAGCCAAGTGCCAGGTCTTGTACTTCAGTCACCAGAATCCCAGCAGCTACAGGCTGGGGGAAAAGGGGCTGGAGAGCTGCCTGGCAGAAAAGGAACTGGGGGTGTTGGTTGAGAGCCAGCTGAACAGGAGCCAGCAGGGTGCCCAGGTGGCCAAGAAGGCCAACAGCATCGTGGCCTGGAACAGGAACTGGATAATCAGAAGGAGTAGGGAGGCGATGGTGCCCCTGTACTCTACACTTGTGAGACTGCACCTTGAGTGCTGGGTCCAGATTTGAGCTCCAGAGTATCAGAAGGACATTGAGGGGCTAGAATGGGGCCAGAGAAGGACAACAAGGCTACGAAGAGCAGCTGAGGGAACTGGGCTTATTGAATCTAGAGAAGAGGAGGCTGAGAGGAGACCTTCTTGCTCTCAACAGATACGTAAAAGGAGGTTGTAGCAAGGCTGGTGCTGCTCTCTTCTCTCAAATTACTAATGATAGGATGTGGGGAAATGGCCTCAAGTTGCATCAGGGCAGGTTTAGATTGGATCTTGGGAAGAAGTTCTTCCTGAGAGAGTGGTTGGGCATTGGAGCAGGCTGCCCAGGGAGATGGTGGAGTTGCCATCCCAGAGATGTTTAAAAGCCGAGTAGATATAGGACTTGAGGCCATGGTCTGGGTGTTAGGGAGCTGCTGGGATGAGGGCTGCACTGGATATCCTAGAGGTCCTTTGTAGCATGAGGACTCTACGATTCTAAGATGCCTTCATTAAAAATTACATTTTTACATGAAGATTTCTATTTAGATGAGATCCATAAAATAAAGGAGTCTAACTATATTGAGATATGCAATATAATGTTTACTGAATGTAGCTTACTGAGGCTTTTTTTTCCTTGGCTTTTCAAGGAAAGAAATATTTTAATTAGACCCAAGCTGTAGAGCATCTCTAAAAAGGAATTGTTCATCCTGTGTGTAATTGACACTGCACACCAGTCAAATAGCTGTAAGATTGCTGGCAGCTCCCTCCTGTTGGTGCTGCACTCACAGGGGATCACTGCTCCTAACAAGCGAGTCACTCACTTCTAGCTTTGGAGCTTATATGGGGATAAGATAGAATCACAGAATCATGGAACAGTTTCAGCTAGAAGAGACCTTCAACATCAAGTCCAACCTCTTCCTACCCCTATCAGCACCACCAAACCCTGTCCCCCAATGCAGTACCTGCACTTCTCTTCAACAGCTCCAGAGATGGAGACTCAACTCCCTCCCTCAACAGGCTGTTCCAGTGCCTGCAGGCCTTCCAGGAAAGAAATTCCTCCTGACATCCAGCCTGAAAATGTACAAATTCTGTTATTTTCTGGGAAATGATTTCCATATTCATAGTATTTCTCATAACTCTACTGTAATACCTGTAAGTGCCCTTTGCTCCTGCCTTTGGTGGTGGATGAGGGTCCTCTAGTGGTCTCCGATGATCTTCCTCACTGTGACTGATGCTTGAACCTGAGTTTCTGTGCTTCTCACCTCATTTGAGAGTTAGCCTTTGCTCCTTAACTGCAAGACCAGTTCCTACTGACTCCTTTATCTGCACTGCTTAAGAACATTCCATCCCAAGAATTCCCTTTTTTTCTTATTCTCAGCAATTTTCTGCTGACAGTTTGGAACTGATGTTCTGCCCTATTAACCTATGCTCATAAAACCAGCTATCACACTAAAGGATAATTTTTAGAGGTCAGTGTGCATCACTGAAACAAGGCACACAGGGATAGCTTTGTAAATAGCTCAACTTCCCCACTTTTCCTACTGGGAAAAATACTCTGGAACATCTTCATGTATTCCTTGTGGATATGCCACTGATTTTTTTATGGCCAAAGTTTACACACAGTTTACATGGTTTATTAGCGTTCGAAGGGGCCTTCAAAGGTCACTGGGTCCAATCCTCCTGCTCGAGCAGAATGCAAATTACTGAACAGCAGAACTGTCTAAAAAGCATCAATCAGCTCCACAAAACCACATCCAGCCAGGTCTGAAACATCTCCAGAGAAGGGGAATCCACAACCTCTCTGGGCAACCCCTTCCAATATTTCAGAGCCCTGACTGTAAAGAAGTTTTTCCTCAGACTGAGGTGAAACTCCCTGTGTTCCAGCTGGCATCCATCACCCCTTGTCCTGTCTGACGCCACTTTCATTTTGGCCCCAGCCTTCACAGACTTATAAACAGTGATTAAATCTCCTCAGAGCCTTTTCTATCCAAACTAAAAAGTCCCCATGTTCTCAATCTCTCTTCATAAGGTTCCAGATCCTCAATCATCCTTGTAGCTCTGCTTTCAATTCTCTTCATTAATTCTCTCTCCGTCTTGAATTGGAGAGACCAGAACTGGACACAGGATTCCAGGTGTGGCCTCTCTAGGGCAGACTAAAGGGGCAGAAGAACCTTCCTTGATCTACTAGACACCCTCCTCTTGATCCATCCCAACAGCCTCTTGGCCTTCTTGGCCACCGGGGTCCACTGCTCTCTGTGGCAGTAGAGATGCTGCCCAAAAAATCCCTGCCCCACTTCCTTTGTAAAAGAGAGGGACAAAGTTTCTGTGAACAATTTTATTGAGAACTTTCATGTAGATGCTAGGGAGAGGGTGGGTTTTATTTTTGGAAACTTAACACTCATTGAAAAACTGTTTTTAAACCTTAAAAGAAAGGAGTATATGAAATACAGAACAAGCCCTACACCAAGTGTGAGAATAGAGAACTGACCCAGTTTTACTGAAGGAGTCTCCTTTTCCAAGCAGTTGGAAAGCAGTAAACAAAAACAAGCTGCAATCAAGCCCTTTGCTACTCATTTACACGTTAATGAAGCTCTATGTTTTCTCTCTAACTGTATGGCTGCCTCAGGCAAATCAGAGAAGTCAGGTTATTACTGATATTACTTTCATATGGGAGCTGGAAGAGTTGTTTTGTCTCTCTGTCATTTGACTTCCTGAAAAGTGAAATGAAATAACTATGTGCTGGAGGGTCAGAAAGCCCAGTAGCCTACAGGTCTCTACAGCTCTCACTCTCTACACTCCTCTGTTCCAGGTGACACACACTGCCCCTTGTCCTATCATTAGATGCCCCTGAGCAGAGCCTGGCTCCATCCTCCTGACACCCACCCTTCACATATTCATCAACATTAATGGGGTCACCCCTCAGTCTCCTTTTTTCCAAGCTCAAGAGACCCAGCTCCCTCAGCCTTTCCTCATCAGGGAGATGCTCCACTCCCTTCATAATCTTTGTAGTTCTGTGCTGGACTGTCTCAAGGAGTTCTGTGTCCTTGTGGAACTGAGGGGCCCACAACTGGACACAATATTCCAGATGTGGTCTCACCAGGGCAGAGTAGAGGGGAAGGAGAAACTCTCTCCATTTACTAACCGCTCTGCTTCTAATCCACCCCAGGATGCCATTGGTCTTCTTGGCCACAAGGGCTCATTGTTGGCTCATGGTCATCCTGCTGGCCACTAGAACCCTCAGGTCCCTTTCTCCTACACTGCTCTCCAACAGATCAGTCCTCAAATACTTCAGGGGTTTTTTTAGTGTCTTCTATTCAAATTTAATCTTAAAAATGAAAAAGAAATGCACATCACCAGGAACCTTTCTACTTCAAAAATAGAGAATATTGCAGTCTCCCTGTGTTTAAAAAGGGAAATAAGAAGGAAAATAGAAGCAAAGTTTACTGTGGTTGCTATTCCAGAATCAATATATATTCAGAGATAACACATATTCTGATAATACCAGAAGCCTGATGCTGCCCAGCTGTAGGCTGAGAAAACTGCCTTCTGGATAATTCAAATGATTTGATGGTGCTCACTACCTCTTTCAGACTCCACGTAAGCCTGGAAATGGAGAATAAGTTTTTATTCCACATTGCACTCTTAGCATCAAGGATTCACTGGTTCTTCTTTCATGTGACTCTCTGTCTCTGGGATTCATCATAGGGATTTATCTGTCCAATAGTGCATCTGTTCTCTTTGTACTTTTACTGTTTCCTGATTAAAAAAAAGCTGTTTATCTCTCAACCTCAGTGACTGTAAACAGGGATAACTTATCCAGGAATCTCATTCCCATTGCCAGTTTGTTCAGGCTTTCTTGGGGAACAACCACAGCGTGTCTGCCTGAACATGGGCAAGGAGTTCAGAGTGGTTTTCACCACAGAATAAAATACAAACCAGTCTGATCTGCTCTATTTTTATGTCCATCAGGGTAATTTATTATCATGCACCAATATAGATTGGGAGGAGAAAGGATTGAGGACAGCTCTGAGGAGAGGGGCTTGGGGGTGGTGGTGGAGCAGGAGGTGAACAAGAGCCATCAGTGTGGCGTTTGCAGCCCAGGAAGCCAACCATGTACTGGGCTACATCAAAAGAAGCAGTGACAGTTGATGAGGAAGGTGATTGTCCCCCTCTGCTCTGGAATCCTGGGACCAGTTCTGGAGTCCCCTGCACCAGAAGGACACAGAGCTTCTGGAAGGTGTCCAGAGGAGAGCAACTCCAACAAGCAGAGGGCTGGGGCACCTCCCCTCTGAGGACAGGCTGAGCAAGTTGGGGTTGTTCAGCCTGGAGAAGAGGAGGCTCCCAGGTGACCTTCTAGCAGCCTTGTAAGATCTGAAGGAAAGAGGACTACAAGAAAGCTGGGGGAGGGCTTTTGACATGGGTGGCAGTGAGAGGACAAGGGGAAAGGGTTCCAGACTTGAAGAGGGGAGATTGAAGTTGGACATGAAGAACAAATTCTTTGCTGTGAGGGTGGGGAGATGCTGGAACAGGTTGCCCAAGGCAGTTGTGGCTGCCCCATCCCTGGCAGTGTTGAAGGGCAGGTTGGCTGGGGCCCTGAGTAACCTGCTCTAGTGAAGGTGTCCCTGGATGTGCAGGGAGGTTGGAACTAGATGATCTTTAAGGTCCCTTCCAACCCTGCCCATTCTGTGATTCTATGACCATTACTTTGAGAAAGGGAAAGGAAATATCACAGCTGGGGTACCTCTGTGCTTGTATAACCATCAGTGTTACCAGCTTGCACTGATGACGTAGCTGTTTCTATAAGTCATTTTTGGAAGGAAAACTGTTTGAACCAATGAAAATAATTGCACAAAATCCTGGGACTGAGAAATTGTATTACATAATAGTTTTACATAGTCTAAATTTGAGTTTTCCACTTCAAACTGTCAAAAAATATAGTCCTCAGGAACTCATTTACACCATTCAGATGCAAACAGGATTTTCATTAAAAATAGCCATTTGTTTTGGTAGAGGAGAGATTTCAGTGGAAAAATTACACCCTAATCACAATGTTTGCTTGAGTATTTTAAGAAATAAATGGTTATTGTTGTCCTTCATATAGTTTAGCTGTCAACTGTGGCTGAAAAGTAGCTGATGCAAGAAAACCAAACGGCATCATACCTCTCAGGCATCAGCCGTAGCGTTTGGAGGTGGGAGGAAGATGCCTTTTTCATTGTCTGTTTTATTTTGCTTGTTAGCTGCCTTTTATAAATAAGAAATGAAGGACAGCCTGGCACCTTTTGCTGGAGGTTATAAGACATTTGTGAAGGTATGTGGGGTTTGTCTCTTTTCACTGCCCTACGCTAATGGCAAAGTCACACTCAAAACTTCCAGAGGGAAACTAAGACACGGAGACTCGAACCATATGTTTGCTAGTTTTCCCTTTGCATCAGATGAGTTGAGAACTACTTAACTTCTGCTGCAGACTGCTTGCAATGACAAATAAGAATCTCTCTGAATCCTACTTTCAGAAAAACTTATATCTTTCTTTTTCCCGAGCCAAAAGTTTAAGTCTGTACAGAAGGAGTGAGAAAAGTAGCTGACTGCAGATTCTGTACTGAAATGACTCTGCTCCAGCAAAAAAATCACACAAAATCACTCTGGTTGGAAAAGACCCCTGGGATCATCGCGTCCAACCATCTACCCTACCCTACAAGTACACCCCTAAACCACCTCCCTCAATACCTCCTCCAAATGATCTTTAAACATACCCAGGGATGGCGACTCAACCACCTCCCTGGGAAGCCCATTGCAGTGCCTGACCACCCTTTCTGTGCAAACATTTTCCTAATATCAAGTCTAACCCTCCCCTGTTGTAACTTGAACCCCTTCCCTCTTGTTCTATCACTAATTGCCTGTGAGTAGAGACCAGCACCAACCTCTCCACAACGTCCTTTCAGGTAGTTGTAGAGAGTGATGAGGTCTCCTCTCAGCCTCCTCTGGCCTAACTGATGCTTAAACTACTCTAACCAAACTGCTTCTGAATTTTATTTGTGCACACTTTTACTATTCAGTGGTCTGCCCACAGAAATATCAGCGAGTGACTGGAAACGTGACCCCTGCTCTAGAGGGGTCTGGACAATGCAGGAAATGAAGAATCGTGCCTTGAAATGATGGCTCTGTCTTCTCAAGATGTGCCTGTTTAATTAGAGTCGTAGAGTCATGGGACAGTTTGGGCTGGAAGAGACCTTCCAGATCATCAAGTCCATCATCCTTCAGGGATGGGGACTCATCCCTGGCAGCTGTTCCAGTGCCTGACAACCCTTTTCAGGAAAGAAATTCCTCCTGACAGCCAACCTGAACCTCCCTGGTGCAGCTTCAGGCCATTTCTCCTGGTCCTATCACTGGCCACTAGGGAGAACAGACCAGCTGCCTCTCCTACACCCTCCTTTCAAGTAGCTGTAGGGAGCAAGAAGGTTTCCTCTCAATCTCCTCCAGGCTAAACAACTCCCGATCCCTCAGCCATTCCTCAGATGACACCTGTTGCAAACCCCTTCCTAGCTTGCTAGCCACCTCTATCCCCTCTCCAGCCCTTCAGAGTCCCTCTTGTAGTAAGGGAAGGAGCAAACTATTAAAAAGCCATCTATAAACTGCTAAATACTCTGGTATTTGCTGACATTGCTCAACTTGCTGCTGCTGAAGCAGAGATTGACAGCTCCTTATTTTAAGCCTTACGGAAGTCTCGCTGGCTTTCTCCCAGGAAGGTTTGGTAGCCTGGCTATGTTATTGTTTATTGTACACACCAGGTTAATAGGAGACACACGGCTTCATTATTTATGGAAGGCATCCAGAAACAGGGTGGAACTAGTCAATAGTGTTGCGTTACCACCCACAGCTCCCTGCTGGTGACGCTCACGGGGTGTAAAGATGTTGTCTATCATTTTGCCAGCAAGTTCTATTGTTGTCTACTAGAGAGAGGAAGAAAATTATAGTGACAAATGATAATATTGTTGACTCCCTGGCAAGAAAGTGGAAGCTTTATTGCTCCACAATCAAGCAAAAAAAACTTCCTTTGTATCTAATGAATAGGTTCAGCTCCAAGACAGAACTAATCACAGATAAACCCTGCTTAATATAAAAACTCAAAGCAATTAAACTCCCCAACTCCATCACTTCTTCCCCAGTGACACTTGCTACACAAATTGCAGGAAGAAAGTACTGCATGCAGAAACCTTGTAATGCTCATTCTGAAGTGGAAAATTAAATGAATGGTGAGAACACTGATTTTGGGATGGGATTGTACCCTTGTTTCACACCAAAGCTCTAATGTAAGGCACCCCAAACACTCACATATTTGTTTCCTTGCTTGCTTGGGGTAGGGGTAACTATTAGGGAGTTGAAGCTTACAAGAACTACACCACTGACTTTCACAGAATCACTGAGGCTGGAAAAGCCCTCTGAGCTCATCCATTTGGGTTATACAGGAAGGAGACCTCTTCTAACATCTGGCTTTGGGGAAAAACTCAAGGCTAGGTTGGATGAGACCTTGAGAAACCTAGTCTAGTGGGAGGTGTCCCTGTCTATGGCAGGGGGTTGCAATTAGATGATCTCTAAGGTCCTTTCCAATAGAAATCATTCTTTGATTCTGGGATAAACACCCCCAGCTCCCTCAGCCTCTCCTTGTCAGACATTCCCTCCAGTCCCTTCCCCAGCCTCATTGCTCCTCTGGACCCACTCCAGCCCCTCAATCTCCTTCTTGAAGTGAGGAGCCCACAACTGGCCCAGTAATGGAGGGGAGGCCTCCCCAGTGCCCAGTGCAGTGGGGATGCCATCCCCAGTGTCTGTGGAGCACTGCTGTGTGCTCTAGGAGCAGCACCTTAAGAAGTTTCAGCAGAGCAAGGGAGGAAAATGACAGTTTAACAATCTCAAAATCCTTGCTTGAAGGCAGTGCATAAGCTGCACGAGAAGACATTGTCGGCTGTTTGTTTCTGTGGGGTTTTGGGTTTTTTTAAAGAGCCAAAATTATTACACAGGGTATAATGGAAAGAATTAAACACCCCTGCTGTGGGCCCGGCGTGCAGGTTGCAAGCTGAGTTGTGAGACCTAATGGCAGCTGCTGTAGGATCATTTCTTACTTTGACCAGGCATCCCATGTGAGACCTATGAACGTCTCCTGCTGTATCCATCCACGTTGGCTTTCCATTCCAGCGTGGTATTTTCCGATTTAGAATGGTAGTCAGCAAACAACTTGCCACAGTTTGTTTGACCATGAGGACACTGCCAGAAAGGAAAGGACTCCTTTAAAAGCCTTAGGGATACTTCCAGTTGTGTGCTCCAGTTTCTCTCCCCATGCTACTCCCAGGAGAGTACTTTCTGCAGGTGGGAATCTCATTTCAGATCTGGCCAGGACTGTCCTGTGTGTTTACAGTGGGCAGGGAGAGATGATCTCCAGATCTCACTGGAGGGTCCAAGAAAGCAGGATAGTGAGACATCTAATGCTGCAATAAACTGCTGACATGCAAGTTAGCTCCGTATGAGAAATGGAGATTAGAAGGTTTGACACTGCACCTGGAGTACTGGGTCCAGTTCTGGGTACCACAGTATCAGAAGGACATTAAGGGGCTGAAGTGGAGCCAGAGAAGGGCAATGAGGCTGGAAAACACACCTTGTGAAGAGTGGCTCAGGGTACTGGGGTTATTGAGTCTAGAGAAGAGGAGGCTGAGAGACCTTATTGCTTTTTACAGCTACCTAAAAGGAGGTTGTAGTGAGGCTGGTGCTACTCTCTTCTCCCAAGTTACTAATGATAGAATGAGAGGAAGTGGCCTCAAGTTGCATCAGAAGAGGTTTAGATTGGATCTTAGGAAGAAGTTCACTCCTGAGAGAGTGGTTGGGCGCTGGAACAGGCTGCCCAGGGAGGTGGTGGAGTCCCCATCCCTGGATGGGTTTAAAAAATGAGTAGCTAGAGCACTTGAGGCCATTGTCTAGGGGCTAGGGAGATGTTGGGATGAGGGTTGCACTTGATGGTCCTGGAGGTCCTTTCCAGCCATGATGATTCCAGTCACGATACTGTGGACGTCCTTCTCTGGATCCCCACGCATCCCACCTGGGTTGCTATTCATGCTGTAGATCAGAGACCCCAAATATATTTCAACCAAGAGCTTTTAGCTAAAGGATCAGACACCAAAAGAGGGTTTAACACACCCACTGATGAATCTGCAGGCAGTGAAACAACCGACTCCATTTGGAGAAGAGAGGCACCAAGACATTTTAATTCACTCCCCGCGCCGCACAATGAAGAAGGTGGAAGTCGCTGGGGCAGGAGGAGGAAAGGGGTGGGAGCAGGGGAACAGCCACTTTCCTTTTCAACTTTTTAAACCCAAACTTTAACCTTTTCTGCAGAAAACACTCAAATGAGACTGACAGATTCTAAAGCATAACAGGTGGGCAACATCCTTTAACACCACACAACCAACTGTAAGACCCAACTTCTGTCGTGGACTGTCCCTCTGCCAAGAAGGGCAGTTCTGGGACCTACAGTGTGATCTGAGAAAGACTCAGGAATGAACAACTGTGTGTATATTAACTTCTCCACACTTCCTGGCACCAAAAGACCTATCCCAGAGCTCCCTTTAAAGCACAAACTTTCCCTGGATGCTGTCTAGAGAAAAAAACAGGAGTTTCAAACATTCTGTGGTGTGCAGAAGATTTGGGACTATTATTTTTTAGTGCTTTCCCCATCCGTGACTGCTATGATTGCTTTTGCATCAATATGTTTTCAGTGTAAGTGAACAATTACATTTCCTGCCTCAGGCAATTGAATCCCTCATTACCAAATTAAATCCTAAAGGCTGTTTTTCTGCCTCAGATCCACAACATCTGTCAGCACTTGTCTAAAGAAGTTTGTCTGCTTTGGAAGTCAGTGTGGTATCAGACTGAGCCACCACTACACTAAAATGGAGGATGTGGCTCTAACATTCCTGATAGCACTTGCAGAATTGAAGAGGCTCTTGTGTGTTGGATTTGGTTTTTATCTCAGAAAGTCCTGAATGTGGCATATTTGAGGTTTATGAAAAAACTTTACATGACAAACAAATTACAAACCAAGTGTTGGGGTGGTGTTAGGTCACCAGCTGGGACTGATGGTCTTAGAGGTCTTTTCCAGCCTCAATAATTCAGTTAGGTGTAAGGTGCATTTGAACCTGCCTACCCTAAGAGGCTTTAAAATGAGAGAGAACCAAAATATTTATCATCATCTAGTTACTGTTATTGCAGTTGCACTACAAACATGGGCTTCCTGAAAGCCAAGACCTGTTTGGTAGTGACAGTGTCAATTCATAAGCAAATAAAACATTTCTCCTGCATTAAAAATGCTTTTAAAATAATTACAATACTGTGGGCCTTTGCCAGAAGTTTCTCATGCAAGAGGACTGACCTGTTGGAGAGCAGCATAGGGGAAAGGGACCTGGGGGTCCTGGTGGCCAGCAGGATGACCATGAGCCAGCAATGTGCCCTTGTGGCCAAGAAGACCAATGGCATCCCAGGGTGGATTAGAAGAGATGCAGTTAGTAGATGGAGCGAGTTTCTCCTTCCCCTCTATTCTGCCCTGGTGAGACCACATCTGGAATCTTGTGTCCAGGTCTGGGCCCCTCAGTTCCACAAGGACACAGAACTGCTGGAGAGAGTCCAGTGCAGAGCCACAACGATGATGAAGGGAATGGAGCATCTCCCTGCTGAGGAAAGGCTGAGGGAGATGGGTCTCTTGAGCTTGGAAAAAAGGAGATTGAAGGGTGACCGCATTAATGTTGATAAATATGTGAAGGGTGGGTGTCAGGAGGATGGAGCCAGGCTCTGCTCAGGGGCATCCAGTGATACCACAAGGGGAAATGGGTGTCAGCTGGAACAGAGGAAGTTCCACATCAACATGAGAATGTACTTCTTCCCAGTGAGGGTGCCAGAGCACTGGAAGGGGCTGCCAAGGGAGCTTCTGGAGTCTCCTTCTCTGGAGATGCTTAAAACCTGCCTGGTCATGTTCCTGTGTGACTGGATCACACGTGCAAGGGGACTGGACTGGACGATCTTTTGAGGTCCCTTCTAATCCCTAATGTTCTGTGACTCTGTTAAATTGAGAGGGAAGGACAGAATTTCACCTCAGCTGTGGAAATTTCATACAGAAAAAAGAATGTGCTACTGTGTCACTTGTAATTAATCATCTGTGCTTCCCTGAACCAGGAATTTGATCGTGCGTAGCAATACGTCTTATTCAAATCCAAGCTAATCAATCTTGGTATGTAGAGGAGTCTCATTTTATGGTGACATTTATCCTGCTCTGCTAGTGTCAAGTGCAGCTTGGCTATTCATTTCATTTAGCCTGGGTTTACCACAGTGTGCTTTTCTACATCAGCTGCCTCTCTAAGTCTTCTAACTGGGATCTTTAAAGCAAGGAAAAAGGGTCTAAGCAGGTATAGGAACTAAATTGTGCTGGAGTCCCCATCTCTGGAGGTAAGGACAGCCTGGCTGTGACCCTTAGTGCCCTGGTCTGGAGGATGTGGTAATGTTAGGTCCTGGATGAGCTCAGAAGGCTTTTCCAGCCTCAATGATTCTGTGATTTCATGATTGTTAAGCTTCAAGAAAGTAAAATCAAAGATGGGCTCCTTTGACACGTTTTAAACCTCTTACTAAGATGAGAAACCTGCACCTCTGTTAGCAACCCTTACACAAGGAGCACAACCAGATGGATGTTTACATGCCAGGACCTCTCTGGTAATTTGTCAATCCCAGTTTAAGAGCAAATCCCTTACACTGGCTGCAGCAGAGGGGTCTCCCTGCCCTTCTCAGAGTGGTCCATGCACCTGGACAGTTTCTCAGGTTCGTTTCTCATTAGCACTGTGCCTGGACAAAGTCAATTAACTGCAGCTAATCTCAAGCAACTCAGTTAGTAGCACTCTCAGTCCTGTGGCTTATGAAAGCTGCAGAGAGCTAAGCAAGGAAGTCAGTCCTTTGCGAGGCTGAAATAGCTATTGACTTCTGGACCTAAAAAACCAACAGGGAGACCTGTGGTTTCTGTTTAGGATCACAAATCAATATGGTACCAAGTCTCAGAAGAGTTGCTTGATAAAACAGACTGCAACATATTTGACCAGGTGAGAGGGCAGAGATGGGTCTTGGCATTTCCTGGGCCTTTCTTGTTTCTTCGGAGTATTCCCAGCAGTGAGCTATTTGTTAGCATCCACAGAAAAGCCCTAAAATAGCTTTAAGTCGAGAAAAAGATGTATTTTCAGAAGCAAGGTTGGAGCTGTAGGTAATATGAAAAGCCAATGGCATTCTGGCTTGGATCAGCAATAGTGTGGCCAGCAGGACTAGGGACATCATTCTCCCCCTGCACTGGGCACTGGTGAGGCCTCAAGTACTGGGGGCAGTTCTGGGCACCTTAATTCAAGAAAGAGTTTGAGGGACTGGAGTGGGTCCAGAGGAGCAATGAGGCTGGGGAAGGGACTGGAGGGAAAGGCTGATGGGGAGAAGCTGATGAAGCTGGGGGTGTTTAGCCTGGAGGAAACTCAGAGGGGACCTTTTCCCTCTCTGCAACTCTTTGAAGGGAGGTTGTAGTCAGGTGGGGGTCAGGCTCTTCTCGCAGGCAACCAGTGCCAAGATGAGAGGGCAGGGCCTGAAGCTGCCAGGGGAGGGTTAGGTTGGAATTTAAGAAGCCCTTCCTCACAGAAAGAGTGATCAGACCCTGGAGTGGACTGTGCCGGGCAGTGGTGGAGTTCCCATCCCTGGAGATGTTGAAGGACAGCCTGGCTGTGGCCCTTAGCGCCCTGGTCTGTCCGATATGGTGATGTTAGGTCATGGGCTGGGCTGGATGAACTCAGAGGGCTTTTCCAGCCTCAATAATTCTGTGAATCTGTAACTATTCCTACTACACACCAGATTTTTAAGGGTGGTAGTATTCATTCATCTGGAAGTGTTGCTGAGGGAATTCTATTCAGTGACAACAACCAGTAAAACTTGGTACTTGAAATACTGGGCACACGTAATGAACTCACTTGAGAACAGTCTTCGTAGATAAATAGCCATAAAATGAATGGTTATGGGTAGTAAAGAAATATGAAGATGTTATGTCCTTCAGGAACAAATAAAGGTTTAAACTATTTAACAATGACTCACTATGGAGTGTGGGCCCAGTTCTCCATAGAAATAAATATTTTCATTAAGTTTGCAGCCCGTGTTTGCAGCCTGATGTGGCTTGGATAAAGCAGATGAAAAACAAAACTACTAGAAACACAGGCAGGCTTTAAACATTCCTGAAACTTGTCTACCTCTCTAGTTACAGGAGTTGGTGATAACTTTTTTCTCTTCTGAAACTGTCTGCTACTCAGTCATGCAACTTTGCAGATAACACCAAGCTGAGTCACAGAATTATTGAGGACGAAAAAGCCTTCTGAGCTCATCAAGCCCAGCCCTTGAGCTGACATCACCACAGCAGCCAGACCATGGCAGCAAGTGCCACTCCCAGTCTGTCCTTAAACACCTCCAGGGGTGGTGTGGTCGATAAGCCAGAGGGATGGGATGTTATCCACAGGGATAGATCTAAGTGGGCCAGAATGAACATCATGAGGTTCAGCAAAGCCAAGCGTGAAGTCCTACACCTGGGTCAGGATAATCCTTGTTATCAGTACTACAGGCTTGGAGATGATGTGGTTGAGAGCAGTGCTGCAGAGAAGGACTTGGGGGTACTGGTCCATGAAAGGCTGGACATGAGCCAACACTGTGCTTTCACAGCCCAGAAGGCAAATGGCACTTTGCATCTAAAGAAATGTGGCCAACAGATTGAGGGACGTGGTTTTCCTCCTCTGCTCCATTCTGGTGAGACCTCCACCTGGACCACTGGGATCACAGAATCATAGAATCATTATGGCTGGAAAGGACCTCCAGGATCATCAAGTCCAGCTCTCAGCCCAACAGCTCCCTAACCCCTACACCATGACCTCAAGTGCTAGATCTACTCGATTTTTAAACACCTCCAGGGATGGTGGCTCCACCACCTCCCCGGGCAGCCTGTTCCAGCACCCAACCACTCTCTCAGCAAAGAACTTCTTAAGATCCAATATAACCTTCCCAGATGCAACTTGAGGCCATTTCCCCTCATCCTACCGTTAGCAATTTAGGAGAAGAAACCAGCATCAGCCTCACTACAACCTCCTTTTAGGTAGCTGTGTAGAGCCAGGAGGTCTCCCCTCAGCCTCCTCTTCTCTAGACTCAATAATCCCAGCCCTGCGACCTTCCTTCTCAGAGTAATACCTAGCTAAAGTAGAACTGTCCCACTGCCTTTAGTGGGAGGTTTTTTATCAATTTAGATCTTTATGAAGGCTCACACTCATGGTTGTCTTATTCCAGACTTTCATAAGGGGTGCCCACTACAGCAGGGCATGTTCACTCTGCGTTATGATTAGACTGAAAGCTACCAAATCAAAGCAAACACCAAAGAAATTGCATCTAACAGTGTAAATAAGTTCAGCAAATGGAGTTTGGTGGGATGAAAATCATTCCTGAACCTAATCCATTCCAAACAGTGGCTCCCTGTCTCTTTGCCTGTCACAGGCGCTCCCAGCAGTAATCAGCTGGAAAACTATCATTCCAAGCGATGCAAGTCTGAAGTTCATGGAGTGAGTTAACAGCACAGGATGGTAGCTTCTGGCAGTTTCTCACTGTGTTCCTCCAAGTGCAGAGTATTCAAACTGCTATCCACGCTGGTAAACCTTAGACAGCTGTCAGGCACCTTGTCAGCACCAAACTGGGAAGGCAGGACTGTCTGTGTTAGGTGCTAAAGCTTAGTGTGTTCACACGTTATTTGCTCAATGAGTAATTAAATCTGAGCTCAAAACAGCAGCTTGCTGGGGTTTTTTTTGCTTGGCTCTCACTTCCTGTTTAGCTTCAGCCTGGCATCCATTCCCTGCATCCAAAGCCCTTCTGCTTATGCCACAGTGATGTTACACCTTTGACTGGGCAGGGTTTCACTTATCCTTCTTCTCTCTTACATTTTTATCACCAGTGACACTGGTGCCATGCTCTGTGCACCACTGGATGAGAGTTATGCAAATGATCAGCTAGGCATTTGCATGCACGGTGCAATGTAGCCTAATGTATGCACACTGAGCATCAGGGAAAGGCACAAGCGTAGGTGAGGGGACAGGTATCTACTGTGGCCTGGCCACAGAGACCTCTTTCAAGCTCTCTTTTAAAATGGGAAGCAAATACAATTGCTTTTCTCCTCAAGAAGGGCTATGCAACCTGGCTCTGTGGTAAGCACAGCAGAAATGCACAAGTGTTTTCAGCAGCAGGCAAGAGAGAGGAATATGGAAATACGTGGGTGTTGCTCAAAACCAGCTCATCTCTCTTTTACTCTTTAAAACAAACACACTTGTAAAAAGTCACACGTATGCTCTCCTGCTCTTTATCTCCTCCCTTCACCTTCACTTACTAATTTGACCTCCCTGTCTGTTTCTGGCTCTCAAGTGCAGGAGGGTGCACAGCAAAATGTTGATATTTAAGTTAATGTAAGTAGCACCTTTCTGATATCAAAAATAATGTAGCCAGCAAACCAGAGAGACTCCGGCACAGAGCCACTGAGATGATGAAGGGAGTGGAGCACCTCCCTTATGAGGAAAGGCTGAGGGACCTGGGGCTCTTGAGCTTGGAGGAGACTGAGAGGTGATCTCATGAATGTTGATAAATATGTGAAGGGTGGGTGTCAGGAGGATGGAGCCAGACTCTGCTCAGCGTCTTCTAATGACAGGACAAGGGGCAGTGGGTGTCAGCTGGAACAGAGGAGGTTCCACATCGATATGAGAAGGACCTTCTTCCCAGTGAGGGTGACAGAGCCTTGGAACAGGCTGCCCAGGGGGGTTGTGGAGTCTCCTTCTCTGGAGATGTTTAAAAACTGCCTGGATATGATCCTGTGTGATTTGGTCTAGGTGGTCCTGCTATGAAAGAGGGATTGGACTGGATGATCTTTCGAGGTCCATTCCAATCCCTAATGATTCTATGATGTTATGACAGGACTGTCAAGAAAAGCAGTTTTGATTATTTAAAAAAATGCTTTTAATCAGAATGAAAACAAATTTATTTACTTCCATTTTAAGTTGTGTCCTCTACTTAGAAATGCCACTGTTTTGCTCAGTTCCAGAAATCTAGTAGATCCACACTGTGATCTTGTCTTTCAAGTCAACAGGGTTACACAGATGCATGAAAACTCACTGCCTTCGGTCACTTTGCCGTGCTCTTGCCTGTGCCAGTGGAACAGCTTGTTTTGCTAGAATCGAGTTGTCTGATTGTAATGAAAAGGGATTGTTTGCTTAGAATCACAGAATCATAGAATCATTCAGGTTTGGAAAAGACCCTTGGGATCATTGAGTCCGTCCATCAATCCTACTCTACAAATTCATCCCTAACAAGGCAGGTTTAGACTGGACATCAGGAAGAAATTCTTCACAGAGAGAGTGGTCAGAGACTGAAATGGCCTGCCCAGGGTGGTGGTTGAGTCTCCATTCCTGGATGAGTTTAGAAGTCACTTAGATGTTGTGTTGGGAGCTCTGGTTAGGGGTGAACTTGTAGAGTAGGGTTGATGGTTGAACTCAATGATCCCAGGGGTTTTGTCCAGCCTGAATGATGCTATGATTCTATGATCCTATGATTCTATTTTGTGTATTTATGATCCAGCACAATCATTTTCTTAAGCACAAAGATATAACACACAGTGTCATCATCCTGAATAAGTTAAGTAATGTTTACTAAAAAAAAGTCCCATGAAAATACAAAACATATTGCTGGGGAAGTAAATATATTGCCACTGAAAGTAAATGTACCCTGATTATAACTCTTGATGAAACTTGCTTGTTCATAGTGGAGTTATGTGGGTTGTGTGGGTGTAAACATATCTAGTTTTATTGGCTTTTGTGTATTTATTGAACCAGTTGTAGGGATTTTCCACTAATAAAATACAGGGGAAATCTTCAGGGAGACACTGTCCTGCTAAAAAGTGTCCTCAAAGGAGAAAAATTAGAGTAGAAAACAAATCATTCTGTGATTCTAAATCTGTGTCTTCTGGAATTCCCTTTAGAAAACTTAGTGTGTTTTATATCGACTCCAATTCGGAGGCTAAACTACATTTAAATATTTTATAGCAATACTGTTTTTAAACGGGTTGTAAATAATTCACTCAGTAGCTGAACAGATCTCTCTGTGCGGTGCAAACTCTCCATAGCTTAATGATCAGATTTAATAGAGTAAAACAAACCTCCAAGCTTTTAGTTACTGGAAAACAGATGACAGGAAATCTGAGATGCTGCTCACTATAGGAGAAACAGATCAACTAGAAATAAAAGCAGCAGGGAGGGGCTAGGCTTTGGTTTAATTACTTTTGAACAGTCATACTGCACAATATCACGGCCTTTAATGTTTTGCTCCCACTTTTGTTTTTAGAAGAAGCTTCAATTTTTCTTTTCTTGCAACAGTCTTCACAGAAGAATGGGAAGGACAAGGACTCACGTTAAACAGATATTGAAAAAGATATGAAGCCTCTTTGAAACTAAAGCTGGTTCTGAAAATTCCACATAATACAAATTCCTCAGGAATTTTATATTATTCCTAATAATATAAATATTTTTCTTAATAATATTCTCCCACTGTCAAGGAGACATGATGTGTCAGCAGAAGCATCGCTGTTCTCTGCCTCTGGGACATTTGTAAGTCAAGATACTTGATTCCATGATCTCTCCAAGCTTTATGTCCTCCCTTCCTCTACATAAAACTCGTAGGACATAAAATTAAAACAAAGAAAAGAAAAAAAGGAAAAAAAAACTAGACTAGAAATCCTCTAACAAAACCAATTTAACAAGAGTCGGAGCTTTGGCTTTTTCAGCCAGAAGGACACTGACTGTGATGTGACAGTGCTCCTCAAAATCAGAAGCCCTCTTCAGTGCTTGGCTGGGATTCAGGAACAGCATTAACTGCAGATATTCCTGGTTTCTAGTCTTCTTGCTGTGCCAGTTCTCTCTATTCTAACTGCAGTGTTAAATGCTTTGCCTTTGGTGAAGACTACATACTTGCATAAAATAAGAACTGGACTTGATATTGCAAATCTTTTCCCAGGATTGATAATCATGATGCTGTTCCTGTAAGAAAATCACAGAATCACAGACACATAGAATGGCCAGAGCTGGAAGGGACCTTAAAGACAAGAGGCAATGGGTGTCAGCTGGAACATAGGAGGTTCCATAAAAATATCAGAGGGAACGTCTTCCCAGTGAGGTTGATGGAGCACTGGAAGGGGCTGCCCAGGAGGGTTGTGGAGTCTCCTTCACTGGAGACATTTAATACCTGCCTGGATATGTTCCAGTGCGACTTCATCTAGGTGATCCTGCCATGGCAGGGGGACTGAACTGGATGATCTTTCAAGGTCCCTTCCAATACCTAATGATTCTATGAGTCTATGAGAGCAGTTTACTCAGGGCCCCAGACAACTTGGCCTTCAACACTGCCAAGGATAAGGCATCCACAACTTCCCCGGGCAACCTGTTCCAGCATCTCAGCACCCTCACGGGAAAGAATTTGTTCCCCATGTCCAACCTCAATCTCCCCTCTTCAAGTCTGGAACACTTTCCCCTTGTTCTCTTGCACCATCATGTTTAAAAAAGCACTAAAAAAATAGTCTTATGATGTAAGCATGGCCAAATAAATGGTAAACCAAGACATTTACTACAATATCCCTAGGAAGTTTACAAAAATTACTTTCCAGTTAGAACAAAAACAAATTTCAAAGTGCAACTGCAAGCAAATCCTTTGCAACTGTCTATTTTTGAGCATCATCACCGACCAGATGTCAAATAAACAACCAAAACTTAGGCAAATAACAAGGGAATTTTGAGAGTATGAAAGGCAACAGCATCATTCAGTCAACTGAAGTTCAAAGCCTCTAACAGCTTTGGCAGCAGCCCTTTTAATTCTGGAAAAGCGTGAGTAGGTAAAGCCTCAAGCTTTCACCTGTTAGAAAAATAACTTGAAACTTGTCCTGGTAAAAGAAAGTCAACAATCTCAACCCTTCAAAGTGGAAAGATGAGAAGGAAAATAAAAAAATACCCAGAATGTATTGCACGGGTGTCTTTTATTAGTATTGTTGTTGTTGTTATCATTATTAAAAGGCTGCTGATTTTTTAATATCCAGTTGAAGGATATTGGAAATCACTTGCAGCCTTTGTCAACTCTAAAGGAGTGCAAATACGACCTTTGTTCTGCTTCCTTCCCTTCTGAGGAGAAGCAGCATATAGTGTGCCTGAAGAATAATAAGAAAGGTTAGGGTTGTGAAAAGCTCATCTTCAGGGGAATGATGAAACAAATCCTTCTGGCTCTTCTTTCATCTTTTTTTTTTTTCAGTCTTTCCTTTTCCTTTCATAGAATCATGGAATCATCACGGCTGGAAAGGACCTCCAGGATCATCAAGTCCAGTTCTCATCTCAACAGCTCCCTAACCCTTAGACCATGGACTCAAGTGCTCCAGCTACTCAGTTTTTAAGGACTGCCAAGAATGGAGACTCCACCACCTCCCTGGGCAGCCTGGTCCAGTGCCCAGCCACTCTCTCAGGAAAGAACTTCTTCCTAAGATCCAATCTAAACCTCCCCTGATGCAACTTGAGACCATTTCCACTTGTCCTATCACTAGCAGTTTGGGAGAAGAGAGCAGCAACAGCTTCCTTTTAGGTAGCTATACAGAGCAAGGTCTCTTCTCAGCCTCCTCTTCTCTAGACTAAATAAACCCAGTTCCCTCAACTGCTCTCCACAGGCCCTGTTTTCCAACCCTCTCCCCAGCCTTGCTGCCCTTCTGTGACCCCGCTCCAGCCCCTCAATGTCCTTCTTATCCTGTGGTGCCCAAAACTGGACCCACTACTCAAGGTGGGTTCTCATGAGTGTAGAGTACAGGGCACCACCACCTCCCTAAAGGAAGGAAAAAGTAGTAGCTCTGTTAGCTCAGTTACACAAACAATAATTGGTGGGAAGACTTCACAGCTTCCTCTGTTAAGGGTCTTTATTACACATTTTTTTCATTTGAACAGCATCTCTCCTGTTTCTTTTGAATATATTTACTTGTTGTTATCAGTTAAATTTGGGAAAATGAGGTGTTATTATTTGCAAGAAGATTTGTTCAGATTTTCACTAAATCAAAGCAGCAAATGATGAGGACACCTTTTACCCTTTCCTCCACCCTAGCTGTGCCACGTCTCCTCCTCTGTGGTCAGGTAATTAGAGGAGGTCTGGGGGTGGGTGATGAGGCTGCAGCGTTATCTCAGCTCTGTTTTTCACTGAAATAATTGGCAAGAGCGTTCCAGCTTTCTCATTACCAAGTTGACAGGCTGGCTGATGAAATAACATGCTGTGACTCTCAGAGAACTGCCTTCAAATCAGCTGCTGCAAGACAAGGGACAGACCTTTTAGCACACGCATCCCGAACAGTGGTTTGGACTGGTGTCAGCAGCAATTACTGAGATGGCCTTTCTGCTCTTGTCAAATTATTTTTCAGCCTGTGAGTCTCTGTGTCTGCCTGTGCCCCCAGCTCCCTGATTGCAGACAGATCTCATTATCATCTGGGGTAAACCTGGAAGTCAAGATCTTCTCTGTCCTGTAATGTGTGTTTGCTGTCTGTGCTCTCTGTGCCAGTTTACCCCAGCAGGTGGGGATCAACATTTAGTTGCACGTTTCAGTGCCAGTTACTGAAACTCTTTGGGCAACAACAGTTTCAGCCACTGAACCCACGTAAGTGCATTCACATACCTCTGGCTGGATTACACCACCTCGAATGGTTTATGCGAGGATGGCTTACAGGACCTTCTCCATCTCTCTAACTCCCTGCAGGGAGGTTGAAGTCAGATGGGGGTCAGGCTCTTCTCCTGGGCAACTAATGTCAGGATGAGAGGGCAGGGCCTGGTGCTGCACCAGGGGAGAGTTAGGTTGGATGTCAGGAAGCCCTTCCTCTCAAAAAGGGTGATCAGAGACTGGAATGGATTGCCCAGGGCAGTGTGGAGTCCCCATCCCTGGAGGTGTTGAAGGTGTCCTGGTCTGGCCGATGAAGTGATGTTACATCATGGGTTGGGCTGAGTGAGCTCAGAAGGCTGAGCCCCAGGAGAAGTAGGCAGGATGACTCTGCAGTCATCTTATATTGTTGGAAATTGAGGAAGTTACAGTTAAAAAGAAATTGTTTATCAAATCTTTGTCTTTGTGATCCAGGCCACATCGTGCTTGTCTTCCTGGAGTAGCTGAATGGAAGCCAATTGGGGTATTTATCATAGAATCATCAGGGCTGGAAAGGACCTCCAGGATCAACAAGTTCAGCCCTCATCCCAACATCTCCCTAACCCCGAGATCATGGCCTCAAGTGCTCTAGCTACTCAGTTTTTAAACATCTCCAGGGATGGGGACTCCACCCCCTCCTTGGGCAGCCTGGTCCAGTGTCCATTCAGCACGATGTATTATTTTATCTTGTAGGGTGAGAATCGCTGCCAGAAATCTGTGAAATAATTGGCACAAAACTAAAATACATTAGATGATAATCCCAGCTGAGCTCGTCCCAAAATAATCACCAAACTAATTTAAATGGGTGGCAATATTAGTGATATCACAGGCAGTTCCTTCAGAGATTTTTTCCTGTTTTTATGTTCCTCAATCTGAAGTTTAGAATGTTTATTTTGAGACGGTTCCTTAAAGACACCGAATGAATCAAAGTTCCACATCACAGATTTTATGGGCAAATCTGGCCAGTAGCAAAAATTGAGCCCAAATATAAATGGATCCTTCTTAAAAAAATACAACTCAAAAGAAATTCTTTCTCATTTGAATTTTATGAGGGTTTTTTTTGACAAAAAAACCAGTTTTATGGAAACATTTAAGTGCTTTAAAATGAGAATGGACTATTTTGAAACCATTTTCTAGAGGAGAAGAAATAGCCTTTCACACAGAATTCGCACACCATTATTGAGGCTGGAAAAGCCCTCTGAGCTCATCCAGCCCAGACAAGCACCTAACATCACCACATCAGCCAGGCTAGGACACTAAGTGACACAGCCAGGTTGTCCTACAATACCTCCAGGGATGGGGACTCCACCATTGCCCTGGGCAGTCCAGTCCAGGCTCTGATTACCCTTTCCATGAGGAAGGGCTTCCTAACATCCAAACTAAAACTTCTCCGGCCCTCTTGTCTTGGCCCTTGGTTGCCTGGGAGAAGACCCAACCCCCCACCTGATTACAACCTGCCTTCACGGAGCTGGAGAGAGGGAGAAGGTCCCCCCTGAGTCTCCTACTTTCCAGGCTAAACATCTCCAGCCCCCTCAGCCTCTCCTCAGCAGACTTACCCTCCAGTCCCTTCCCCAGCCTCGTTGCTCCTCTGGACTTGCTCCAGCCCCTCAATGTCTTTCTTGAAGTGACGGGCCCAGCACTGCTCCCAGTACTCGAGGGGAGGCCTCCCCAGTGCCCAGTACAGGGGGAGAATGATGTCCCTAATCTTGATGGCCACACTACTGCTGATACAAGCCAGGATGCCATTGGTTTTCTGGGCTACCTGGGCACCCTGCTGGCTCCTGTTCAGCCAGCTGTCACCCAGCACTGCCAGGTCCCTCTCTGCCAGGCTGCTCTCCAGCCACTCATCCCCCAGTCTGTAGCTGCAGAGGGTTACTGTGGCCAGAGTGCAGGGCCCTGCACGTGGCCTGAATTGGTGGCAATTCCGTACCTCTGGACGCAGTGATGCATTCAATATCAGGTCCTGGTCTTACTACATTTCCTAACTTTAGGATAAGTAAAGATTTATGCTCTTTGATGGGTATTTTTTCTTAAAAAACCTGATAAAATACGTGGCACATCTATGGGGTTTGATTCCTCCGCTTTGATTGTGGTGGATGGAAGTTTGTGTTCCAGTTCAGGATCCAGACTTGGGATTTCTCAGAGAAATATACTCTACAACTTCTTAAATTAAAACTAACTAAAACTTCGAAAAGGTTCTTCACAGGGTACAAGTTAACTGCTGTGCTTGCAGTATAAACATTTCAGCACTGTCCTTGTGCATTATAGCTGGAACCTGAACCCAAGTAATGTCTTTTCATTTAACTTAGCGCCACGACCTAGCTGATGGGGTGATGTTAGGTCAGGGGCTGGGCTTGATGAGCTCAGAGGTCTTTTCTAGCCTCAGTAATTCTGTGATTCTGTGACTTTCACAGATGAGTCTATAGTCTATTTCAAACAGAAAAACTGCACAAATGAAAAGCAATTAAGGCAATTATCTTAATAATATGGACACACATGAATAGTTCCAACGCAACGGAGCTAATTTGCTGCATGAGTGTCTAAGCGATTTAGCGTGCTTTCACTCTTAATGACTTAAGATCGGGTATTTGAAATACATGTTTTAGGCTTTGCCAGTAGTTTTGACAGCACTTACAATGTCACAGTGCTGCTGTTTCCTCTGACCTCATTTGCAGTGAGCTCTATGAGCAGATGAGCATCCAGAAGGTTTTGGGAACTGCAAGGAACAATCACCTCGATTGCAGTAAGTGGGGAAAGCTGTACTATCCACGCAAAGAAAATGGATAAGTGACTGAAGACCTACAAAGCAAAGTGAATATAAACGAGTTGCTAAAACAACTGCCTTTTCACTCAGAGTATGTTGAAAAGGATAGATCATAGAATCATAGAATCATTCAGATTGGAAAAGACCCCTGGGATCATTTGAGTCCAAACATCAACGCTATTCTACAAGGTCACCTGTGAGAAAAGGCAGCACCAACATCTCTACGGTGTCCTTTCAAATAGTTGTAGAGAGCAATGAGGTCTCCCCTCAGTCTCCTCCTCCTCAAACTCAACAGCCCCAGCTCTCTCAATCACTCCTCAGAAGATTTCTTTCCAGGCCCCTCACCAGCTTCGCTGCCCTCCTCTGCACTCGCTCCAGCACCTCAGTGTCTCCTGTGTACTGAGGTGCCCAAAACTGGACCCAGGACTCATGGCATGACCTCATGAGTGCAGCGTACAGGGGCACCATAACCTCCCTACTCCTGCTGGTTACCCCATTCCTGATCCAGGCCTTCTTGGCCATCTGGGCATACTGCAGCTCATATTCAGCCGGCTGTCAATTAGAACCCCCAGGTCCTTTTCTGCCAGACTGCTTTCCAGCCACACTGCCTCAAGCCTGTAGTGCTGCGCGGGATCGTTGTGACCAAAATGCAGGACCCAACACTTCACTCCATTTTCTCTAAATATCTCCTGTTACAGTAGTATCTTTCTTTGAAAGAATCAGAGAATCACATCATCATTAAGGTTGGAAGAGCCTGTTCCAACCCCTGATCACTCTTTCTGTGAAGAAATTTTCGTGATGTCTAATCTGAACCACCTCGGCAAAACTTTAAGCCTTGTCCTACACCTCCTTTTAGGTAGCTGTAAAGAGCAATAAGGTCTCATCTCAACCTCTTTTCTCCAGAGTAAATATCCCCAGAGCCATTCCCCATCAGGCCTGTCCTCCAGGACCTTCTTTGCTCTTCTTTGGACATGCTCCAGCACCACAATGTCCTTCTTTTATTGAGGTACCCAACACCAAATGCAATATTCAAGGTCAGGCCTCACTAGTGCTCAGTACACAGGGACGATCACTTCTGTAGTCCTTCTGGCCACACTATTTCTGATGCTGTGGCCTTCTTGGCCATCTGGGCACACTTCTAGCTCGTGTTCAGCCACTGTCAGTCAGCACCTCCCAGCTGTTTTGCACCAAGAAAATGTTATAATTTTGTATTTATATCTATAGAAAACATATCTTATATAAAATGTCTGTATTTTATGTATTAGACTATTTCATTTTATTATTAGCATATTATAGAATCACAGAACATGAGGGATTGGAAGTGACCTCAAAAGATCATCCAGTCCAATCCCCCTGCCAGAGGAGGACCACCTAGAGCCAGCTGCACAGGAAGAACTCCAAGTGGGTTTTAAACATCTCCAGAGAAGGAGACTCTGCAACCCCCCCCAGGCAGCCTGTTCCAGTGGTGCGTCACCCTCACTGGGAAGAAGTTCCTTCTCATACTGATGTGGAACCTCCCATGTTCCAGCTGACACCCATATTAGTAAATACTGAGGACCTACATACTTAAACACATCCCAAATACTTTTCTGAAAGACTAGAGGAGCAAGTTGAGTAAGTCAGTGTTAGTTGCCACTCCAAACTTCCCTGGGTTCTCGAGGCAGATGAAGAACTGATGATACAGAACAAAAGTGAATTATAAACACACCAATAAAAACTAAACAACATCTTCCAGAAGCTGCATTCCCCATCCAGCGTTGCCAAGAAATAAAGCTTTGACCTGGTATCCTGTGACACTTAGACATCTGCCCTGAAGCACTGGCTTTAGTCCATATCATACAAGTCTCATGTGTCAGGAAGAAGTCACTGGAGTTTGAACTATTGTGCATTTATTTTTTTCTGATGAATTTTCATGTAAAGCTTCTACACCTCTCCATTTATAAAATGTTTATCAGGGAAATACTCCTACAAGTTTAAATTTACGAGTTCATGGGTTTGGTATTAGATCTCTAGAGAGTCATCCAAGGTATTTTGCGGGTAATTTGTTATAAGTGATTATACAACTGAACTCAGAGGTTGAAACAAAGATTAAGTGCTTACAGGATTTTCAACTAACATCTGGGCTCCTAAGGTTAATATTCTACAGGACTATGCAGGCACTAAGGAGGGCAAGAATCAGTCTTCTGAAGAAAGCACTGTATTTAATGTGATTTAGAATCATAGAATCATCATGGCTGGAAAGGACCCCCAGGATTGTCAAGTCCAGCTCTCATCCCAACATCTCCCTAACCCCTAGTTTCTTTCAGAGGAGGCTATATTCTCTCTGCCAACGTGATGTTTTTAATCCACAGATCGATCTAAGGCTCCACAGATCAATCTAAGGCTCCACAGAGAATTTTAAGGGAGCTGCTGCAAAGGGTAACTATTGGAGTAGTTTCTTCCTATCAGTAAATTTGCCTCTTATCCAAAAAACCCCCAGGTATTCATTTTGCACCCTCTATTTGTTTCATCAAACAAAACCACTAGGGATTCAGAAGAGCTGAGTGGTCACATGCAGCAGCAAAGGTGAGAACAACAGATGTGTGGTCAGATGGACTCTCTGCCTCTATCAGTCCAGCATTACACGTGAACTTTAAACAGAGATTGATCCTCACCTCATCTCCTTCCTGTTCCTGTTTGGGCTGTGATCAGGCACCCCGTTCTACACCAAACTGCTCCAGTCAAAAAAATGTTATTAACCCTGTTATTTCACAACCTGTTTGGCAGAAATTAGTGCTCCTGCACAGCACAGCTATCACAAGTATCCAGACAACGGTGTTTGATCAATTCACCACAGGAGAACAGCAGTAGAGCGTAGTAGGAGAAGTAGCCCCTGGAAACAACCTGGGAAGGTCAGTGGCAGTCAGGTCAATGGGCAGTGGGGAGCAGCAGGAGTTAGTAACATATTATTAAATCTTAGTGATGTTATTTCACAAAATCCCAGCATCACAGAATTTTTGAGGCTGGAAAGGCCCTCTGAGCTCATCCAGCCCAGCCATGATCTAACATCTCCTCATCAGCCAAACGAGGGCACTAAGGGCCACAGCCAGTCAGTCTGTCCTTCAACACCTCCAGGGAGGGGGACTCCACCACTGCCCTAGGCAGTCCATTCCAAATCCTTACACTGAGAGAGGCCTCACAGCATTTGTTGTTTGCCAGAGAAACAAGAGACAGTCCTGACCCATCAAATTCCTTCTGTCAAGCTGCCATCAGACCCACACCTCCCTGTCAGTGTACTTGCAATACAGCTGGATTATTCAAACACCCACTCTAAGGAAGAACTTTTCATTCTTGTAATTTCCTTTTTATGAGTACAAATGCCTGTCCTGCCTTTGGTTTCCCAGTCCCTCAGGGTTTGCAGGACCCTGGTGCTGCTGCTGCTGTATGAACTTGTGTCCTGGGAAAGACTGGTTCTGCAGTATCAAATAAATATCTGGAGGGGGATGAAGATGCTCAGGATTTGTCAACCTGAAACAGCTTTTTTTGGGTACAAAAGGGTAATTACAGAACAAAGACTACCATTTCCCTCTTTCTAAACCTGCCCACAAAGCAGAGAGAGAACAGCAGGCTCAGTTAGGAAAGTGAAAGAATGGGTAAGTTTTCCATGTATTCTTGTTGTAAAAGATTTTGACAGACTGTCATCCTGTAAACACCAAAGTCAAAGGTAGCAAAAGTCACCATAGCAACAAAGCCTTGGTCAGGAAAAGACTTTCCAAAAAGTGGTGATTATGTCCTTCAGGGAGCAGAGAATAAGACCTCATTATATTCAACCTTTGAATACTTTGCTTTAAGGTAAAAGGCCAAATTAGGAAGGAAAACAAGTAATAGAATGACCTTTCTTCTCTTCTGGGATGGATAGTGGAGTCCAGTACTACCAGCAATGCTAATCCTGTCACAATCCTTCCACTCCAGAAAAAGAAAAAGGGATCTTTTGTAAGGTTATAAAAGGTGAATGGAAAGGAAAGTTATTCTACTTGAATCTGCCAGTAATTTTTGTGTGTTTCCTGCAGAAAAATTTGGGCTTAAAAAGTTTAAAAGGAAAATGGCTGCACCTCACACACCCCCTCTTCTCACTCCTCAGTGACTTCTGCTTTCTTTTTCATTTATCTCTTTCTTGGACCGTTTGAAGCTGTGTTGCTGCTGCTGAGACAGAATGTTATCGCTCCTCAAGATGAAGAACGTTTATAGTGACTGGGAAGATTTGCCTGGACCTGGAGAGACTGTGAGAATTCTGAACCTTGAAGATTTATGAGGATCAAGTCTGAAGTCTCAGGCACAGCTGCTGTGAAGGCTGAAAAGAAGGACAAGTGAGGCTCCACTGAGTGGAAAAGAACCCAGCCTGGGAGATTACAAGATCAGCCTGTGTTTATTTGTCATTTGTCAGGGCCATAATCTTGGGTTATGTATAGAATCTGTTAATTACAGCTGTAATGAACTGTTCAGTTCACTCTGTCCATGCACTAGTGTGCAGACTTAGGGACAGAAGCCAGTGCCTGAAGACCCAGGAGACTAATTAAGCACACAATGTTTTAAGTAATTAACATCCTAATCAGATGGTTTCAGTGACACTAAGTATATTGTGCTGTCTCAGCCCTAACCTAGAGCATCCTCAGGCCAGGTATTTTAAATATGCTTACTCTGCAATCTATTTTATTCATTAACCAACAGAATATCAGGGGTTCTTTAATAAATTTGTTGAATAAATCTTTAGCAAAAATTGTTCTTTCCAAAGACATCATCATAGAATCATAGAACCACAGAATGGCCAGGGTTGGAAGGGACCTTCAAGATCATCTAGTTCCAACCCCCCTGCACAGGCAGGGACACCTTCACTACAGCAGGTCACTCAGGGCCCCAGACAACCTGCCCTTCAACACTGCTGGGGATGGGGCAGCCACAACTGCCTTGGGCAACCTGTTCCAGCATCTCCCCCCCGCTCAGAGCAAAGAATTTGTTCCTCATGGCCAGCCTCAAGCTCCCCTCTTCAAGTCTGGAATCCCTTCCCCTTGTCCTCTTGCTACACACCTGTGTCAAAAGCCCTCCCTCAGCTTTCTTGTAGCCCTCTTCCTTTAGAGACTGGAAAGCTGCTAGAAGGTCACCTGGAAGCCTCCTCTTGTCCAGGCTGAACAACCCCAACTTGCTCAGGCTGTCCTCAGAGGGGAGGTGCTCCAGCCCTCTGATCATTATAGCTACTGTCCTCTGGACACCTTCTAGGAGCTTTGTGTCCTTCTTCTGTGTGGACTCCAGAACTGGACCCAGCACTCCAGGTGGGATCTCACCAGTGCAGAGCAAAGGGGGAGAATCACCTCCCTTGACTGACTGTCATGACTTCTTTTGCTGGAGCCCAGTTCATGGTTGGCATTCTGGGCTGTAAGCTCACACTGACAGCTCCTGTTCATCTTCTGCTCCTCCACCACCACCAAGTCTTTCTCCTCAGGCCTGTGCTCAATCTTTGCTCCTCCCAATCTGTATTGGTGCATGGAATTGCCTTGACCCAGGCATATACCCTTGCCCTTGCCCTTGTTGAACTCCATGAAGTTCATGCAGCCCACTTCTGGAGCCTGGCAAGGTCCCTCTGGATGGCCTCTCTTTCCTCTGGGGTGTTGGCTTCACCACATAGTTTCATGTCCTCTGCAAACTGACTGTGGGTACATTCAGTGCCACAGCCAGTGGGTCAGCATGGGTCTGAATACTGACCCTTGAGGAACACAACTCATCATGATGAGATGACCCAAGCTGTGATCCTTAAAATGAATGATTTTGGTATCAATTTAAACTAAACAAACCTATTGGCAGAAGAGATTATGGCAGAAGGATAATGCTAGACCTCAGTTCTGCTGATTGAATTATGATGCTTGTGTAGATGAGAAGACCAGTTAGACTTCTCGTTGCACACTGACAGCTGCCCTATTGATCTTGCATCTTTGTGAGTGTACATTTAATACTTCAACTGTCCAAAAGCCATCAATGATGAATAATTAGCAATAAAATGCCCCAAATCCTGCACCTTTGCAGTCTAATGAAGGTGCCCTGTTTTCCTTGTCTTCTGACTATCCTCGTGCTTCAAGACAACAATGGTGAAATTAACTTTTGTAGATAACAAACTAAAACTGGATCAGCAATGGGCCCTGGTGGTCAAGAAGGCCAATAGGGTGTTGGGATGGATCAAGCGGAGGGTGTCTAGCAAATCAAGTGAGGTTCTTCTACCCCTTTATTCTGCTTTACTGATGCCACACCTAGAATTCTGTGTCCCATTCTGGTCTTCCCAACTCAAGAGGGAGAGAGAATTAATGGAGAGAGTTCAACGCAGAGCTACGAGGTTGATGGGGGTCTGGAACAACTGCCTTATGAAGAGAGAGTGAGAACACTGGGACTTTTTAGTCTGGACAAAAGAAGGCTTTGAGGAGATTTAATCACTGTCTATAAGTTAATGAGGGCTGGGTGCCAAGAATAAAAGAATCCTCTCTTTTCAGTGGTGTCAGAGAGGACAAGGGGTGATGGATGCCAGCTGGAACACAGGGAGTTTCACCTCAGTCTGAGCAAAAGCTTCTTTCCAGTCAGGGTTATTTACTATCGGAAGTGGTTGCCCAGGGAGGCTGTGGAGTCCCCTTCCCTGGAGATGTTTCAGCCCTGGCTGGATGCAGTTTTGTGGAGCTGATTGAGATTTTTTAAGAAGTTCTGCTTTTCAGTAATTTGCACCCTGCCTGAGCAGGAGGGTTGGACCGGAAGGCCTTTGTAGGACCCTTTCAACACTAATCAACTGTGTGTACTTCAGCCAAACGAAAATGAGGAAGAACACCACCATCTCCATACCTGCCAATGTTTGCTTGCATTCCTCTGCAGTACAGCTCAACCATTAGCCTCAGTAATATGCAACAGCCTAAAGCACAGTGGCATTAAAAATAATGCATCTGCTTCTTTAAACAAGCAGCAAAGTTATTCAGAAGAGTGGAAAGATGATGTGGTGTTGCAGAGAGAGAAGAGTGGCCTGTATGAATGCGTGTTCAGTACAAGGTAGGGCTCACAAGGAGAAGTGACCAGGTTTGCATATGACAATTGAAGAAAGATGTAGTTTGACTGAGTCTAGAGCAATGTGATCTGTCAGGGATTGGAAAGGATGACTTACAGAGAAAGTCTGAATGAGATCAGACACTGTGAAGAATGAAGGCCTGTAGAAGGATATGAGAGAATCTAAGACACATAGAGGCTGTCACAAAGGAAAGGAAGAAATAGAGTTCAGTATTTACAGCGTAACAGATTGGAAATCACAGAATCACAGAAATACTGAGTCTGGAAAGGACCTCTGAGCTCATTCAGCCCAGTCCATGACCTGACATCACCAGATCAGCCAGACCAGAGCACTAAGGGCCACATCCATTCCGTCCTTCAACACCTCCAGGGATGCAGACTCCGCCACTACCTTGGGCAGTCCATTCCAGGGTCTGAGCACCCTTTCAGGGACAAAGGACTTCCTAACATCCAACCTAACTCTCCTCTGGCAGCTTCAGGCCCTGCCCTCTTGTCCTTTTGCTTGCTGCCTGAGAGAACAGACCAACCCCCATCTGTCTACAACTGTCCTTCAGGTAGTTGTAGAGCTGGCTTAAATTGCAAAGCAACTGGACTTGATATTAGAGCATAGTGGTATTTGGAGAACATTAAGTGTTCTGAATAATCAGGGGAGCTGGAAACTTCTCCTGGATGTCCTTTTCTTCTTCATCTAAGTCAGGAAACACTTTCAAATTATAGCACCTTCTCTAGCCAGAAAGGGTAGATAATAAAAAGAAACTGGATTTTGTTATTCACAGCCTGAACTCACATTTACTTCCTCATAGCACTTACTGCTGCCTGCATCAGCCCAAGGGAAGTGGAGCCCTGAGACTCTAATCAGTCAACAGTGCACAGGCCATTGCACAATCATCTACTATAGGGTAGTCGTAAACAGCAGGATGGGATTTAAAAATGCCTCAGGAAAGTAATGAATTGATTCAGAAATTAGCTCACCATGGAAATCTACTAGCTTGTGCTTTTCACCCAGCAGTCCTAGCCATCAGGGCTACAGTCTTCTTAAGGGAACACCAACACTCCATGATCATTTTATGAGTGAAAACAAGACATTTGTTTAAAAGACTCACTGGGGTTGGAAGGGACCTCTGAGACTGTCTTGTCTATCCATCCTGTTCAAGCAGGTTAGCTGGAGCAAGCTGCCTAGGACAGTATCTGATCTGACATTTTATGTGCATTGCAGTACACTTTGGAGTGCACGTTTGCTTCAGCTGAGAAACAGAGCACCAGCTCAGCTCAGCCCAGCGAGGGACAAAGCATATTCACAGAATCACCCAATCATAAGAGTGGAAAAGCCCTCTGAGCTCATCCAGCCCAGCCCAGGACCTAACGTCACCACAACAGCCAGACCAGGGCACTAAGGGACACAGCCAGGCTGTCCTTGAACACCTCCAGGCATGGGGATTCCATGATTGCCCTGGGATTTGATTCCATCAAACCCTTTCTGTGAGCAAGGGCTTCCTAACATTCAACCTAAACCTCCCCTCGCAGCTTCAGGCTCTGCCCTCTTGTCCTGGTGCTGGTTGCCTGGGAGAAGAGCCTGACCCCCATCTGACTACAACCTCCTTCGGGGAGTTGGAGAGAGGGAGAAGGTCCCCGCTGAGTCTCCTCTTCTCCAGGTTAAACACTCCCAGCTCCTCAGCCTCTCCTCACCAGACTTTCCCTCCAGTCCCTGCTCCAGCCTCGTTGCTCCTCTAGACCCACTCCAGCCCCTCAATCTCTTTCTCTCAGGAGCAACAATATGGAGGGAAGCGAAGCAGAAGGTGGAAGTCACTGAGTGAGAAGAGGGGGACAGTAGGGGAGCAGCCACTTTCCTTTTTGACTTTTTAGACCCAAACTTTAAACTGTTTTGCAGAAAACACTCCAATTAGAGTCACAGATTCGAGCAGAACAACCATACGAATCTTTGCACTGCAGAATTATGTGCAGGTCTCTTACTTGCACGTATTTTATGAGCTGTTGCGGCGACTCTGTTCAGCGTTATTCACGGTGTAAGTGACACAGCATTGTACCAGCAGATGGATAGAGAAGTAATAAAGCTATTAAAAAATGGAATCATTTACAGGAGAGCTGTGAGACTCCTTAAAAATGCCATTATGAAAATACATTCAAATGAAATTACTTCAGTCTGGTATTTGAAAGTTTATTTGCTCCCATGAATATTCATACCAGCGGCAATTTTTTAGCAATAACATTCATTAAAAATGTTAAAATTAATCATGCCGATATATTTTTGCCCTGAAAGTGTCAGGAATTCTCAGAAGAATCTGTTTGCATGAAATTTCACTCCTATAAAATTTATTTGAGTGCTTTTCTTTTTTCTTATCGAGTGTTACTGGATGGTGGAGACACCCAAATGAATACCCTGGGACTTGGGATGGTAGCAGTACTGTATAAACAACAAATTATAAGTAAAGAGTGCCAAAAGCAAGGCTGCCCTGAGACAGTTAGTGAGCAGGCAATGGGTGAGAATAAGATCACAGAAAATCCTTCCTAAAGAATGTCAGACAGAAATGAATTCAAATGGTTCCTACAGCCAAGTAGCAAACACAGAATTAAAACACTTGCAATAAATTCATTGGGGAAACTGAACAAATTCTTCGCTGTGAGGGTGGGGAGATGCTGGAACAGGTTGCCCCAGGTAGTTGTGGTTACCCCATCCCTGGCAGTGTTGGAGGCCAGGTTGGCTGGGGCCCTGAGTAACCTGCTGTAGTGAAGGTGTCCCTGCCTGTGCAGGGGGGTTGGAACTGGATCATCTTTTAAGGTCCCTTCCAACCCTGGCCATTCTATGATTCTATGATTTAAAACACTAACAATTATCATAAAAGATGGAAAATGACTAGATTTCTGGGATAAATTCAGGAACTAACAGGTTTTACTGAGTACTCACTGTATCAGGTGGTAAAATATCAGTGGAGGAGGAGGAGCAATGAGCAGCAACATCAGTTTTAGATGCCAGCACTGTTTAACCCCTGGTGTGCGTTCTGTACTAACAGACTGAGGGCACAACCAAGTAAAAATATCAAGTGATCAGCTTCCTATTTAATCAGTCAGGAAACTGAAAGACCAGGACACTCGAATCACAGAACATTAGGGCTTGGAAGGGAGCTCGAAAAATTAGAATGATTGTTCACAGCTGGATTCAAAGGTTTTTATGCACAAGGCATCTCCTAGATCCTGAGATTGTTTTATTCATAGCTCTGCCTTCTGGATAATATAGATGAACAATAAATCATGAGAACAAGTGAACTTAAAGCCACCCACTCTGTTCTCCATCATGTATTCCTGACATGATTTTCAGTTAGATGTATATTTATTATAATGAAGAAAGAAGTTCTATGGATATTTATTATAATGACAAGATTTTCAGTTAGATGTACATTTATTATAATGAAGAAACTGAACCATGTTATCTGATACTCAGCTGTATACTTCCCACAAGTCACTAGTGATAGAACAAGAGGAGATGGCCTCAAGTTTTGCCAGGGGAGGGTCAGGTTTGACATTAGGAAAAATTTATTCCCTGAAGGACCGGTCAGGGGGTGGAACGGACTGCGCAGGCAGGAGGTGGAGTTGCCGTATCTGGAGATGCTCAAAAAGTGTGTAGAAGTGGCACCAGGGATCAGGGTTTAGTGGGCAGGGTGGGGTTGATGGTTAGACTTGGTGATCTTGGAGATCTCTTCCAACCTTAATGATTCTATGACTCTATGGTATTGGAAATTACACTTAGAAAGGCCAAAAAAGATGCAACCATCATATACTGCAAAAGTAGACCAAGTATATAAAAGCAGAAAGCCATGCTGAAGAAATGCAGATTTATAAAATCATTTAGATTGGAAAAGACCTTTGAGATCAAGTGCAACCATTAACCTAACTGCACCAAGGCCATGGCCAGACCCTGTCCCTTAGCTCCATATCTACAAGACCTTTAAGCATGTCCAAGCATGGCAATTCAACCACCTCCCTGGGCAGTCAGTTCCAATAACCGATGAGCCTTACGATGAAGTTTTTCCTAAACACAACTTGAAGCTATTCCCTCTATGGACTGCCCAGGGAGGTGGTGGAGACCCCATCCCTGGAGGTGTTGAAGGACAGATTGGATGTAGCACTCAGCGCCATGGTCTGGGTGACATCATGGTGTCAGCTCAGAGGCTGGGCTTGATGATCTCAGAGGTCTTTTCCAGCCTCAATGATTATGTGATTACTTGTGAGAAGAGACCAACTCCTACCTTTCTCTGTGTTATTCTAAGTTTAAAAACCATTCCAACACCACTTCTTGCAAGATAAAATGACTAAAGCTCTGAAGAATAATTTCTTGTTTAGCAGTGAAATAACTGAAAGACCAAAGTTGCTTCTGAGATTAGGAGGCTGTCTGACATTACTGAGGTTATCCTTCAGTCTCCTTTTCTCCAAGCTCAAGAGACCCAGCTCCCTCAGCCTTTCCTCATAAAAATGTGTCATATTTCCAGAAAATGAAGCTTTCACTTTGGTATGAAGTGACTAAAACACTACTAATTCATTTAAGAGATGAAGTCTCTACTAAAATGGAGGAGTAGTGATGGTGAAAACCATGTCTTGACTTTTGGGCCACATCGTTCCTATTCAGTTCACAACATCCTCAAGGGTGCCTCAATTTTTGACACTTCCTGGAAGAGTATTCAAGCGTCACCCCTTTAAATGGCCTCTGCAGAAACAGCTTATCTGCACAATGAATTGCTCAGTCTGAGTGACAAGTTTTAAAGGTTGAGGATAGCACCTTTTCATTCATTTGTCTACCACAATCCCTTTTATCAGCATCCTCCAGGCTCCCTTCACTGTCTGTGTGGGGGAGATAACAAATGGGGAATATAAATAGTATTTTGTACTTAACAGACCGTGGTATCTGTGTGGCGTTAACTTCTGAGCAATGAGGGAAACAGGATTACCCTACAGGTGGTGAAACAGCCATTAAGCTGATAAACCAGACTTCACTAGGGTGCTTCAAACTTTCTTTTGTCAGCTGCTCAGGTCAGAACTTGGCGGTGGATTCTTTTATCTGCTGCCCACCACTCCTTGTTCCAGCCATAGACAATATGAGATGTATGAGGTAGGTTCGGGCGTTTCATAAAGCTCACTCACAAGGACATTCTTTCTTAATGGGGTTTTATTTTGTGTTCTGAGAAAGCTTTGAAGTTTAATGTGTCAGTCACCAGTACTGATCATCAACATCTTGAGGAAAAGTAAAGAAAGCCTGTGACGAGTGTCACAATCCATAAATGAAGGTGAATTCGTGAGAGGTTCGATAAATCTGTGATTCTTAAAGTGCAACAAGAAGGTGGATACGCCCAGGGATATGCATCAACACAGCAGGAGACAGAAAGAAAGAGAGTGGTGAAATGAGAAAAGGAAAGAGAAGGGAAAAGAAGAGGGGTAAAGAGGTGGGAGGCGAGGATATGCTGGCACAGGAGGGCCTCTGTCTGATTCCAGCCATCCTTGGGTTCCTCCAATGATCAGTTGGCAGGGCGGGGTGGCAATTCTGTCTAAGAAGCTGTCTTTTTTGTACCTTTCTCTCCCTAACCCCCATTCTTCACAGGATGGGGGGCTGCTCTCCATCAGTCTACAAGTAATTCTTTGTCTTCACTTTGTCTGCTGAGGCCCAAGGTCAAAGATTCACCTTCTCCGGGCCCAGCAAGGCTGAAGCTTCGAGGGGGCTGGTGATAGCAGGCCACCTGGGCTCCCAAGGCTGAGAATGCTGCCTCACGTAGCCAGTGCTGGGGGGGCTGCGTACGTCTTGCTGCCATCTTAGCAGGGCACTTGGATTCTCAAGGCTGAGAATGCTGTCTCTTGTATCAGATCATCTTGTTTGAGCAGCCAGAGAAAGGAGGCCTTCCATGCCTCTTTAGAATCAGTCCAGTTGTCTCAGCATAATGTTCAGAAAACAATGTGGAGTCAACAATCAATGCATTTCAGTCACCGACAATGGGGAACCAAACCCACAGAGCCCAACTTGCAGAGAGGTTCTGTGAAAGATGGGCTAAATATAACATTGCAGAGGGATTCAGCTGCTGGTTTCATTTCCATATGCATACACACTTATTTATGTGCATATATAAAACAAATAACCTACTCAGTCTATTTACAGTACTTCCCTGCTGATCTGTTGTTTTCTCTGCTGCTTTGAATGTCTGCAGAACTTGTTACTTGAACTCTGACAACTGTCTACCTAGAGAAGACAGCTTCGCACCTCATCTCCTCTAGGAGTTCACTCTTAGCTCAAGCTATATTTCAAAAACTAGTAGCAACTTGCTAGAAAAAAGAAAGGTAGCTACTAATCACTGGCAGGAAGAAGAGACAATAACCTGTGAAGCTGATTTATCCTTTAAGATAGAGCAATGCACACAGTATTTAGCTATAAGGAGTTTGGGATCTTGAGTTTAAATGTGTGTGTCACAGCCACATCACCTCCAGACATCAGAGAAATTGAGTGAACTATAACAAGGGCAGTGTAGAGTCTGGCATATGGGCAAGAACAACCCCAGGTACCAGGATAGGCTGGGGACTGACCTGTTGGAGAGCAGCGTAGGAGAAAGGGACCTGGGGTCCTAGTGGCCAGCATGATAACGAGGAGCCAGAAATGTGCCCTTCTGGCCAAAAAGGCAAATGGCTTCCTGGGGTGGATTAGAAGATGGGTGGTTAGTAGATGGAGAGAGGTTCTCTTCCCCCTCTGCTCTGCCCTGGTGAGACCACATCTGGAATCTTGTGTCCAGTTCTGGGCCCCTCAATTCCAGAAAGACACAAAACTGCTGAAGAGAGTCCAGCGCAGAGCCACAAAGATGCTGAAGGCAGTGGAACATCTCCCTGATGAGGAAAGACTGACGGAACTGAGTCTCTTGAGCTTGGAAAAAAAGAGATTCAGGGGTGACCCCATTCGTGTTGATAAATGTCAGGAGGATGGAGTCAAGTTCTGCTCATGGCATCCAAGGATAGGACAAGGGGCAACAGGTGTGAGCTGGAACAGAACAGATTCCACATGAATATGAGAAGGAACTTCTTCATGGTGAGGGTGATAGAGCACTGGAACAGGCCGCCCAGGGGAGTTGTGAAGTCTCCTTCTCTGGAGACATTTAAAACCTGCCTGGACATGTTCCTGTGTGACTTGATCTAGAGGATCCTGCTGTGGCAGGGAGATTGGACTGGATGTTCTTTTGAGGTCCCTTCCAATCCCTAACATGATTCTGTGGTCAGAGACTGTGAATGGGGATTCAGGTCAGTGTACAGCTCAGGCAGCTGTTGATGTGAAGCTGTCACAAACCACAGCAAACAGGATACAATGCCAGAAGCTAGTAGGCCTACAAAGGGCAACTTCTTTCTTCTTTCACCCACAAACATCGATTGACATTAGAGAATGTAGAGCTGACTGTCTAATTTATAACAAACAACTGCTCTAATTGTGTCGGCTTCCATTATGATCTGATTATGAAGCACTGAGATTGGATGTCTGAAATGATCTGTGTATGTCTTCACAACGAGTTTTCCATGTGAATGTCTTGTGAGAATTAATTTCAAACAGCTGAACGTCACAAGTGATGACGGTAGCTATGTTCTGTTAGTCACTGGAATTGTTTGTGTTTCCCTAATTAGATTTACTTGCCAGTCCAGACAAAACACACTGAATTGAAATTACCAGAACTGAAAATATCATGAAAATGGAATGAAAACTGAAAAATGTCTGAACCTTTGAACTTAATCAATCTGGAGTTGAAGCAAGCCCTCCTAATAACTGGAAAATTAATATCAAAGGGTCATATACGTCATTATAGTTAGGTTTGTTTGCTAATGAGGTTCTTTAATTACATCTTTTCTTATTCTCCCAGTTCTGACAGAACTTTCGTTTAGTATCTGCATTTAATTTCCATGGTGTATTCCAGTAATCAGCTGTTCACATGCAGAGATTGCCAAGGCCAGGTACAGACAGTGACATACAATCCTGCTCCAAAGGAAATGTCAGTATTTCCACTGATTCCACCAGCAGTGTGATTTTATTGTTCAGGCTACTTTCACATCTCAAAGGACACAGAACTGCTGGAGAGAGTCCAGCACAGAAACACAAAGACGATGAAGGGAGTGAAACATCTCCCTGATGAGGAAAGGCTGAGAGAGCTGGGTCTCTTGAGCTTGGAAAAAAGGAACCTGAGGGGTGGACCCCATGAATGTTGATAAATATGGAAAGGGCGGGTGTCAAGAGGATGGAGCCAGGCTCTGCTCAGTGGCATCCAGTGACAGGACGAGGGGCAGTGGGTGTGAGCTGGAATAGTTACATAATTAAGGTGGAACACTGGAGGTTCCACATCAATATGAGAAGGAACTTCTTCCCAGTGAGGGTGATGCAGCACTGTAACAGGCTGCCCAGGGGGGTTGTGGAGTCTCCTTCTCTGTGACAGGGGTATGGCACTGGATGATATTTCAAGGTTCCTTCCAATCCCTAATGTTCTGCGATTCTGTAATGCTCAGGTCCTGGGCTGGGCTGCATGAGCTCAGAGGTCTTTTCCAGCCTCAATAATTCTGTGATTTGCACAATATTTCACTTAGAAAAGAGCACAGCACTTGGCATCTTCAGACATGCCCTTCTTTGCTTTCTCCATAGTACTGTACCAGCAGCGTTTCAAAAAAGCTGCAAAATGCTAAGAGTGAAAGGAATGATAATTTACAGCTCCTCCTACACGAGGGTTCTGGGGAGAAGCATAACATTTCATGGCATTAGCTGTGCCACCTTGTCCAGACCTGACTGACTTCCTTTCTCTCTGCGTATAATTGTCTTTTTGTTTGTGCTCTGAGACATTCTTCAGAGGGTTATTAACAGTCAGGAATTTTTCCTATAGACTACTGCTCTGGACACATCTATGTGCCCAGCTGGTGTTTAGAACTTGAAAGCAGAAATTGAAGAGGGAATACTGTACTGAACAGCTAAAAATCACTAACTCTCCATGTGGTATCCAGAATGTCGCTGAAAAGAACACTGATATGAGAGTCATGTTCTATATTTTAGCTGTTTTCTTTCTGGTGCAGTTTCCAGCTCTCCCTTTGCTGCCAGATAGCTGACAGTTGTGCCTTTCCAGCATTGCCAGATTCCGAGATCATCCAACATTTGGAATTGAAGGAATTTATAGAGAACTTGTTCTTAACACACATAGATACTTCTTTTTCCTTTACAGAGGAGAAAAAAATCCAACTCTTTTATTACTGTTGCTGAAGTCAGTCACAGGCTGAACGACCGTTAGTCACAGAGGCATCCAAATGAACTGTGGTAGAACAGATTTGCAGATCAGGAGTCCCAGGGAGTTTCTGCAAGAAAGTACAGGAGCATGGAATAATGGATCATGCTTTAAATGAATCCACCACTTTCCTATCGGAATTCGATCCAAGTGGGAATAGTCAGGATGGAGATAACTGCCAAACTCCAGATATTCAAGTAAGCTCTCTCCCAAACACTAGCTCTGCTATGGCATCGAGCTCTCTCTGTGTGCTCTCTGTAAGTTTCCAATGTCAAAAAGGAATCCCAGATAGTAAAAAGCATGACCAGCAGACTCGGCTCAGCACTGGAAGCTACCTCTACAATTGGCTAGGCAGCCACTGTTCCCAGCATTCTCTGTGCACTCTTCCATGTTGTATAGGAACTCAATTATCACAGAATCACAGAATTATTGAGGCTGGAAAAGCCCTCTGAGCTCATCCAGGACCTAAGATCACCACATCAACCAGATCAGGGCGCTAAGGCCCACAGCCAGGCTGTCCTTAAACACCTCCAGGGATGGCAACTTCAACGCTGCCCTGGGCAGTCCATTCCAGGGTCTGATCATCCTTTCTGTGAGGCTTCCTAACATCTAACCTAATACTTCCCTGGCAGCTTTAGGCCCTGCCCTTTCATCCTTGTGCCTGAGAGAAGAACTTGACCCCCACCTGACTAAAACCTCCCTTCAGGTAGTTGTAGGGAGGGAGAAGGTCTCCCCTGAGTCTCCTCTTCTCTGGGCTAAACAACTCCAGCTTCCTCAGCCTCTCCTCACCAGACTTTCCCTCCAGTCCCTCCCTCAGCCTCATTGTTCCTCTGGACCCACTCATACAAGGTAGTAAAGAGATTCATGCTTGAAAATATATATTGAGTAAATGTTTCAGATAAATGGGCAGAACAAACACAATTTTTCTAAACAGCAAGAATCAGAAATGCATTAAATGCAGCGTGGTTTGGAATTTACATGGCTGTTCCAAATAAAATACCTGAGAATTTGCCAGGCTTACCAGAACGAAATCTTAACAAACCCTAGAGGGATTAAGAAAAAGCAATTCCTTTTCTACAGTTAGGAAACAGGGTAAGTTAATTAAAGCAAATGATATGTTAACTAATACCTTTGTTATAGTTTGTGACTGAGCCAAGTGCACAACAGAGCTATCTGGAAAACAAAGTCATTCATATGCAGGTGCAACCCACATTTATTCTGCTTGAATCTGTCAGTCTAATTTATGTGCTTTCTGCAGAAAAGTTTAAAGCTTGGTTTTAAAACGTTGAAAAGAGAAAGGTCTGGCCACCCCCTCCCTCTCCTTTTCTTCCCCCTCGGTGACTTCTGCCACCTTCTCCGCTTCTGTCCATCTTGGACAGTTGGGAGCTGTGTCGCTGCCCTTCTGAGCGTGGCATCGCTCCTCAAAGGGAAGAGAATTTATGGTGAGTGGGAAGATTTGCCTGGACCTGAAGAGACTGAGAGAATTCTGACCTTTGAAAACTTAAGAGGATCAGGACTGAAGTTGGGACTACCACCATGATTTCAGAGAGAAGCAGAAACTGTCTATAATGGACATTTGGAACCTTTTTAATCTCAGTTAACTGTAGGAGAAGTGTGACAACACTGTACATCTGTGTCTATATCTTGTGGAGTTTTCCTCTGATGTGTGGTGGGGGCAGTGAATTAAAATGTCTTGAGGCCTTTATTCTCCAAACAGAGTCAGACGTTTCACTGCCTGCAGACTTGTCAGTGGGTTTGTTAAACCATCCCTTTGTGTCTGATTCTTTAGCTAAAAGCTCTGGGTTGGAATACAGTTAGGGGCTCTGACCCACATTGGTGGAGACCCAGGTGGGACGCGTGGGGATCCAGACAAGGACCCACATAACACTTCACACACTACACAATTACCATGACCACCACAACACTTCTGCATGTTATTTTGCCTGAGTGTTTCTGGAAAGCCAGGAGAAGACACCCTTCCTTCTGAGGGTGCCAGCAGAAGTAGCAGGGAATAAATGCTGACATTTTCTGATTTCAGTGCACATTCAGTGGGACCCAGAATCTGACACACAGAATCATAGAATCATTAGGGATTGGAAGGGACCCCAAAAGATCATCCAGTCCAATCCCCCTGCCACAGCAGGATCACTTCACTGGAGAAGTTATGGAATTAGAATCACTCTGGGTTGGAAGGGACCACCTGATCACCCAGTTCCAAGCCCCCCACCAAGCTGGGACACCCCACCCTAGACCAGGCTGGCCAGAGCCCCATCCAGTTTGGCCTTAAACACCTCCAGGGATGGGGCCCCAACCACCTCCCTGAGCAACCCATTCCAGGCTCTCACCACTCTTCATGGTGGTGGAAGTTTTGTTTGGATGCGCTTAGGCCAAAGTTGCAGAGTCAGAAAGGAATTCAGTGTTCCCATCTGACTGTATTTATTTCCTTTATGTGCTGGAATGATAAAACAAAGAAGTAACATTTGGGATTTCCTTTTCAGGTTGCTTTTATAACTAACAGTGACACTCCTGATGGTAAGATATTGATTGCTCTGACATGAAATGATATCCTGCTGCACAGAAACAGCAGTGTTATTTCAATACAGAAGCTAATTTAATATTGATCTTTCACTTTAAAATGCAAGGATAATTCTTTTTAGTATAAACACCTTGCATCAGGGCTCCCATGGCTTTCCCAGTTCAATCTGAATTTCCAAGCAGTAAAGAAATCTCATTAATGAGAAGTAAAATAGCAGCTCCCTCAGCAAAAAGGTCACAGAAGTGTAAAATGGCCTTTGTACTGCATTCAGAAGCAGTTGTTGAATGTAGGCATTAGTCACCCATGATGTTTAAATGCCATCTACAGTGCTCCTCATCTGACACTCATTTTACATTTTCTCCTTTTAAACTTTAATAAAGCAAAGATTAAAGAGTTTCCAGGAGTTGTTCCATTGAAAGTCATGTTTTCTCCATGCTTCACTCACAATTATGCAGGGAACATGTCTTACATTACAATATTTAACTCAGTGGCCTTGCATTTCTATTCACAATAAGTGTTTTTGGGAAGAAGCTTAATTAATATAGCAAGACTAAACTGAACTTGTAAAACAGCCACAGTACAAGGGCAGGGAGCAATAGGATGAGCGGTCACGGTTTTAAGCTGGAAAAAGGCAGACAGAGGCTGGACATGAGGAGAAAGTTCTTTAATCTGAGGGTGGTGGATCCGTGGAACAGGCTGCCTATAGAGGTGGAGGGGGTCCCATCCCTGGAGCCATTCAAGGTCAGGCTGGCCATTCAAGGACTCTGGCTGATCTGTTCAATTTAGGGATGGCCCTGCTTGTTGCATGGGAATTGGACTAGATGACCTTTGGAGGTCCCTTCTAACCAAACACATTCTATGACTTCTACAAACACAACTGCACTACAGCAGAAAAAGACTGCAGGCTACAGCTCTGTAACCTAACAACTTGCATTTAATATAGGAAGAAAGCTCTGGCTCCAGAAAAAGTTTGCTCTTATTTTCTTTGTTGTTCTGACCTGCCTTCATCTGTGAAGAACGAACCCTCACAGATATTTTCCACAGTAGTTGCTGATGCCTGTGCCAATCCAGCCATCAAAACAGGGGGATGCAGCAGCTGCCTCTAACTAGTACACAGAGATTGTCTTTCTGTTGTGTGTATCATGTGCTTTGATGTTACTAAAATACATTAATTTAGGCTTTGCAGCTAAATCCCAGATGATTGTGGTTGTATTTTTAGACAAAATTAAGTGGTAAGAGTATGCACTCTATGATGATGCTACAGTTTGGCAGTTGATAGGAGAAATTACAAAAAGTTTAGAGTGAAAAACAGGTACATGGATACACAGACCATTAGGGGTTGAAAAGGACCTCCAGAGGTCATCGAGTCCAACCCCTCTGCTTGAGCAGGATCATAAAATGGAAGACAGGTCAGACAGGAACGCACCCAGCAAGGTCATAAAAGTCTCAAAAGAAGGAGACTCCACAACCTCTCTGGGCAGCCTGTTCCAATGCTCTGTGACCCCTACAGTAAAGAAGCTTTTTCTCATATTAAGAAGGAACTTCTTGTACTCCAAGTGACACCCATTGGCCTTTGTCCTATCACAGGGTGCAAGGGAAAAGAGATTGTCTCTTTCTTCTTGACACCTAGCCCTCATGGATTTATAGACAATGATTAAGTCCCCTCACAATCTTCTCCTCTCCAAGCTGAAAAGTCCCAGTTACAGGTATAAAAGCTATGGTGATACACACCTACTAGGAGCGTTATTCAGATCCTGCCTTCCAACATCAGGTTCTGCTTCTACCACAGAATCACAGTATTACTGAGGCTAGAAAAGACCTCTAAGATCACCCAGCCCAGCCCAGGACCTAACATCACTCCATCGGCCAGACCATGGCCCTAAGTGCCACATTCAATCTGTCCTTAAACACTTCCAGGGATGGGGACTCCTTGAGCAGTCCATTCCTGAGATGTCTGAGAGCTTTCACTCTCCTTCTCCACTCCCACAAGTGAACACAGAGATTATGCAGCCACACCTACACCAAATCACTTTGTCTCTCTTTCAGGCTCTACAGATACTAAAAGGCCATGCTGGATAAAGCCATCACATAGAACTGAAAGTAAAACAATTCTGCCTCTTGCAAACATGTTCAGTGTGTTCCCTTAGAGCTTTTGCCTGCTGCTGCTCATCACTGTTCACTGGAGCATACTCAAATGCTGCTCACACTTTAAAAGCTCTATTTCTGCTCATGACACAGAGATAATCAGGGACAACACTGAGTTGTTAGTGATTTGTTAGAGGTTACCCACTCTGCAGTGGCACTTTTCTGGCAGGAGAGGATGCAGTGACACCTCTGTCTCTATACCCCTTCCTGAAAAGTTTGTGCAACAATGATGTCTTTATGTTTGGGTAAAGTGTTGGCAAGCTCTGAAATCATGTGTTTGTTATTAAGGTGTTGAGAGACATATTTTTTAACCTGAGAGAAAGATCTTTGTAGACTTCCTGAGTGGCCTGCCCCTTCTTCTGTAGACCATAGACCTTCCTTTTCTTCCTGAGTTCCAGCTAAAGACTTTGTTTCCCCAGTCCAGTGTTCTGCCTTGCCAGCACATCATGCGATGCGCAGGACACTTGCTCATTTTTACATGATAATGAAATCACAGCTTTGGTTTGGGGCCAGAGAAGGCCAACGAGGCTGGGGACAGGGCTGGAAAACAGGCCCTGTGGAGAGCAGCTGAGGGAACTGGGGTTATTGAGTCTAGAGAAGAGGAGGCTGAGAGGAGATCCTGCACTCTACAGTTACCTCAAAGGAGGTTGTAGCAAGGCTAGTGCTGGTCTCTTCTCCCAAATTACTAATGATAGGATGAAGGGAAATGGCCTCAAGTTGCATCAGAGGAGGTTTAGACTGGATCTTAGGAAGAAGTTCTTTCCTGAGAGAATGGTTGGGCAGTAGAACAGGCTGCCCAGGGAGGTGATGGAGTCAACATCCCTGGAGACCATGGTCTACAGGTTAGGGAGCTGTTGGGATGAGAGCTGGACTAGATGATCCTGGAGGTCCTTTCCAGCCATGATGATTCAATGATTCAATGATTCTAAAAGAACACAGATGTATTTTATTAATAGTCCAATTTCTGGATGACACTAGTCTTTTTCTATGAACAGGGCATAAAAGTTTGATAGGACTTCATAGGGAATACACATGTCAAAGGCAATGCAAACTCTGAGCTGTGCAGTTGTTGACACGATTTTCAAACCCCAGGTAGCAAACTATCTCCACATTCAGCAGCAATCTTTGACTGGTTTCACAAGCTGGACAGTGACAAAGAGGGAACAAGAACCTGACTATTTCTGTCGTAATTGCCACCTTCAATCACAGAGAGCGTGGGAGGAATGAAGCCCATAACAAGAAAGATTTGTCAGGCTGTGCAAGATCAGAGCATTGATTCAGCCTTGATTGGACTCCCTACCGTTATCCTTTCGTTGTTTATATCAGGTTAACCTCTCACTTTCAGGAACAACATCTGTTCTCTGTCTCCTCATTTCAGGGAACACAGCACAGTTTCCATTTTGTCAGCTGGTTTTCCTTTTCATTACTTTGCAGAAAAGCTGCTGGGCTCTCTTTTTATTTAAATAATTCCAAATTATTGGAATTAATTGCTAGAATGAGCTAGGACACATGATAACCTGAGGTATGTTCCACAAAACCTACTGAAAAGATTCAAGAAGGAATGAAAACTAAGACCTAATGGGGTGGTTTACAGAAGGCAAAAGCAGAGGAAAGAACAGGCTGAGTACAGGGCTGAAAACTCCCAGGTCTGGTTTCTATCAGGAAAATGTAATTGGAAAATACGCCATACTTGAGGACAATATCCAGGTGAAATGTCACTGAAGAGAGCTCTTACCTCGCTTGTATGAGCGGATGCGTACATCTGCTTCTTGCTATAAGTCTGCTACTATTCATCAATTTGTCCAATAAAGACTGACAGATTTCTTTCAGGATATAGAAAACTGGTTGTTTTCAGTTTGAACGGGGTCTGTTTGCACAGGGAATCTTTGTAAGACAGGTTGGTGATTGTTCTTCTCTCCCATGCTTTTTCACTTTTGCTTGTACACAGTAAATCCATAACAGAAACCACATTTGCTCCCATTTTTTGAGCCACACAGGGAAGGAACCTCATTGTGATGCAAAATGCACTCAGAGAAAAGCATTATGTATCTTCTCCTAAATTTCCTACCTATTACCTCAATAATTATTCACTAAAAAACTGTAGAGGCTTATCTTTGACTCAGAATCACAGAACTATTGAGGCTGGAAAAGCCCTCTGAGCACACCCAGCCCAGCCCAGGACCTAACATCAATACATCAGCCAGACCAGGGCACCAAGGCCCACATCCAGTCTGTCGTTAAACGTCTCCATGGATGGGGACTCCATCTCCGCTCTTGGCAGTCCAGTCCAGGCTCTAATCACCTTTTCCATGAGCAAGGGGTTCCTAACATCCAACCTACCTCTCACCTGCACCACTTCAGCCCCTGCCCTCTCATCCTCGTGCCTGTTGCCTGGGTGAAGAGCCCAACCCTCACCTGACTACAACCTCCCTTCAGGGAGTTGTAGAGAGGGAGAAGGTTCCCCTGAGTCTCCCTTTCTCCAGGCTAAACAGCCCCAGCTCTCTCAGCCTCTTCTTAGCAGACTTTCCCTCCAGTCCCTTCCCCAGCCTCATTGCCTCTCTAGACCCACTGCAGCCCCTCAATCTCTTTCTTCAAGTCAGGGGCCCACAACTCCCCCGGGTACTTGAGGGGCAGCAGCCCAATACAGGGGCAGAATTACATCCACAGTCCTGCTGGCCATACTATTGCTAATACAAGCCAGGATGTCATTTGCCTTCTGGGCCACCTGGGCAGCCTGCTGGCTCCTGTTCAGCCAGTTGTCAACCAGTACTGCCAGGTCCCTCCCTGATTTGTTTTGCCTCTTTAGTCTCTGTTCCTTTCTGAGTTCCTGAATTGCACCCACAGACTAGAGCTTCATGCAGAACTTATAAACCTGATACAAGGAGTCATTTTATGAAAATCAGTGATCATGAATAATGCAAGAGCCTAGCTGATGTCAAGTACTCATTTCTTTAAAAATGCTTGAATCTCCAGTTTGAATCTTGTACTTTTGCAGAGGGCTACTGGTTTCAAGGCAAAAGGACAATAAAAAAAGAGTATTTTAAGTTCTTTTTCCCATACAGTGCTTGCAGTGCTGTAAATTTAATACTGGTGTTGATTGTGGCTAAGGTCACTTTACTTCTTTACTCTGCCATCCCCCAGGGCAGGTATTTCATTGCACTTTGTAAATGATTTATGCAGTCCTACCTATTCAAATCCCTAGCTGCATAGACATTGTGTCTCATCTCATGCCAAGTGTATTGTTAGTACTTAAAGTACACTAAGAATTATTCTACCTTGAAGGAGAAAGGAGCCACATGAGCAAGGTAAAAACTTGAATTATCAGGAAAATCTTATCTCTAAAAATCAAGGAAGCTTCTTCCTTGCCTACAGAGATCCATTAAAAGCAAGAAAATTTCATTCCCAACCCTCCTGCTTTCTTGCCCTGTGGTAGTGAACTTCGTCTTTGTATTTTATTGTAGTTTTCAGCTGTTAGAAACCATTGCTGCTTTCAGACATCAGCATTACAGACTTAAAGATTCAGCAGCTGTGGAATCTCTCCACCTATTACACATGAAAATACTAAAACCACTTGCTGCTATCGCACTAAATATCCCACTGTATGTTGTTAAATCAGCCAGGCTGTTAACTAACTCTCATATTGAAGGCTTTCAAAGTAATCCCTTCCATTTCATATGAAACTTCATCTTCAAAATACTGTAACTGTTCTTTTCAACTTCCTTCACAGAACAGTTATAACTCTTGTTTAAAGAGATGAGCTATGTTCCCTGGAGGTGTTCAAGGACTGACTGGATGTGGTACTGGATGTGTGTGAAGGGACTAGAGGCAAAGTATGATGAGGAGAGGCTGAGGGAGCTGGTGTCGTTTAGCCTGGAGGAGACCAAGGAGGGGGGGACCTGCTTCTTTTGATACAACCCAGGATATGGTTGGCTGTTCAAATTCTGCTCCACCACCACTTCCAAGTCTTTCTCCTCAGGGCTGTCCTCAATCCTCTCTCCTCCCAATCTGTATTCATGCTTGCAATTCCCTCAACACCGTGGGCAGACCCTTGCCCTTGTTGAAATTCGTGCAGTCTGCACAGCCCACTTCTCGAGCCTGGAAAGGTTCCTCTGGATGGCCTCCCTTCCCTCCAGTATGTTGACTTCACCACACAGTTTGGCGTCATCAGCAAAATGACTGTTCGATTCCACCAGCCATGTCACCAACAAAGATGTTAAATAGCAGTGATCCAAGTACCAGCCTTTGAGGAGCAGCACTCGTCACACCTCTCCATTTGGACACTGAGCCACTGATCACAACTCTAGGTGTGAACATCCAGCCAGCTCCTTATCCAATGAGTGGTCTGTCCATCGGATTCATATCGTTCCAGTTTAGAGATCAGAATGTCATGAAGAACTGTGGCAAATGCTTTGCACAGCTCCAGGTAGATCACATCTGTTCCTCTGCCTTTGTCTACTGGCACTGTTTATTACCTCGATGTATTTGTTTGTCCTTAAACCCCAACACTGAGACATAAACCTAACAGAAAAATCAACTGCTAACAGAATCAACTACTGCAAGTACCACCTGTCCCTGACTTCAACACTCAACTTTAATTTGGAACCTCTTAAAGTAGCTGGGTGACCTAGCAATAGTACACAGCTTAAGTTAATAGAGTACAAGTGCCTCTTCGGGAAATACATGCTAGCTGTTGTAGAGCACTCCCAAGGATTAGTCAGGTCAGAGGTGTGTAATTTAATATTCATTGGTGTACTTGCAGGAGACCTCCACAAGAGCAGTTATATCTACTTAGAGCAACCTGTCCTTTATTTGCACTGACAACATTTTCCAAGAATAAACAAGTCAGAGGATAAGTAACCCTTTGGTAGAAGAAACTGCGATGGAACTGATGCTGCGGATAGCATTTCAGGACGCTGATGCCATTTAGGTTCTATGGATGAAAACACTAAAACATGAAAGTGAAGGTAGGAAGACCCTGCAGAGATCTGGATAGGCTGGGTCAATGGGTAGAGGCTGTGGCTGTGGTCTAGGGGTTAGGAAGCTGCTGGGATGAGGGCTGGACTTGATGATCCTAGAGGTCCTTTCCAGCCATGATCTGTGATTCTATGATTCTTGCTGTGGCTGCAGAGCAGAGGGGGAGGAGAACCTCTCTCCATCTACTAACTATCTCTCTTCTAATCCACCCCACAATGACATTGGTCTTCTTGGCCATAAGGGCACATTGCTGGCTCATGGTCATGACAGCAAGATATTACTACTGCTAGCTAGTTCCACTTCACTAGAGCAGATGTAACTGGGAAGAGAAAAGTTAGAAAGAAATTCAGCAGGTTTATCTTTCCTTGTATCTGCGAAGAATAACTGATCAAACTTCCTTCTGTGATGTCCAATGTCAGTCAACAAGAGAATCAGACACACCTAAATATGAGAAGCAGCCAAACCACCAGTCTGTAGTGGTTTATTGTGGGGTAACAGATTTCCTAACAAAGGAGAAATACGGTCAGTATAAACTTTGTGTTAGGAGGAAACTCTGAAAATAATATCCCCTGCCCAATAAGAAGTATGGGAATTTGGTTAGTCTTTCTCTGAAAACATTTCAGAAGTTGAAGCAATTTCCCAGTAACATCAGCTATTTATATTCCAGAGCATTTCCAACTACTCCAATTCCATCTAGATCAAGTCTTTAAGTTCACAAAATATAAACATTGGATTCTAGCCTGATGCTAGAGAACCATATGGGTCATTAACTGTAATTCAGGCATTACAGGCTATTTGCTGACTTTCCTGAATAAAAGAAAAAGGATTTTTTTCTCTCAAGAACTACTGTATTTTGTTTGGCAAGCTGGGGAGATGGGGGACAGGTTTAATGTTAATATGCATGCAGAAGGCAAAAACCAAACCAGTTCACCCACTGAGATTTGGCCTTTCCTTGCTTTTCTAAAAAGAAATTGGCAATGAAGGACAGAAACACTAAAGTCATTAACTATTCTCTGTTGTGCTGTAGTATTTCAGAGTCTCCATCAGGACCAGGACATTTAAAACTCGACTGGATATGGTGCTGTGCGACTTGGTCTAGGTGATCCTGCTCTAGCAGGGGGATTGGACTAGGTGATCTTTTGAGGTCCCTTCCAATCTCTAATGTTGTGTGATTCTGTGTGATTCTGTGTATTCCCAGACATGACAGAGCAATGGCTGTGTATTTTATGATACTCTGCTTATTTTCAGCAAACGTCAGGAAATGAGAATTATCTTGAAGCTCACTAAGTTGTGTTTGTCATTTTTATTTCCTGAGTAATCTCCGCTCTTCAGCTGCCTCCCAAAATATTGGCAGTGCATGAGCCCAAGTCACCCTCCTTTAACAGGATTCTATTCCCAAAGCATGAGTAGCTTACAAAAATAACAAACATATTTCAAAATTATTTAGGAGATGAGCATAATAAACCTGTATCACATTCTGAAAATATCTTCTTCCCCCAGCTTCTGGAAAGGAATCTGTCAACAATGTTTAATGCTGTACAGAGAAACTTCAGGTACTTTGCCGTTGATGGTTTAGCACAGTGCCCAATTTATTGCAACAGCTGTTCTAATGGTTTGCAGGATGGAGGCAACAGATACCCTGTGAGCCCTGAGACTCTGCCCTGCTTAGCTGCATACCCATGGTAGGTGCCTTTTTCAGGACTTTAACCTTCCTTTCCCCTCAAGGTTTGGAGGAACAGATGTGATACTACTGAGTACGCTGGGGAAATGTAGTTACTTGGTTCTGTTTCTTCTGGATATACTGAATCAGAACAGACTGAATGGAAGAAAGAGAGACAGCAGGTCTAGGTGCTCAGGTCTTCACTATTTCCCCTAAACAAGTGCAGGAGAACTTTCTCACACAAATCAATGCAGCCAACCCATGTATGGCACAAGTTTTGATGGTAGATTTGCACTTTGCACTGTTAAATATTAATACCACACTCTGAATGATGGCTGTGATCACACACTGAAGGAATGGTGAGTATAATGACAGACATGAAGTATCTATTTCCCGACTATTTTTAATTACATTTAAGAGAAAAACTACTGTAGGTATAATTTTGTATTAGTGGTTAATAACCTATCAGCCAGATAGGTCTGTACTTGAATAATGTTGTTTCTCCAACTTAATTTCTTCGTTGCTGTAAATATTATTTATATGGGCACTCAAACATTCTTGGAAGATAATCTAAGTCAGCTGAAACATTAATTGTTGTTAGAACAAAATATAATATAATCAAACCAAAGCAGCAGCTTTACTCACCGTTTTTCTCTTTAGAAAGTGGTGCCATAATGTTTTATTCTTAATTAGCAAGCAATTAACAACGTGCAGCAGAAATAGTTTCTCCTGTTGGAGTTCACCTGTGAAGTAAAGTGCTAACTTTAATTGTCAGGTTGTATGAAAACATATAGGATTGTGGTGGTGTCAGGTCATAGGCTGGACTTGATGATCTCAGAGGTCTTTTCCAGCCTCAATAATTCTGAGATTAAGACTTCTCCAAACCTTGGTGGTCACACCTTTAAAAAGCCTTGATCTTAGCTTACATGAAGCATGCAAACATCATCCTCTATGGGTGTTTCTTTCAGTAGACTTTGCTCTTTTCAGTAATAAAACTAGATGTTTATCCTGGAGGAAGCTCTGAGGTGACCTTAGAGCAGCTTTCCAATCTCTGAAGGAAGGGGAATAAAGAAAGTTGGAGTAGGGATTTTGACACAGGTGTGGGAAAGGGTTACATATTTGTAGATGTGAGATTGAGGTTGGATATGAGGAAGAAATTCTTTGCTGTGAGGGTGGGGAGATGCTGGAACAGGTTGCCCAAGGAAGTTGTGGCTGCCCCATCCCTGGCAGTGTTGAAGGCCAGGTTGGCTGGGGCCCTGTGTAACCTGATCCAGTGAAGGTGTCCCTGCCTGTGCAGGGTGGTTGGAACTAGAAGGTCCCTTCCAACCCTGGCCATTATATGACCTCTTCACTGAATCCCTTGAACCAGATTTCTAAATTCAAAGGGCATCACTACCTGACGGTGTGTGCCCCAGGCAACACCACTGATTCCAGGGATTCTGGACCTGGTAAAGAAAACATTAAGCAAAAAACCCAAACCATCCAAGCAGAAAATTTAAGAATAATTTAGCAGACTGCACAGCAGGAGACAACTTGCACTGGAGTAGCCAGCGGCTACGGCTGCCTTTGGCCCCTGTGAGGCGCCGGGTCCCCACCTCAGACCGCCCCCCCCCACCTCGCTCCTCTCCGGCCTCACGTCCCTGACTCAGACCCGGCACCGCCGGCGGATGTGGAGGAGGAGGAGGAGGAGGAGGAGGACGAAGACGAGGACGAGAAGGGGGAATTAAGCGAGAATTACTAACCCCTAGCTATGGAACGGAACCACCGGTCCGGTCCCGCTTCGCCCCCCACCGCCTGCCTGTTGGGTGAGGGCGCGGGGCTGAAGGCGGGAAACCCTGCGGCAGCCTCGGGCGAGTTTGCTGGCGGAGGGGACGCAGGCCGCCTGCGGGCTCAGGTGTCTGACTGACGAAATGCTGTGGCAGGTTCTTAACAGTAACAGGGTTTAGCAGGCAGGGTGGCGTTGGGCTGGGGATTGGACTTGATGATCACACAATTATTGAGGCTGGAAAAGACTCTGAGATCATCCCAGCCCAGGACCGGACATCAGCCAGACCAGGGCACTGAGGGCCACAGCCAGGCTGCCCTTCAACACCTCCAGGGATGGGGACTCCACCACTGCCCTGGGCAGTCCATCCCAGTCTCTGATCACCTTTTCGATGAGGAAGGGCTTGCTAACATCCAATCTAACTCTCCCCTGGCAACTTCAGGCCCTGCCTTCTCGTCCTTTTGCTGGTTGCCTGAGAGAAGAGCCTGACCCCCACCTGACTACAACCTCCCTTCAGGGAGTTGTAGAGAGGGAGAAGGTTGCCCCAGAGTCTCCTCCAGGCTAAACACACCTTTATGGGGCCAGAAGCCCTATTTAAGCCCTGACCTGGGCCTTCTGCTCCAGTCTGAGTTTTGTTCTGAATATGCTCTTCTGCAGTATTGTCCTTCTGAATGGGTCTTACGTGATGGATCTTCTTACCCTCAGGATGAAGTCGTCATGGATTTATGTCTGGTCTTGTTTCCAGACCTACCTTCTTCGCTTCTGGACCTTCAGAACATGATTCATCCTCTTGCAGTGGTTGGGGCTGAAGGTGAACCCCATTAACACTACTCAGCTGCTGTCTTCAGTCTCTGGAGGACTCTGCCCATCAGCCTGTGCTAGGGCTGCCTTTGTCCGCTGGCTTGCTCTCCCTTGAGAGGTACCTTTGAGGTACACTCGTTCAGTGCCTTACTCCTGCAAAGGTAAGCCTCAGCATGTGTCTGCTAGTCCTGAGCGATATGTTAGCAGTGTGAAAACCCATGGGTGCTTTGTGCTTTTTGTGTTTTTGTAATTGTTTTGTAATTTGAAGAGGCTGGTAAGTGTTTGTGAGATGTGATATGGTACGAAGAGATGGAGTTTGTTGTTGAGTCTCAGCTTATTAGTGCAAACTGTGTGTGACAGTAATATGAGAAGAAAAGTACATGTAGTAGGCTACTTTCAAACAAATTAGTGAATGAGAAGAGGGCATAAGAAGAGCAGACTCGGGGGGACCTTCTTCTTCTCCACAAGTACCTGAAGGGAGGTTGTAGTCAGGTGGGGGTAGAGCTCTTCTCTCAGGCAACTAGCGACAGGATGAGAGGGCAGGGCCTGAAGCTGTGCCAGAGAAGGATTAGGTTGGATGTTATGAACCCCTTCCTCATAGAAAGGGTGGTCTGCCTAGAATGAACTGGAGTCACTATCCATGCTGTTTCCTTGCCAGGTAGAAGCTAAGTTATTACCCCAGAGCAGTGAGGGACAGTATTTAATCTAAATGGGAAACAAATGCTAAAGGAGATTACTGTTGACTCAGTGAATGCAACAGGCCTTTGCATCTTCTTTTAGTCCTGTAATTATTTTATTTTCTGAAGCTATTCCATGTAAGGATAACATGTCAGCTGCATGGAAAGATGGAGTCTTATGGCATGAAACACTTACAGTTGAGATCTGAGCTTGTTTCTGGGAATGCCCTCTTATCTTCAGCTTATAAACACCATAATAATTAGGATCTATCCCTTTCCAAATGATAAGAAGTGAATTGAAATAGCAAAGTCTATTCCTTAATTTTTTAATTTGAACTTCCAAGGACACCTGGCATGAAATGTTTTGGCTGTTGGAGAAGCCAGGAGGATATTTGGCTTCTTGATGCCATCTTGAATTTATAAATTGGGTAAATCTATCACATCTTTAGCCACTGTAGGCAACTTACTAAGATATCTGAGAAAGATCCATCTGGGAAATTACTCAACGTTGTGGAAATGGATTTCACAGCTGAAATGATTCACGTTTTTCTGCCCAAGGAGAGCATTTACAGGCAACTAAATACCAGCAGCAGAAGTGTGGTCAGTGCCTAACGTAAACATTAAGCCTTAAGAACAGTGTTGGCTTCTCTGGATTCTTTTTTCCTGTCTCCTGTTATATTTAGTGTACTTTATATGCAGCAGCTGTGTGCATGTGGATGGTGGATCAAGTACCCTAGTGATTTTTAACTGCATGAAGTTCATCTTCCATAAAAGCAAACATAGTAGGAATGCCTGGCAAACTGTCACAGAACAGAGTCTCAGAATGATTGAGGCTGGAAAAGAACTCTGAGCTTATCAAGACCAGACCAGCCTATGGCTTAACATCACCACATCAGCCAGACTAGGGCACTAAGTGCTCATATTACTCCAGGGGAGGCCTCACCACTGCCCAGTACAGGGGTGAATTACATCCCTTGTCCTGCTGGCCAAGTTATTCCTGATCCAAGCCAGTTCTGTTCAGCCAGTACTGCCAGATACCTCTCTGCCAGGCTGCTCTCTGGCCACTCATCCCCCAGTGTGTAGCACTGACTTATTGAGGCCAAAGTGTAGCCTATCTATTAACACTCAATGTCTCAAGGTGTACAGGAGGGATTTTTGGGTTTAATCTAGATGGTCTGAAGCATCTCCTGGCAATCAGATGTAGAGCTATGGGTCCACTGATGGCTTAAGTAGAAGGAGTGAACTAGTTTCTTCCGTAGACCTTTTGCTTTGATGTTCTTGCTGGTTTTAGTAAGCATGTACTTCAGTGGCTTAAAAGAAGCTGCCTTATATTGTGTCCAGTTCTGGGCCCCACAGAACTGCTGCACAGAGCCCAACGCAAAGCCACAAAGACGATGAAGGGAGTGGAACATCTCCCTGATGAGGAAAGGCTGAGGGAGCTGGGTCTCTTGAGCTGCGAAAAAGGGAGACTGAGGGGTGGAAAGGGTGGATGTCAGGAGGATGGAGCCAGGCTCTGCTCAGTGGCAATGTGTGTGAGCTGGAGCAGAGGAGGTTCCACATCAATGTGAGAAGGAACTTCTTCCCAGTGAGGGTGCCAAAGCACTGGAAGGGGCTGTCCAGGGAGGTTGTGGATTCTCCTTCTCTGGAGACCTATAAAACCTTCCTGGCCATGTTCCTGTGTGACTTGATACAGGAAATCCTTCTGTGGCAGATTGGACTGGTTGATCTCTTGAGGCCCCTTCCAATCCCTAATATTCTGTGATTTGCTGAAATCTGACTTCTTGTTAAAGCATCAGGTGCTGGGGATGCTCCAAGATTAAACCTAAATGTAAAAAGCAGGCATGTTAATTTGACTGGAGGCTAAATGGGAAGTAATCTTTTTGTCTAGGTCTGTTAGTTTCAGCTGGTAACACACAGCCTGTCATAACCTTCCACAACACTGTTTAGCTGGCAGCTTTATGATGTAGATTCAAAGTAGAGAAACCCAGGAAACTCAATAGTCACTTATTCTAGAAAAATATGTATCTTAAAAATTGTTCATCCAAGCTACTCTAGTTGAAAATTAAGCTGTTTGTTTCTTGTTTTTTTTTCTTAAAGCATGGTGTTGAAGCAAGCTTTATTATGGGAAATGAGAAGGAAGCTTTTAATAAGCTATCTCCTGTGGTAATCAGAATGTTTCTCTCAAATTATCCTCTCCCAATTAGAAATTGTGAACTGTTGCTCTTTCTATCTAAATGTGAAACTTGTGTGATGGTGATAATTGTGTCCCATTGTCCTTTAAGCTAAGCAGGAACCTAAAACCACATCAGTGCACTTAATCATTAACCAAATTATTTCAAAATGATGAAGTATGGACTTTGAGAACTCCCAATGTTGGTGTAATGCTTCAGAGTTTCCCTCAAAGCTAAAGGAGGGATCTCTCTGGGTCTAGTTCTGAGGTACCAGAATTGGCTCCTTTAAATGTGACGGTGAATTCCTGGCTTTTAAGTCAGAGGATATCTCCCGTTAATGTTGATGAGGCTCTTCTCAGGGTCATCTAATGATAGGACAAGGGACAATGTGTATGAGCTGGAACAGAGGAAGTTCCACATAAATATGAGAAGGAACTTCTTCCCAGTGAGAGTAACAGAGCACTGGAACGGGGCTGCCCAGGGGGGTTTTGGAGTCTCCTTCTCTGGAGACATTTAAAACCCTTCTGGACATGTTCCTGTGCGACTTGGTCTAGGTGATGCTGCTCTGGCAGGAGAATTGTACTAGATGATCTTTCAAGGTCCCTTCCAATCCCTAATGTTCTGTGAGTCTCTGAGGCTAGGATTTAACTTCAAAGAGTCAAGTAGATAGGGTGGTGTTGAAGCAACCCTCACCTGAGAGTCCTGTGATACAAACATCGTAGCTATTTTTGTTTCTAAACTGAACTCCATCTTAGAAGATGTGGGTTGTCATCTTACTGTTCCCTTATGGATCGCAGTGAAGTGTCTGAATCTGTGTGTGCATCTTTTGTCAGATTAATGTGTTCTGTAGGAAACAGGGATGAATATTCATGATCAGTTAGTGAAAGCTTTGCAAGGAGGAGGGATCTGTGTCCTCATGTCCAACTTCAGTCTCCCCTCTTCAAGTCTGGAATGGTTTCCCCTTGTCCTGTCTTCATAATGAGAAGGGAGTAGGTGTGTCTAGAGTTAATGTCCTAACTGAAGCTGACAGGTGCAAGAAGGAGCTGTCTCCTCTGATGCTCCAAGCTCTGTTTAAATCTGTTTTGTACCTAGAGCTGGCTGGAAAAGGGTAAGAACAAAGAAAGCAAAGTGCTAGCTCAGCTGCCCCATGAAACTTTAGTCATGATAATCAACCTATAACACTTATGTTGCTAAAGAGGGAGCAGGATGTCTAGAAGAGGGAGTATTATTGTGCTCTTCATCCGTTAGCAACCTCATTTACTCACACTGTGATTTGAACAACCCTTAGGAATATATATGCATGCTGTAGGAAATCTGCTTGCTCAAGGGGATGCTTGTAAATATAGGCTCTAATTTAACTTAATCACCTCCTGCTTTATGTTCCTAGGAAACCTCTTTTTGATTGACTAGCTAGAACTGACAGCTGTGACAGTCTGTGTAGTTTGAAAGTGACTGTTAGAAGAAATAATGGTTGTTTACATGTAGAAAGTGAGATGTTGAGTTTTATAGTTGTAACTTCTAATGAAAGCATAGCAAATGATGCTGCACAGAGCAAAGCTTGTATTGGATTTCCCCCTCAAATTGCTTACTGTAAAAGAAAGCTCAGTTTATATTTGAAAGATTGGTTTGAGTTTTCACTTTGTGCTTAGTTCTACTCAGTGCAAAAAAAAAATGTTTCCAAGGGAGTGAGAGTTCTTATCTTTGTGGCTGCACATAGGCCCTTCTGAGCACAGAAAGAAAAAAAATCAAATGTGGAATAAAACTTAATCTTCTACTCCTGTGGTTTTTTTTAGACCAGAATCACAGAATGATCGAGGCTGAAGAAGACCTCTGAGCTCATCTAGACCAGCCCAGGACCTGACATCAACACATCAGCCAGACGAGGGTACTAAGGGACACAGCCAGGCTGAGCTTAAACACTTCCAGTGATGAGGAGTCCCCCACTGCCCTGGGCAGTCCAGTCCAGTGTCTGATCACCCTTTCTGTGAGGAAGGGCTTCCTAACATCCAGCCTAACCCTCTCTTTGCAGAGTCAGGCCCTGCCTTCTTGTGCTGGTGCTGGCTGCCTGAAGAAGAGCCTGACCTCCATCTGACTATAACCTCCCTTCAGAGAGTTGTAGAAAGGGAGAAGGTCCTTCCTGAGTTGCCTCTTCTCCAGGCTAAACACCCCCAGCTCCCTCAGCCTCTCCTCAACAGACTTTCCCTCCTGTCCCTTCCTCAGCATCGTTGCTTCTCTGGACCCAGTCCAGCACTTTGTTCTTTCATTTTGTTATATTACCATTAAAAAACTTTAAACATAGTCCTGAAAGGCCTCCTGGACAAGACAACAGGGCAGGAGAAGGGTGAATTTTATAGGAATACCTCATAAAATAACTATGACCAAAAAAACCCCAATTTGCTCTGCTGAGCACCCTGTAGAGAATTGGGAAATTGTCCTGGGTTGCCTCTGTATCAGGGCAGTACCTTTACAGACCAATAATATCAGCCCTGTATTATTCTTGACAGGAATTCTTTAGTCAGTGTAAAATGCCTGGATTTGGATATGAAAGGGTGGATTTAACAGTCTCTTCAATGAGTCTCTTCACTCTAAATGTGTTGCTGAAACTTGGTTTGAGTAGTAGCAGGATTGTTTCCTGGCTGCTTCTCCCAGATCTGGACATGAATGAAAGTTAATTCCTTGGAAGACAAATGGGGATGCTGGATTTCTTCTGCTTTTCCCCTCAAGGGAAAACTGCATTTCAGTCAAGAGCAGTTGGGTCTTTTTCTGTTTAAAAACAGTGAAGACAATTTATTTTGAAACCTGTTTTTCTTCCCATTGGAAAGAGGTTTTACAAGGAGATGGCTGGCTGCAAGCATCCTTAATAAAAATTCATTCTTTATCCTGAGAAGAGGAGGCTTGGGGGGACCTTCTCCCTCTCTACAACTCCCTGAAGAGAGGTTGTAGTCAGATGGGGTTCAGGCTCTTCTCCCAGGCAACCAGCCCCAAGATGACAGGGCAGGGCCTCAAGCTGCACCAGGGGAGGGTTACTTTGGATGTTAGGAAGCCCTTCCTCATGGAAAGGGCAATCAGAGCCTGGAATGGACTGCCCAGGGCAGTGGTGGAGTCACCATCCCTGGAGGTGTTGAAGGACAAGCTGGATGTGGCCCTTAGTGCCCTGGTCTGGCTGATGTGTTCATAGTTCATAGGCTGGGCTTGATGATCTCCAGGTTCTTTCCCAACCTCATGAATTCTGTGACTTCTCACTTTTGGGAACACTATTAACAGCTTGTGTCTATAGCTGATGAAGACAGTAGCTATTAGAAATGCTTGCAAATACTAGAACAGTACTTTCAGGAAAAGTGCTCATTATGAACCAATAGGTTTGCAGTTAAGTTGAAGATGATGAGTGGGTTAGAACCACATCTGGTTTTTCACCTAGTTTGGAAGTGGTTTAAATCAGAAGCGTTGTAGTAACCTGGATGTTACTTGAATCCACGTTCCTTGCAACACTCAGTTGGCTTCAAATGAGCAGGCAACGCTTTAGTAGAGCAATAGAAAACAAAAAGGGTTGTTGTTTCAGGCAGGTGTGCTCCTTGCCTGAAGGTGATTGCTCAGGTTGTAATTTTCATTGCAATCACCTGCTGGAGTGAGGGAAGAAAAGAGAGAGGAACCACCACAACTGCTGGGACCTCTGAAGGAGTAGGACCTGAGCAGTTGAAGGGTTGTGTTTGGACCTTCAGAAGGTAAGTGTTTGGCAGTTTTTAGGGAGGGGAGGCAGTTGCTGAGCAAGAAACTGATTGTGGGTTTTTCTTCTGAAACTTGGAGGCAAAGTTTTGAAGAAGGAAAAATAGATGGAGAGGAGTCTAAAGCTTCTGAATCTGAGTATAGGGCCATTGAGGTGCTGGAGCAGGGCTAGGCCAGAGAAGGGCAATGAGGCTGGGAAGAGGCCTGGCAAACAGTCCCTATGGAGAGCAGCTGAGGGAACTGGGGTTATTCAGGCTAGTGAAGAAGAGGCTGAAAGGAGACCTTCTTGCTTGCTACAACTACTTGAAAGAAGGTTGCAGTGAGGCTGGTGCTGGTCTCTTCTTCCAAATTACTAATGATAGTATGAGAGGAAATGGCCTCAAGTTGCATCAGGGGAGATTTAGTTTGGATCTTAGGAAGAGGTTCTTTCCTGAGAGAGTGGTTGAGTGCTGGAACAGGCTGCCCAGGGAGGTGGTGGAGTCCCCATCCCTGGAGGGGTTTAAATACCGAGTAGCTAGAGCACTTGAGGCCATGGTGTAGGGGTTAGGGAGCTGTTGGGTTGAGGACTTGACTTGCTGACCCTGAGGTCCTTTCCAGCCAGGATGATTCAATGATTCTGTGATCAAGTCTGACTATGTACCCAGCACTGCCAGGTCACCCCTAAATCATGTCTGTAAGCACCAGGTCTGTATGTTTAAATACCTGAAGAAATGATGACTCCTGGTCACCTTTCTCTCTCCACAGTGAGAGTTAGAGCTGCTTTTATCTTTAGTGTTGTAAATATGATATCCTTTTCCTCTGCCTTTCTCTTCCCACCAGCAAGAAGGAAAAAAGCCTGTGACTCCCCCACATATCCACCTCCACCCCCACAACTGGGCTCAGAGCTGTGTGAAGAAAAACTGGCAGGCAGCAATTCTGAATTTTAAATATTCACGTAATAAACTTCTCCTGCATAGAAAGGAGTTGTGTGCTAAATATAAGCCTTTTCAGACAACCTAAGAAGAGAAACAGTTAGGGAGCTCATGCTTGGGAAGACAAAAACCCTATGAACTGATAACGTGATGGCAGATTACCAACTGCTTTCTAGCAGTTCAGCCTGTGTTTAAGGTTTTTGAGGCAGGGTGGTGCTTTAGGTGACTTGGAGACAGGTGGCTTTGGATGACGTCTGACATTTCACTTTGCAGGGTGAGGATGGAGAAACGATTTAGGACTGTGCTATGGGACTGGCATCGAAGGGAATCTGCCCTCAGATGAAGTGAAGCTCTTTCAGATCTGCAGTTCATCCAAACGTAAGTGGAGCTTGCAGCAAATTGATCAGTGGGCAAACACTTTTAAAACCTGTGATTGATTGGTTTTCAGACACAACACTGGCGACATCTGGCTTGCTAATAGGTAACATTATCTATAGTCTGTCTTGTAGGTAATAAAAATTGCCTAGCATTAGTGTTGGTCTTGGTTAAGGTACTAATATTGTTCGTTTTGAAATACCCAGCAAAACGTTTTCTGTTTCAGCTCATCAGCAGTTCTTGAATATGTAATAATTCCAGGCAAATCCTTCTTGCCAACAAGAAGCCTTTTGACAGAATTCTGCAACTTGCATTAAAACCAAATAGGGTTTGAGTTGTTCTTTAGTGGCTTTTCTTGAGAGCTGAAATGCATGCCAGAAACCCAAATGGGATAGTTGCTGGTGTTAAAGGAGGAAGCCATCTGCATGGTCTCAAATGACAAAGGCTTTGTTTGAGAAAGGCAGCAAGTGCCCTTTCCCTAGTATATCTGCTGTAATGTACATCCACATCATATTGATAGCCTGTCTGTTTAAAGAACTACTGTTGTTTTCTTTAAGAAAACAACCTAAATTATTATATGAGAAGGTACTAATATTTTATCATCAGAGAGATGATTAAAAACAAGGTGCTGATAGAGTTTATAAAAGAAGACTCCTCAGCATAACAAATATATGAACTCCTCAAGAGCTTTAACTCATGGAAGGCCACTATGGTTTAGGTTGGCAACAAAATAAATGCATAGACAAATGCAATTTGCATTCCCAGTCTTCACTGGGACTGTGGTGTCGGTCAGGAAGGTGAATTCATGCTCCATGTCAGCATGTTGAAAAGCAGAATGGACAAGGGAAATGGGTACCTCTGCCATGTCAGCTTACAGTGTTTTATTGAGATAAGATCAGTGTTTTCAGTTTGTTAGGAGAGTTGTCTTTACAGATGATGATCGTGTCCTCGAACTGTGTAAACTGACGTAATCACTCTAAACTTATTTTGTCCTTGTTGATGGGAAAGATTCACTTAGTGCTCTGGTAGCTTGCGCCTCCTGTATTATGTGAACACAGCCAAATATTAATGCCCGTCGAAATGGATTATTTCCTTAATCTGCATAAAGTATTTAAGACAGCATTATTTTTTATTTAAATTTCCTTAAGGAAGAGAGCAGATAATTTTGCTCAACTACTTAGTGTACCAGGACTGTTTCTGTGCCTGAGGTTTAGATGCAATAGGCTTTTTCTCTGCTGAACTTCTCCCTAAATTGATCATAGGCAGAATCAATAGCAAGTAGGTTCTTCTACCTCAGGTTTGAAATATCTGGCTCTTAAAATGAATAGTGAAAAAAATCATTATTCTGACAGCTACCTTAGCAAGGTAGCTCATGATATGGATTCAGTCTGTTTTCTATACTTGAAATTGTATGAATTTAAGTTGTAGCCATTGAGAAAGTCTTCAGGCTTTGGACTGTATGAGATTTATGGTGTGGGGTGCATTAATTGTGTGGGTCTCTTTGAGGCTGTAAAAGATAAACTAAATGAGATCTGCATCCTGTATTGCTCTCTGTGAACCTGTGTATTCCCCTGTTAGGGCATGAGCCCTGCTTTCTCAAGTGGAAGAGAGAAGGAGAAAAGGAAAGTACAGGATTGGAGCAGAGGAACTGAATGTTTCTAGCTTGTCCTGGGACATAGGAAGTTCCACATAAATATGAGAAGGAACTTCTTCCTGGTGAGAGTGACAGAGGACTGGAAAGGGTTGCCCGGGGGGTTGTAGAGTCTCCTTCTCTGGACACTTATAAACCTGCCTGGATATGTCCCTGTGCGACGTGACGTAGGGGATCCTGCTTTGGCAGAGGGACTGGACTAGATGATCTTTTGAGGAGGACCCTTCCAATCCCTAATGTTCTGTGATTCTGTAAGCATTTGAGGTCTACAAGAAGAATGTAGTTGGACCCAGTCAGTAAAGTCTGGGTCACTTTACTGTCACTAACACTACAGCTTCTGAAATGAAGTCTCAGTTTAACATCTCCAATGGAGGGCTGCTTTTTCTCTCGAGAAGACTTTACTTTCTGTGACTGTATATCTGATACTTGCCCTCAGTGGGTAACATGGTTAAACAATTTAAAGCATGTTAAAATATTGCAGTAACATCAGCAAAATCAAATCCCTTCTCGGTTTCCTGCCATATCACTTGACCAGACTGAATTGTGCCAGCTTCAAGTGTATTGCTTCCTTCCACTTGTCCTCTGAGTTGTAGAATCATAGTAGTAGAACAGTTTCAGCTGGCAGAGACCTTCAAGATCATAAAGTCCAACCTTTTCCCAGCCCTATAAGCACCACTAAACCCTGTCCCCCAACACAACATCTGCCCTTCTCTTCAACAGCTTCAGGGATGGGGACTCAACTCCCTCCCTGGGCAGCTGTTCCAGTGCCTGACAACCCTTTCAGCAAAGAAATTCCTCCCCTGGCACAACTTCAGACCATTTCCCCTTGTCCTATCCTGCCCACTAGGGAGAACAGACCAACCCCTGCCTTTCTACAACCTCCTTTCAAGTAACTGTAGAGATCAAGAAGTTCTCCCCTCCATCTCCTCTTCTCCGGGCTAAGCAGCCCCAGATCCCTCAGCTGCTCCTCACATGACACCTGTTCCAAACCCTTTCCTAGCTTAGTAGCTGCCTCTGTCCCCTCTCCAGCCCTTCAGTGTCCCTCTTGTAGTGAGGGGCCCAAACCTGGACACAGGAATCAAGGTGTTGCCTCCCCACGACCAAGTAGAATGAATTGATCACCTCCCTGCTCCTCCTGGCAGCACTAAAGTCAGAGGTAGTCGGGTCTGTGGGGAAGGAGAGATGATCTCCAGATCTTACTGGAGAGTCCAAGAAAGCAGGTTAGTGAGTCATCTAATGCTGAAATAAATTGCTGATGTGTAAGCTAGCTCTGTTTGAGAAATGATTTATGATCATTTAGGAGATAATTTCCCTTTCTGTGTGGCCATTAGCCTGTCTATTTTGCATGCAGATGAAATTATCTAGTAAATTATCCTAAATGAAAATTTGTCTTGTAAAAGTCCAACCCTGTATAACCTACTGTTCTTGAACAGGGATACTATCAGGATTTAATCCTTTCTTGTGCTTAATGATGGTCTGTTGTTTTCTTTATCAATGGGTGATAACACCATAGCTCCTTTCTGCAGGCATCATAGAATCATTCAGGTTGGAAAAGATCCCTGGGATCATAGAGTCCGACCATCAATCCTATTCTACAAGTTCACCCCTAAAACAGATCTCCCCCAACACTACATCTAAGCGACTTTTAAGCTCATCCAGGGATGGTGATTCAACCAGTGCCCTGGGCAGCCCATTCCACTGCCTGACCACTCTCTCTGGGAAGAATTTTTTCCTGATGTCCAGTCCAAACATCCCCTGTTGGAGCTTGAAGCCCTTCCCTCTGATTCTGTTGCTAATGACCTGTGAGAAGAGACCAGTGCCAAAATCTCTACAATTCTACCTTTCAGACAGTTGTAGAGAGCGACGAGGTCTCCCCTCAACCTCCTCTTCCTCAAACTAAATAGCCTCAACTCTCTCAATCTCTTCTCATAAGAATTATTTTCTTGGTCCTTCACCCATCCCGTTGCCCTCCTCTGCACTCACTCCAGCATCTCAATGTCTCCTTTGTACTGAGGTGCCCAAAACTGGATCCAGGACTCAAGGTGCAGCCTCCCCAGTGCTGAGTACAGGGGGACAATCCCCTCCCTACTCCTGCTGGACACACAGTTTCTAGGATGCCAGGATGCCACTGGCCTTCTTGGCCACCTGAGCTCCCTGCTGGCTCATATCCAGCCTCCTGTCAATCAGAACCCCCAGGTCCTTTTCTGCCAGACTGCTTTCCAGCCCCCCTTCCCCAAGCCTGCAGCATTGCATGGGCTTGTTGTGACACACTGAAGCCACAGCTGATCAAGGATACTGCAGAGTAAAACTAAACAGGGTAAAGAGTGCACATGCAAAATTGAGGTGTGGAGTGTCTTCCAGTTAGCTGTAAGACTGTAGGTGTGTCACTGCAGACCTTGCAAATGAGCAGATCCTCAGCCTTCTGCATGAGGACTCCCTTTAACCAGGAGTCGAACTGGGACTGGTGCTTTGGGGTAAGAGGACAAATCTCCTAACCATAGGAAAAAGACTGGAGTATTCACCAGGCTTTAGTGACATCTTCCTTAAAACCTAGTTTTAAGGCTTTCTGAAGGCAAATGTGTCACCCGTGTTCTCTGTAAGAACCAAAATCTCTTCAAATCCCGGCTGAGCGTGCAATTATAGCAAACACAAGTGATTTTACTACCGCTTATCTCCATGAACCTTTCCATAACTACCTGATCCTGCGCTCACAGGATGTAAGAGTTACCACTATGCATTATTCATCCTTTTGGAAGCCTGATTTAACATTCATGACACAATTATGCTAATAGCTGCCCAAATAGCATACTAATCACCATTACATTTGCAGATTACTTTGCTGCAATGTAAGGAAATGTAAAGCTGCTAGCAGTGTTTTAAGTGAGCAGAGGTGTGACATTTTCATGGTGATACAATAGATGTTTATAGAATTATAATGGTTCCACACATAGTGATTTCTAAATGAATTTTTCTGCTGTGATGCTGGACCTTGCTATGATTTTCAGTTTAGAAGTTTAGATAAGGTGAAGGGCGAGTAAAAGTGTTCTATCTGTAATGTACTTGTGGTTGTGTCTGTCTTCCTTCCTCAGTGGACATCTAGATCATGAGCTGTTCTGTATTTCTGCCCACTGTGGCTACAAACTGGAGGATGAGTGGCTGGAGAGCAGCCTGGCAGAGAGGGACCTGAGAATATTGTTTGACAACCAGCTGAACAGGAGCCAGCAGGGTGCTCAGGTGGCCCAGAAAGCAAATGGCATCATGGCTTGCATTGGCAATACTGTGGCCAGCAGGACTAGGGACGGAATTCTCCCCCTGTACTAGCCACTTGTGAGGTCTCCCCTCAAGTACTGGGAGCAGCGCTGGGCACATCACTTCAAGAAAGAGACTGAGGGACTGGACTGAGTCCAGAGGAGCAATGAGCCTGGGGAAGGGTCAGGAAGGAAAGTCTGATGAAGAGAGGCTGAGGGAGCTGGGGGTGTTTGGCCTGGAGGAGACTCAGAAGAGACAACAAATACTGGCAGTTGAAGAGCAGAGCTCTGCTTCAGGCTTGTGGGAAATAGATGTCTTTTAGGAGTAAAGAAACTGCAAAGCCCATTGGAGCACCTCCCCTCTCAGGACAGGCTGAACAAGTTGGGGTTGTTCAGCCTGGAGAAGATGAGGCTCCTTCTAGCAACTTCACAGTCTCTGAAGGAAGGAGGCTACAAGAAAGCTGGAGGAGGGCTGGGAGGGCTTTTGACACAAGTGGTAGCAAGAGGACAAGGGGAAATGGTTCCTGACTTGAAGAGGGGAAGTTAAGATTGGGCATGAGGAACAAATTCTTTGCTGTGGGGGTGCTGAGATACTAGAACAGGTTTCCCAAGGCAGTTGTGGCTGCCCCATCCCTGGCAGTGTTGAAGGCCAGGTTGTCTGGGACGCCGAGTAACCTGCTCTAGTGAAGGTGTCCCTGCCTGTGCAGGGTGGTTGGAACTAGATGATCTTTAAGGCCCCTTCCAGCCCTAGCCATTCTATAATTTTCAGTGTCACTTTCACTCTGATTTCCTAAGAGATACTGGAAAGGAGGCAGGCTGCCTGCATCCACTGAGAAAGGAAACTCTGAAGGATACAGGGAAATGAGGATGTCTGCAGCTTTCAGGTATCACCAGTATGTGACAAATAATGGATAGCAGGAGAACTGTCACATATACGGGTGGAAGCAGATGGAAGATGCACATTTATGGGAAGTGTCTGAAGAGCAGTGTAGCATAGACATAAAAAATGGTTAACAACTATAGGAAAGATTAAAAAGGATTAATAGCAAGCAGATTATATCAAGGTACTGGAAACTAGCTGTAGATGATGTGATCTCCTCTAAACACTATGTTCTCTGCTCTTGTATCATCCCCACGGTATCTAAGCATTTAGCTGGCAGATGAGTCACTATGTCATTGTGCTGCAGCTTGTGTCTTCCTTAAATAAAGGTAATTTTTTTCCCACTAATGCTGAAAAGGACTGATGACTAAAGTGCTCTGAAAAGATACCGATGCTCTCAGGTCCTAGGTTTTAATTGTGAAGCTGCAGACTAATGTAATACACTTTTACAGCAACAGAAATGTCTAACTTTAGTAATTGCAGTTTATGCTACATTAGTTTTTATCTTCTTGATACCTATAGTGGTTAAAAGGTTGGCTAAATTGATTAGGACAGCATAATACTATTGACTTGACTTGTGTCTACTCCACAGCAGATCTCCAAAAAGTTGCTGGTTGGGCAGAATATTATTTCTTTGGCCTATCCTGGTGCTAAACCATGACAACAGAGCTTCATAAAACATGTTGAGAAAGTAGTTTTTCAGAAGTCCAAGATCTTTTACTGGAAAGAAACTGCACATCTTAAATTAATATTAGAAAATATTTCTCTACAGTACATGGCCCATGATTGTATCAGACCTCATGGAGGTTAATCTCAGCTTTACAGGCATTGTGATGCTCTCATTGGGGCAGAAGGTGATGAGTGTGAGCAATAAATCCAGATCAATTCTGATAACTTTGTTTTCTACTGACCTCACCTACACCTGTTTTTACCCAGGGCAGGGTGACTACATGAAAAGTTCATTCTGATAACGCGAAAGTTGGATACAAGATCAAAAAACTAAGTGAATCAGCAAAACTTTGTACAACTGTCTTTGTTGTCTATCACTGGCCTTGCATGCCAGATTTTGATTCAAAACAAATGTAGCTGAATAGGACTTCATGGAGAAACTCTTCAATTTTTAACAAAACTATCACTTCATTAAACTTACTGGCTTTTAAACTGTGCAAAAGCACAGTGACTGCAGATTAAGATGTCTCAACCTTACGACATGTCTCTTAGAAAGCCAAACTCTCCCTAGTTTTCCTTCCTTTTCTGCTTGCAGGTCTCTGGAGCTGTACGTTTCCCAGTTTCTCCTTTCACAGATAGCATGATCTCTACAACTGTTAATTACCTTCCAAGGGAAAGAATTAAAACTCTTAAATTATTTAGTGATGTAATCACTTACAAGACAAATGGGACTAATATGATGGTGCTGATGACATCAGCTCAAATTTTCTCCTGCCTTTTACCAGATCCCAGAGGACAGTAAAAAAGCAAATGTTAGATTCAGGCATCTGCTGGTCAATTACTGACAGTCTAGATGTCTTGATTTGGACAGTAACTTTTTCAATCCTGTTTTGTTTAAGCGAATGATCTTTCATCATTTCTCCACTGCTACTTGACTATTGCACCACAATCACCTTTGTGATGAAAGCCATTGTAGGCCCCATGCTAAAGAATCATAGAATCATTTGGGTTGGAAAAGACTGTTGGGATCATTGAATCCAACCACAGTTTCACAGGCATGGGATGTGAGGAAGAGGGAGAGAGAGGTAGAGAGGAGACCTTGAGCTCAATACTGGGAGAAGCTCTGCATCTCCTGTGGCTTTGTTTTGAGGATTACTAAAGCTGTCTGAAAGCTGCTGACAGAGTCATTTAGATGGAGAAGACCTTGGAGATCACTAAGTCATAGAATAGAATCATTTTGTCTGGAAAGGACCTACAGGATCATCAAGTCCAGACCTCAGCCCAGCAGCTCCCTAACTCCTACACCATGGTCTCAAGTGTTAGACCTACTTGTTTTTCAAACACCTCCAGGGATGGTGACTCCACCACCTCCCTGGGCAGCCTGGTCCAGTGCCCAGCCACTCCCTCAGGAAAGAACTTCTTCCTAAGATCCAGTCTAAACCTCCCCTGACGCAACTTGAGGCCATTCCCCCTCATCCTATCATTAGTAATTTGAGAAAAGAGACCAGCACCAGCCTCACTACAACCTCCTTTTAGGCAGTTGTAGAGAGCAATTGGGATGTTTAATTTCAAAGCCATTTAAGTAAATTTAAGTGAAAAAGGTGTCTCCCTCCCAGCTCATTAAATATTGTGTAACACCCTATCTCATTTTTACAAGTTCTTAGGATACACAGTGCAGCTGAAACCCAGCACACTCATTTGTTAATTAAATACAGATGTTTTTGTAGTAAAATACCCTACTTTTTGAAATACTGTTTAAATGCAGAGGCACAGTGCTGCAACCTTAGGAAGGTACCTTTTTGTATCATGATGTTAGACAGGCAAGGGTGACAAGAACATGCGTGTTTCTTATTGTTCAGCACAGAATTCATCTTGCATCATCTGTTTGCAAGAGAATCTTCTTTTCCGTATGAAATATCCACCTGTGATTTTAGGAGACAGTGCTTGGCATATATGTCTTCACATGAAACATATCTGCCTGCTTTTTAATGGCTTAACATCTTTTATTTTAATCTTTTAATAACTTAATAATCACTTGACAATGTGACTGACTTACTTGCCTTGCTAGTGACTGAGGCTTAAGGAATGGAGTATGTTGTGTTTAAAGGAGCTGAGAGCTAGGACTGTAAATCACTGCTAATAAAATGCTTTGGTTACAAACAGGAGTCAAATACATTCTGTACAGCTTGTTCTGGGCATGAACACAGATTAGGAGGAGAAAGGATTGAGGACAGCCCTGAGGAGAAGGACTTAGGGGTGGGGGGTGCAGCAGAAGTTGAACAGGAGCCATCAGCGTGCGCTTGCAGCTCAGAAAGCCAACCGTGTCCTGGGCTGCAGCAAAAGAAGCAGAGACAGTCGAGGGAGGGGATTCTCACCCTCTACTCAGCACTGCTGATACCACCTGGAGTCCTGGGTCCAGTTCTGCAGTCCTCAGTATCAGGAGGACACAGAGCTCCTGGAAGGTGTCCAGAAGAGAGCAACTCAAATGATCAGAGGGCTGGAGCACCTCCCCTGTGAGGACAGGCTGAGCAAGTTGGGGTTGTTCAGCCTGGGGAAGAGGAGGCTCCCAGGGGACCTTCTAGCAGCTTTCCAGTCTCTAAAGGAAGAGGGCTACAAGAAAGCTGGGGGAAGGCTTTTGACACAGGTGCATGACAAGGGGAAAGGGTTGCAGACTCTAAGAGGACGAAATTGTTTCCTGTGAGGGTGTTGAGGCGCTGGAACAGGTTGCCCAAGGCAGTTATGGCTGCTCCATCCCTGGCAGTGTTGAAGGCCAGGTTGTCTGGGGCCCTGAGTAACCTGCTGTAGTAAAGGTGTCACTGCACAGACCATCCTACACAAGGATTGAAGCTAGGTGGTCTTCAAGGTCCCTTCCAACCCTGGCCATTCTGTGAGTCTATGGTTGCGTTTAATAGCAGCTTCATACATACTTTTGAGAGCAAGTTGGAGAGTGTTTTAGCTCTGAAGAGATCTTTCATACTGCATTTAAGATTCTTCTCTCGCTTCCAGTGTGACAACAGCTCTTCTCTGCCCTTACTTTAGTGCATTTGCATAGAAGATTCCTCTTCACATTTCAGCTCTTAGATGTTTTGCTTCTGTAGCCCTTACTTATCTGGCATATAGACCGTGCTTTCAGAAATCTGAACTTTGATATGTTTCTCTTATAAACAATTTTGCCATGATTGCTGACCCTTTTGGCCACTAATATGTAACTTCCCTTACCTGACTGGGAGGTCTGATGTGGTACAATATTGTGGTGAAAAGGCATGAAAAGTTCAGCAGTTAATTGCTGGAGCTCTTGAATAATTCATTGAGGGTGAGCCCATTTTAGTTGCTAGTAATGATGAGTAGTTCATTTGCATGACCTCTGTTACTTGTGTCCAATATAAAGTACAAGTGGGAAAAGCTCAGTAAAGAGTCATGTTTGATCTGTAAAAAAATTTCACCAGTAGCAAAATGATTTTATTTCTTATCTTTTAGCCTCGCTTCATACATTTCAGAAAGCAATTTTGCCCCTGTACTGGGCACTGGGGAGGTCTCCCCTCAGGTACTGGGGGTGGTTCTGAGCCCCTCACTTCAAGAAAGAGATTGAGGGGCTGGAGTGCGTCCAGAGAAGCAGCAAGGGTGCAGAAGGGACTGGAGGGAAAGTCTGCTGAGGAGAGGTTGAGGGATCTCGGGGTGTTTAGCCTGGAGAAGAGGAGACTCAGGGGAACCTTCTCCCTCTTTACAACTCCCTGAAGGGAGATTATAGTCAGGTGGGGGTCAGGCTTTTGCAACTAGCAACAGGACTAGAGGGCAGCGCCTGAAGCTGCCAGAGGAGGGTTAGGTTGGATATCAGGAAGTCCTTCCTCATGGAAAGGGTGCTCAGAGTCTGGACTGGACTGCCCAGGGCAGTGGTGGAGTCCCCATCCCCGTAGGTGTTGAAGGACAGACTGGCTGCGGCTCTTAGCTCTCTGGTCTGGCTGATGTGGTGATGTTAGGTCGTGCTCTGGTGTGGATGAGCTCAGAGGGCTTTTCCAGCCTCAGTCATTCTGTGATCCCTCAGCTGGAGACTTCACTGCCTCAGAACAGCAGAAGGTACAGAAAAGTACAGCTCTGCAGGACTTTGTGAGGAAAAAGGTACACAAAGATGTAACTTGACTAAATAGTGTGACTTGTTCTTCTCTAGGTGCCTTGAGCTTTCTATCCTAATGTTCAGTGTTGCACTGGATTGCTGTTTTGTTTGTCCTTTGCTTTGAAGAGCTGTCTCCATTTCACTACCCAGGTTTAAAGCGGCACTATTTTTGTGTGGTGCTTTGTAAAGCGCCAAACAGAAGCCATAGACAAAGATGCCCCAGTTTTAAGGAACTTTTATAACTCTATAGATAACTAGCTAATTTTTATGCCAAGTCACTGTAACTTTCATTTATCATCAGTTCTCAGAAACAGAGGTTATGTGCTAGTGTATATAAAATTGAAGCTGCTTTGTTTCCCATCATCTTTGTGCTTGTATGTTTGGTTTATGTAGGTCCCTGGCTCTTAAGGTTTGCAGGTTTTTTTTAGGAATGCTCAAAGTATTTCCCAGGGAGTGTGAAGTTTTTATTAATCTATGAAAACTGCAGCTGAAACAATTGCTAAAAATAAACATTTAGTTGGGCTAGGATTCACCTGCATGGAAAGTACAGAAACACTGAGTTATTGAGGCTGGAAGAGCCCTCTGAGTTCAGCCAGCCCAGCCTGTGACCTAACATCACCACATCAGCCAGACTATGGCATTAATGGCCACAGCCAGTGTGCCCTTAAACATCACTAGGGGTGGGGACTCCACTGCCCTGGGGAGTCCATTCCAGTGTCTGATCACCTTTTCCATGAGGAAGGGCTTCAGCTTTAATCTTATAAACAAATTCTAAAATAAATTAGTGTATGGGCATTATGTGAACACACTCTTTCCAACTGAAAATTGGTGTTAAGCAAGTTAAGAGGGTCAGTGGGCTCATCTTACTTTAATTTAGAGGTAATATCAGAATTCATGTTATAGAATCATAGAATGATCCTGGCTGGAAAGGAACTCCAGCATCACCTAGTCCAGCCCTCAGCCCAACAGCTCCCTAACCCCTAGAGCACAGCCTCAAGTGCTCTAGTTACTCAATTTTTAAACACCTCCAGGGATGGGGATTCCACTACCTCCTTGGGCAGCCTGTTCCAGTGCCCAACCACTCTATCAAAAAGAACTTCCTCAGATCCAGTCTAAACCTTTCCTGATGCAACTTGAGGCCATTGCTGCTCATCCTATCATTAGTAGTTTGGGAGAACATACATCATCAAAGCTTTATTTGCTAGTAATAGGAAGTGCTCAGTGGGTTTCTAACTGTACCTGTGATGGGATTTAATAGAATAGGCAGAAAAGAGACATGGTGAATACAACAATTTGGGATCCCACCTTGCAGGTATGTGTGAGCCCACATTACAGGTTTTCGTGAGAAGTGTTGGCTTTGTTCCTCAGCAATGTTGGTTTACAGTTATATCCAGGTCTCTTCTAGGAATAGAATCAAAGAGCATATTGGAACATGTTTTGAACATCCACACGCATACTGACTAGCAGCATCTTACTCTCTCAAATCCCAGAGATGGGCTTGGTTTTGCAAGTAGGAGTGTTTGCGAAGTCTTCCTTTTCCCCGCTAAGCTCTTGGTAAAATGGCTTGAGCTTATAACTAATGAATAGTCAGTTGTCCAGCTTTTCTGAAAGCAGTTTCTCCATCTAACTATGTTAGTAGTGCTTGTGAAAATGAGAACATAAAGCAACACTTGGGAATCAGCCTTTCATCTACATTTTAAAACAGATATTGTGGTCTCAGTTATGTTGTTGTAAGTCAAGTTGAAGTAATGCAGTTTGCTTTTGTTCATATTAGTGTGAACCTTGGATTTGAACTCTTGTAACTTCATCAGTACAGACATTTATAGGGAAATTTCCTTGCTTTAGAAAGAACCTACATTAATGATAAATATGTTCTCATGTTCCTACTCTTGTCCTGCTCCGGCAGGGGGGTTGGACTCGATGATCTCTTGGGTCCCTTCCAACCCCTAACATCCTATGATCCTATGAACCTAATCCCAGAATGTCAGGGATTGGAAGGCACCTCAAAAGATCATCCAGTCCCATCCCCCTGCCACAGCAGGATCCCATAGACCAAGTCACACAGGGACACATCCAGGCAGGTTTTAAACATCTCCAGAGAAGGAGATTCCACACCTACCCTGCGCAGCCCCTCACTGGGAAGAAGTTCCTTCTCAGATTGATGTGGAACCTCCTCTGTTCCAGCTCACACTTGTTGCTCCTTGTCGTATCATTGGATGCTACTGAGCAGAGCCTGGCTCCATCCTCCTGACAGTCACCTTTTCCATATTTATAAACATCAGTAACAATCTACCTCACTATCTGATCATCCAGGCCACACTGCTTCAGTTTGGCTGTGAGGATGCTGTGGGAGAGCGTGTAAAATGCTTTACTGAAGTTAGGATAGACCACATCCACTGCTCTGCCATCATTTGTCTACTTGGTTATGTCCTCATAACAGGCTATCAGGTTGGTCAAGCATGAATTCCCTTTGGTGAAGCCATGCTGACTACCCCTAGTGACCCTCTTGCCTTTGATGTGCTTAGAGACAGAGCCAAGGGCAAGTTGTTCCATCACCTTTCTGGAGCTGGAGGTGAAGCTGTGTTGCATGTAAAAATAGAGCTGTTTTTATTTAAAGCCATGGGGGAAAGCACAAGGGTATAAAAAAGCAACCTGAAAAGTTATTCATTGAAGACTCATGGAGGTTTGTAACCAAAAGAAGAAATCTAACTTTTCCAGTACAATTGCCTTTTCTGAAACTGTACAATTACTTTAGAATTCATGAAGACCACTCAACCAAAGACGTTTGCAGTCTCCTCTGCTTAACAGACATTTAATCTGTACTAACACATCCCAGCAAATGCAATACTCATTTAATTCATCATAGTTACGAGTGGACAGAATATAAACACAGCTGTTGTCAATATAATTCAGTCATAGAAAACGCAGCTTCATGGTGGTTGAGTGCAGAAAGAAAATGAATTTCCTATCCTCATAAATCACCTTGATGTTCATTTCACACAAAACACTGAATTAGCTTGGAGAAAAGGAGACTGAGGGGTGACCTCATTAATGTTGATAAATATGGAAACAGTGGGTGTCAGGAGGATGGAGCCAGGCTCTGCTCAGGGGCACCCAATGATAGCACAAGGGGCAGTGGGTGTGAGCTGGAACAGAGGAGGTTCCACATCAATCTGAGAAGGAACTTCTTCTGGATGAGGGTGACAGAGCACTGGAACAGGCTGCCCAGAGAGGTTGTGGTCTCCTTCTCTGGACAAATTTAAAACCCTGTGTTCCTGTGTGACTTGATCTAGGTGATCCTGCTGTGGCAGGGGGATTGGACTGGATGATCTTTTGAGGTCCCTTCCAATCCCTAACGTTCTGAGTCTATAGTACCTAGTGAAGACAATTTCTAATTGCCCAATCTAAACCAAGAAACGTAACTGCTCTTCGATCTCAAATGGTTATTTATTGTGATTAATGTGTTATTAAGACAAGTTAGCATGGGAAGGAATTCCCTAACATTTGTTACTGACATTTCAGTGTTGCCTGTTACAGAATCACAGAACGATTGAGGCTGGAAAAGCCCTCGGAGCTCATCCAGCCCAACCCATGACCTAACATCACCACATTGGCCAGACCAGGGCATTAAGGTCCACAGCCAGTCTGTCCTTAAACACCTCCAGGGATGGAAACTTCACCACTGCCCTGGGCAGTCCGTTCCAGTGTCTGATCACCNGTTCCAGCGTCTGATCACCCTTTTCATGAGGAAGGGCTTCCTAACATCCAACCTAATCTTCTCCTGGTGCAGCTTCAGGCCCTGCCCTCTCATGCTGTTGCTGTTTGCCTGGGATTAGGAAACTCTTGCAATGTGAATGAATATCCTTCAGCTTTAATTGAATTGTTAAACTGTTTTATACTATCATCTAATCCAAGAATACTAGTTACTCTGCCAGCTAGTGGCATAGCTCTTGGTTTTCACGCCACTTTGCACTTGTCACATCCCAATCATTAAGGGGAGTGACTCAGGTTCATGGATTCACTTGGGGTTGAATTAAGGAGACTGATTCTATAGGTCTAAGTGAAAGTCAAAGTTTACTGAAATTAACAGATTCTGTGCTCAGAAGGCACAGAAATCACTGGTGTGACTGGATGCCCAGTTCAGAGAATAGAGGAGAGAAGAAGGGGAAAGGGAGATAATAGAGTGAAGGGGTCAGATCATCACTCAGGACTGCAGGCTCTGGCCTTTTTCCTTGGCTCTGCACATCTCTGGAGAAAGTCCTCAGTTTCACTGGCCATCTTCTCAGTCAGTTTCAGCCTCATGGACAGCAGGGAGTGTGGTGCTGATAGGGGGTCAGTCCTTCTCGGCTTCTAAAGCTTTGCAGATTTTTGGTGTCTCCAGCAGTGCTTGTGTCAGTCTCTTGTCCTGGCTGCAGGCTGGGGAGGGCTGATGGACACTCTGCACTGCTCAAATCCCTCCTGTTATCCCTGCTGCCAGGGGTGTTTTTCTTCTCCCTCGGCAGTCTGAGGAACTTTGTTCTCAGGGTCCCGGAGAAAGCACTAGCCAGCCAGTCTTTGAGAGAGATGGCAGTCTCCAGTGTTCTCAGTGCTGAAGCAGAGGGTGCAGATAGGTTGGCAGAGCTGCGGGGCTGCCCGCTGCACAGTGCTGGTCTCTGCTGCCAGGTGCAGCCTCCCCTGTTACCCTCCTCACAAATTCTCTCCTCTTTGCTTACAGTGGCTTGAGCCATCTCACTGCTTGTTAATCACAGCCTGACAGCATTATTGCCTGAGGCTGTGCTTCAGTACTCTGGTGATGTACTTTGTCATAGAATTAAAATGCACATCCTGAACAAAGCCTAGGTTCAGCAAAGCTGTTCAGCTCATCCCTAAAGGCTTTAGGGACTTTGGTTTACACTCAAACATTTTCATCTTCATTTAGTCAACTGTCTTAATGAATGGCCGAGCCTGCAAAGAGGGGAGGCTCCTTGGCTTGTCTGGTACTGCTGGAAAGGGTCCAGTGCAGAGGGGTGAGGACTATAAAGGGAGCAGAACACCTCCCTGATGAGGAAACACTGAGGGAGCTGGGTCTCTTGAGCTTGGAGAAAAGGAGACTAAGGGGTGACCTCATTAATGTTGATAAATATGGAAAGGGTGGGTGTCAGGAGGATGGAGCCAGGCTCTGCTCAGTGTCATCTAATGATAGAACAAGGGGCAATGGATGTGAGCTGGAACAGAGGAGGTTCCACATCAATCTGAGAAGGAACTTCTTCCCAGTGAGGGTGACAGAGCCCTGGAAGGGGCTGCCCAGGGGGTTTGTGTAGTCTTGCTCTGTGGAGACGTTTCAAACCCGCCTGGACATGTTCCTGCACGACTTGATCTAGGTGATCCTGCTGTGGCAGGGGGATTGGACTGGATGATCTTGCGAGGTCCCTTCCAAAAACTAATATTCTGTGATTATTTTTGTGCAAGGCTTAAAGGCAAAACCCTCCAATGAAATCTCTACAGAGAATGAAAGAAGTTGTTAAGATACTTATTGTATTGTGAGGGGTTATGCAGCCTAGATGTGTTTCACTCTGAAAAGCCTGGAGGCACTTGAGCTGAAAATGAATCTTCATAGTGAGAACTTACAGTAAGCTCTTCCAGACCCTTGGGCACAGCTGCTGTGCAGAGAGGGATGCTGTGAATGTTGTATTTATCCCTGTAGAGAAGCAGACAGAGGGAAGCCCTTGCCTGTTGTGATCCTCTACTCCTGTGCCTAAGGTTTCAGAAACTTACTCCTTAATCCTCACCCTCTGCCGTTTCTTGCAGATGCCATGGCAAGGCCTTATGAGGAAAAGCTGAGGGAACTGGGTCTCTTTGTTTTGGAGAAAAAGAGACTGTGGGGTGACCCCATTAATATTGATAAATATGGAAAGGGTGGGTGTCAGAAGGATGGAGCCAGGCTCTGCTCAGTGCCATCCAATGATAGGAAAGGGGGCACTGGGTGTCAGCTGGTACAGAGGAGGTTCCACATCAATCTGAGAAGGAACTTCTTCCCAGTGAGGGTGACAGAGCCCTGGAAGGGGCTGCCCAGAGGGGTTGTGGAGTCTCCTTCTCTGGACATGTTTAAAACCCACCTGCCCATGTTCCTGTGCAACTGGATCTAAGGGATCCTGCTGTGGCAGGGGGGTTGGACTTGATGATCTTTCAAGGTCCCTTTCAATCCCTAATGTGATTCTGTGAAGGCCAACCCTCACTTCTGCAGCCTGCAGAGAAGAAAGCAAATATTACAGTATCACACAGTATCACAGTATTATCAAGGTTGGAAGAGACCTCATAGATCATCAAGTCCAACCTGTCACCAGAGCCAAAATCTTTGTTTTCAAACTGGACTTCTTAACTGAAATGTGTAGATTTTCCCTAGGAACTACTATGAAAAGTAACTGTTTGGATTCCCTCTCATTATGCAATTTCTGTCCTTGTTTGCTAGGCCTCCATCACAGTTTTTGTTTGGTGTTTACTGCCCTAGCTGGGAAACCCCCCCTTTAATAGGAGATGATGTTAGGTCATAAGCTGGACTTGATAATCTTAGAGATCTTTTCCAGCCTCAGTAATTCTCTGATTCTGTAATAGACTGGGCTGGGAGGGCTGGACTGGTCCTTTACATCTCCCAAGTTTCAGCCTACTAAATTCTGCAGAAGGTTTCTGTGTCAGCTTAGATCCTGTGTTCTTCTGAAGATCCAGTGGCTAGATCAGCAAAGTATCATCTCCTGATGTTGAGCCAACATAAGCTTTAATTCTACAGGCTCTGTAAGGATCATGGAGCAAAAGCAGTGTCAGTTCAATGAGCGTCTGCCTGCTGCACAGCCTTGCCTTGGTCACAGTTCTCTCAGTTGTCCTTCTAAACCAGCTCCACTCTGTGCAGACTGGAGCACCCTCTGTTCTTTACACATCAACACCTAGTGGATACTTGAGATGCAGACAGCAAAGGGAAAGTTAACATTTGTTTGCAGGAACACGCTTTTGCTGTCTTTCAAACGTGAACAAAATGACCTCAAGTCAGGGGTTGTTGCCTCTTGGACAGTGAAGCCTGTAAAACCAAGTAAAAAGGAAACACTTGGGTACACAGATTCTAGTCTAGTACTGATGCCAGGGGACCAGAGCATGATAAAAGTAAATCTTTTGTATTGCTTTGATATTTTACTGCACTGAATAATAATCAGGGTTACTGAGGCTGGAAAAGCCCTCTGAGCTCATCCAGCCCAGCCCAGAACCTAACGTGACCACACTGGCCAGACCAGGGCACTAAGGGCCACAGACAGTCTGTCCTTCACCACCTCCAGGGGTTCTGACTCCACCACTGCCCTGGGCATAATGCTAAAAAAAGGTGGCTTGTTAGTCTTAGCTTAGTTATTGTGCCTGTTACTTATACAATAAATATTATCTTATGGATGGTTATGAAAGGCTATAGGTGGGAGAAGAGTTCAAGAAAATTCTCTCTATTGTTGCTCAAACAAATTAATATATTTAATTATTTCTTGGCTGGATATTGGCCTGGCAGAGGGAGACCCTGGGAGTACTGATGACAGTTGGCTGAACGGGAGCCAGCAGTGTTCCCTGAATGGCCCTGAAGGCCAACAGCATCCTGGTTTGGATCAGCAGTAGTGTGGCCAGCAGGACTAGGGGCGTAATTCTTCCCCTGCACTGGGCACTGGTGAGGCCTCCCTTCGAGTACTGGGGGCAGTTGTGGGCCCCTCGCTTCAGGAAAGAGATGGAGGGGCTGAAGTGGGTCCAGAGGAGCAACGAGGCTGGGGAAGGAACTGGAGGGAAAGTCTGATGAGGAGAGGCTGAGGGAGCTGGGGGTGTTTAGCCTGGAGTGGGGACCTTCTCTCTCTGCAACTCCTTGAAGGGAGATTGTAGTCAGGTGGAGGTCAGGCTCTTCTCCCAGGCAACTAGTGCCAGGATGAGAGGGCAGGGCCTGAAACTGCACCAGGGAAGGGTTAATTTGGATGTTAGGAAGCCATTCCTCACAGAAGGGGTGATCAGACTCTGGAATGGGCTGCCCAAGGCAGTGGGGGAATCCCCATCCCTGGAGGTGTTTAAGAACAGCCTGTCTGTAGCCCTTAATGCCTTGCTCTGGCTGCTGTGGTGATGTTAGGTCCTGGTCTGGTCTGGATGAGCTCAGAGGGTTTTTCCAACCCAAATAATTCTGTGATTCTGAGTCGTGGATAAGACTCTACCCTGTTCTAGCAGATTAGTCTGCTTAGTGAATAATCATCAAGAGAATCCAAGAAATAGAGGAGAAGATATGCAATGCTTTTCTGTGAGCACAATTTGCAGGACAGTGAGGTTCCTTCCCTGCTCAGGAAAAGGGAGCAAATGGGGTTCTTGTGCATCAAGAATTCTGTGACTCTGTGGTTCTGTAATCAATGCTATCAGGGGCCTGGAAAGAAGAGCAATCTCTTGATCAAACATTTACCTTCTGAGACATGTTGGTATCTCTTAGAAAGCACACTAAAGCTACATGTGATGAAAGGGTTCAGCAAACCCTCTCAAAACCCACAAGCTAGAACCAACCTATCACATTAATCAATCAACCAATCAATATCTTAGAGTTCATAAGGTTTTTGTAAGAGAGTACCTTGTAAAAATGGCTTCGACGTAAGAAACAAGATTAGTTTAAACAATGCTTTGAATGTGGATTTGTACTCGTGTTTAATTGTGTTTCTAAAACAAACAGTTAAACTTCTTTTCCTTGCCAGTGTGTTAAGACTGCACCTCATCTGGTGTCACATTTTCACGTCTTTGTGTTTTCCACTTAGAACCACTGGCCATGCTGAGTTGAAATGACACTGAATGGGCTTCAGTGAGATTATGCTGCCCCTAAACAGAATTTTCACACAGCGTGGGTCTGCAGCAAACAACCCTGTGTTTTTAAAGCCTTTGAAAGTTAAGCTGTTGTATAAAATGCAATTAATGTAAATGATTCTCCAGATTTATTAGGATGCAACATCATAGAGATACGCACCATATTAATAGTGTTGTTACACATACGTGGATATGGAATCAGGGTTCAGGATGCTGAGAATCACAGAATTACTGAGGCTTGGAAAAGCCCTCTGAGCACATTCAGCCTAGCCCAAGACCAAACATCAGCCAGACCAGGATGCTTAAGGGCCACAGCCAAGCTGTCCTTAAACACTTCTAGGGATGAGGTGTCCAACACTGCCCTGGGAAGTCCATTCCAGGGTCTGATCACCCTTTCCACAAGGAAGGGCTTCCTAATAGCCAACCTAACCCTCCCTGGCAGCTTCAGGCTCTGCCCTCTCGGCCTGGTGCTAGTTGCGTGGGAGAAGAGCCTGATCCCTACCTAACCACAATCTCCCTTCAGGAAGTTGGAGAGAGGGAGACTCCTCTTCTCCAGGCTAAACACCCCCAGCTGCCTCAGCCTCTTCCCATCAGACTTTCCCTCCAGTCCCTTCCCCCCCTGTAGCTGCAGCAGGTTTTTTGGGACAAAGTGCAGGACCCTGCATTTGACCTTGTTAAACCTCATGCCAAACTGTACTGACTGTCCTTTCCAGAGATAGAATTCTACATCTGAAGTAAAACCTTGAAGTGACTTTAAATGAGGAACAGGTCTAACAAATTATCTTCAGGTCAAAATCCTGACACTGGAATGCAACTCAAGGCTGAGGAGTTTGTGGCACTGTTGGACAGGTAGCTGGACAGTTGAAAATATGAAGCACCAACATTTCGTTGCAGATGCTACATGTAGACAAAGAACTGCCTACCAAGTAATAAGAGTAGTTGTAGAAGAAGTGATAATTTTCCTCTTCTGAGGGTGTAAAAAAACTCCATGAGCATTTAAAAATAGTAGATGTTTCTCATGTCAACATTGCTCCCAAAACAAAAGGATATTAGCTGCCATTTGCATGGAAATAGGATGGGTCTATAAATTAAATGTGCAAAATCCAAATTCAGCCTCTCAAAGGCTGAAGTACCTTTAGAGTATCTTACAAAAATAGATGCAAGAGACCTGCCTCCCCTTCCTTCAGAATGTGGTTTTTGTGGGCCAGATTCCATTGTAAAGGATAAGTAAAAGTCTGCTAAAACTAATGGGAGGTCCATGACCATATACAGTCTGATTCCTTCAGAGCTCCCTGCATATAAATCCTCGTAAGCCTCTTCGTGCTAAGAATTATTTTCAAGATGAAATTATCACCAATCTCAAACTACCTGAAGGGAGGTTGTAGTCAGGTGGGGGTCAGGCTCTTGTCTCAGGCAACCAGTGCTAGGATGAGAGGGCAGGGCCTGGAAGCGGCCAGGGGAGGGTTAGGTTGGATGTTAGGAAGTCCTTCCTCACAGAAAGGGTGGTCAGACACTCGAAATGACTCCAGTGGTGGAGTCCCCATCCCTGGAGGTGTTGAAGGACAGCCTGGCTGTGGCCATTAGTGCCCTGGTCTGGCTGATGTGTTGATGTTAGGTCCTGGGCTGGGCTGGATGAGCTCAGAGGGCTTTTCCAGCCTCAGTACCTCTGTGATTCTAGGATTCTGTAATTTCCCATGTTGAGAACACAGCAAAAGGATATTTTGAAAGCTAGGTGCTCCTTGTTGTCAACACTTGTTGTGTGCCATTATGACCTTCTGGAGGATAGTCTTTGTATTTGTGGCCTGAAAAGAGTTTGATTTTGTTGTTTTAGTCAAATGCCGCTGCGGCGTAGCAACGCCACACACTTGTGAAGGGTATTCAGGAACTGAAATGTTAGTAATGCAAACAACTTTCCATCTGCTCCCAATTTAATCTGAATGAGTTTGATTTTATAGGAGGTTATTTCTGCCACTGGCAGTCAAAAGGTGGTAATCAGTTAATCAAAATGCATTGATTGCTTTAATTATTGCATCTTGAATAGGATTTTTTAATGAATCTTAGTCACTCACAATTTTGTTTCGGCATGTTTTGCTCTCCATCCAAGGCAAATCTATCCTTTTGGAAAGGTTTGACTTCATCAAGAAATAGTTTTTTATTGAGATTTAGGGCCAGACTACCCAGTACATGCTGACAACATGACACCATCTTTGTGATGCCAGTTGGGTGGAAACAAACCAGTAAAACCAGTTTGATCACAGAATCACATCATTTCTGAGGCTGGAAAAGACCTCTGAGATCATTCAGCACAGCCTGAAACCTCACATCACCACATCAGCCACACCAGGGCACTCAGGGCCACAGCCAGGCTGACCTTCAACACCTGCAGGGATGGGGACTCCCACCACTGCCCTGGGCAGTCCATTCCAGTGTCTGATCACCCTTTCCATGAGGAAGGGCTTCCTAACATCCAACCTAACCCTCTCCTGATGCAGCTTCAGGCCCTGCCCTCTCATCCTGACGCTAGTTGCCAGGGATGCCCCTTCCAATCCCTAATATTCTGTGGTTCTAGCTCTCCAGGAGCTAGTCTGCATCTTAAGTTGCATTTTCTTCAGCTTTCACCAGCAGTACTTCATCTTCTGCAAATGACAGGTGCTTTTAACAGGACTTGGGGTTTTTCAGCACCATCTACACAGTGTCCCTTTTATAGTCAGAAATTAAATTACATGGAAAGCAATATTGCCTCCACATCTAAGGCAAACCAGGAGCTGTACTTACAACCAGTAATATATATAAATGTATTTAAAGGATATTAAACACCTTGCACTGACTTATTTCTTCAGATAGAGAGAAAAAACTAGCCATTTCAGACTTTGGATGTTCTCATCTAACATCCTTAGCCAAGTCAGGTGTTGAATTTTTAAGAAGGAATAACAAATTCTTATTATTCTGCTAGACAAAGGCTAAAGAAATTTAAAGATTATTGAATGATGGGGGATTTTTGTTTGAGAGAATGGTATTCTAGTCCAAACTTTACATTTGAAAATGGATAGTAGATTTATTTCTTGACAAACAAGCAAATGTCAGCCAAAATATTAAAGAATATCCCAGGGTTTTAGGGGTTTATGGCAGTAAGTCTACAATTCCCAAATAGTCTGATCTATCAAGGAGCTCATAATTGCAGAGACTTAAAGTAATCTGAGGGTTTACTGTGAAAATGAGGTGATTTCTTTTGCAGATATGTTTGATTTGGAGACTTTAGAAAATCCAAGATGCTCAGAGTTCATCTCTTCTACTTAAAAAAAAAAATCAAGAAGACATTTTCAGGAAGTTTTATCAGTGGTTAAAAATATGAACAGACAGGATATGCAGGAATATGTGAGAACAATCATAGAATCACCCTGTCTGGAAAGGACTTCCATGATCATCAAGTCTAGCCCTCATCCCAACAGCTCCATAACCCCTAGACCATGGCTTCAAGTGCTAGATCTACTTGTTTTTGAAACACTTCCAGGGATGGGGACTCCACCATCTCCCTGGACAGCCTGTTCTAGAGCCCAACCACTCTCTCAGCAAAGAACTTCTTCCTAAGATCCAATCTAAACCTCTACTCACACAACTTGAGGCCATTTACTGTCACCCTATCATTAGTAATTTGGGAAAGGAGCCAGCACCAGCCTCACTACAACCTCATTTTAAGTAGCTGTAGAGAGCAAGATCTCCTCTCAGCCTCCTTTTCTCTAGACTCAGTAACCCCACTTCCCTCAGCTGCCCTCCACAGGGCCTGTTCTCCAGCTCTCTTCCCAGCCTCATTGCCCTTCTCTGGCTCTGCTCCAGCCCCTCAATGTCTTTCTGATAATATGATGCCCAGTACTCAAGGTGTGGTCTCACGAGTGCAGAGTACAGGGGCACCATCACCTCCCTACTCCTGCTGGTTACCCCTATCCTGATCCAGGTCTGGATGCCGTTGCCCGTTGTGCCCCCCTGGGCACCCTACTGGCTCCTGTTCAGCTGGCTCTCAACCAACACCCCCAGGTCCTGTTCCACCAGGCAGCTCTCCAGCCCCTCTTCCCCCAGCCTGTAGCTGCTGGGGGTTGTTGTGACTGAAGTGCAGGACCTGGCACTTGGCTCTGTTAAACCTCAGCCCATCACTGCAGCCTGAGGCTCATGGCTTATCCAGGCTGCTCTTAAACTCTAATAGGATTTAGCTGTGCTTGAGAGGTTCATGTATTGTGTGGTAGGCTTTGTTGATACACCCTGTTGGAGCTGATGTTCTGAAATGCATTGGAGCCTGCAGTAGCATGTGTTCTGTTCTTACACCACACACAGGAAACATCCCCTTTTGTTAGATTTAAACTGAATCTCTACAAAACTTAAACAAATCAATCAACTCCATCTCACACATAATGCTTGAGAGACCCAGAAACCATGCACCATTTCCCCCCCAGCTGATAGTCAATAGTCCTGCTGGTGTAGTGCTAATAGGCTTCAAGGGTCCTAATGACTGCTGTCTCTGATCCTTTTTACCCTGCAAAAGAAGTTGGAGCTGCTTGACTTCACATGTGAAGATCCATTTCTTTCCTGATCTCTAGTGTTTGTGAGTCATCTCAATCTGGGTGAATGGAATGAAGGACCCACTGGAAGGGGCTGCGCAGAAGGGTTGTGGGATCTCCTTCTCTGGAGACGTTTCAAACCCACCTGGATGCGTTCCTGTGCGACTTGATCTAGGTGATCCTGCTGTGGCAGAGGGGTTGGACTAGAAGATCTCTCCAGGTCCCTTCCAATCCCTAATGTTCTGTGATGCTGTGATTTTAAGCATTCCTATATAATTACCCAAAGTTAGGCCACATTCTGGGAAGGGGAGAAGGACAGGTGTCTATGCTGCTCGATCTTTTGATGTTGAAAGGTTACGATTTAGTTCAGAAATGCAGGATCCTGGTGATGATGTAACCCATGCCTAACCTCTTCAGAGTCAAGCTGCAAGCAGAAGAGAAGTTAAATCCTTCAGCTGGCTGTTGCAGCTCCCAGTTTGAGTGTTCCTTCAGAGAGTGGACACTCTAGCTGTTAAGGGCAGGGTTGCAGAAGAGCAGTCAGATGCCAGCTACCACATGGTCCTGCAGACTGGTCTACTAGGTGAATGTTCTCCAGTAAGAGGGCTTCAAGCCAGATGAGGAGACTCAGCAGGGACCTTCTTCCTTCTCTTCAGCTCCCTGAAGGGAACTTGTAGTCAGGTGGGGGGTCAAGCTCTTCTCCCAGGCAACTAGTGCCAGCAGGAGAGGGCAGGGCCTGAAGCTGTGCCAGAGAAGGGTTAGGTTGGATGTTATGAACCCCTTCCTTGTGGAAAAGGTGATCAGACATGTGAATGGACTGCCCAGGGCATCCCTGGAGGTGTTTAAGGACAGCCTGGCCATGGCCTTTATTGTTCTGGTCTGGCTGATGCGGTGATGTTAGGTTGTGATCTGGTCTGGCTGAGCTCAGAGGGCTTTTCCAGCCTCAGTAATTCCAAGTGATTCTGTGTGTAGTTTGTACAAAGATTCCAGTCCTTACTGAAGAGGTTGTTGCTTTCTTGGGAAATGGTTTCGTTGCACCACTTTGTTGCATGGCAAGGTATTTATTATCTTTGCTTCCATCCCTAGTCCAGCTCTGTGGACTTATGAAAGCAGACTCAAAAATATTTACTATTTCTAGACATCTGAGTTTGTCCCTAATTATATTTCCTATTCCCTGCAGCAGGAGCAGCACTCATATTGCCTTTCTGATGTTGGTATTGTATTCCCAGTAGCTTTCACAGAAATAGTCTTCCTGGAGCAATATTAAGTAGCAGTGATTATCTGATAGTGTAATGCTGTATTTTGGGAATATCAACTCCCACAGTCTCATCTAAAGATGAGGGGCCTATTATTCTGGGGAATGTGAAGTGAAGAATGGCAGGTACTGCAGAGGTTAAGCATCAGTACACTGATGGTGCTGGCACCTACGTCCAAAGGACTGGGGATCCCTTCAAATCCCTAACTTCCTGTGATTCTGTGATCATTGTACTGTGATAGTTCAGCTATAACATAGTTAATACTAAGCTGGTATTATAATTCATAATCATAGTTATTATTTTATAGTCACAGATGTGTAATGTCCAAAAAGCTGTATCTTCTTCCTTTGCATCTGTTCTCCTTCTGTGCAGTAACACAGTAAACTGCTGGCCTACCTAAAAGATGAATCAATCAATGGAAAAAATAAGGAAACCTGGAGTAGGGTTTTTGATACAGGTGGTAGTGGGAGGACAAAGGGAAAGAGTTCCAGACTTGAAGAGGAGAGCTTGAGGTTGGATTTGAGGAAGCAAATTCTTTGCTGTGGTGGTGCTGAGATATTGGAACAGGTTTCCCAAGGCAGTTGTGGCTGCCCCATCCCTGGCAGTGTTGAAGGTCAGGTTGTCTGGGGCCCTGAGTAACCTGCTGTAGTGAAGATGCCCCTGCCTGTGCAGGGGGGTTGGAACTAGATGATCTTGAAGGTCCCTTCCAACCCTGGCCATTGTGTGATTATGTGATTAATTACTCCACTTTTCTAAATAGAAACAGAAGAGAGATTTAAATAACCAACCACAGTTACCTAACACTATTTTAGGTGCTCTAGACTGGCTACCTGGCCTCCAGCTGTGGCTCCAGAAACACTTCTGTCTCCCATAGCTTCTGGCTTGTGTCTACCAGCCCCTTACAGACTTCTAAGATACCCTGGGACACCTAAAATGTCACAAGGGCATCTATTTATACATGTGAATCACCCCCTAAGACTGGTAAGGAATTAATTGTGTGAACTGGAGTTAAAATCTGAAGTCCTAATTATACTGCAGAGCCATTTAGCATTCATAGTTGGGTTTCCTTCTGCTCTGTGTTAAGAGACAAGAGGAAAGGTTGGCATTCACCTCCCCCTCCTATTATTCAGCACGTTACACGCTCAGTGGTTGCCACATTCCAACCTAGTTTCCAGAGGTACAGGACTCTTCAGGATGAAAATACAATGCAAAAATAGGAAACATTGCATGCTGGGCTGTGACGTTTTTATGTTGGGAGAAGAAAAATCTCAGCATGTCCAAAAACACTGTCATTGCCTTTTTTGTCTTATTTCATGGCAAGGCCAAGCTTCCAATCTCCTGGGAATTTCCAGATGAGGATGCTGATGGGATATATTTATTGAAAAGAGTTGTTCTCTCCTTCCTGTACTACTTCTTCACTGCTAAGCTAGGAGCAATGAAAATAGCAGACAGTGTTTATTCAGAATACAGGCTTCATGAGGTGTTTCATTGGTAAGTTACAGAACCATAGAACAGTTTTTTGGCTGGAAGAGACCTTCAAGATCATCTAGTCCAACCTTTTCCCAGCCCTGTCAGCACCACTAAACCCTGTCCCCCAACGCAACAGCTACCCTTCTCTTCAACACCTGTTCAGATATGCTCCTTTCTAAAAAGTCTTGACTATGATGATTGGATACTTTCTACAGAAAAACATTTATCTTAGAAGATTTGCTTGTTGATTTCCATTGCCCCCTGACCACTGCCTTCAGCAGGACTTTCTTGCAGATTTACTTGTACTGCTTTGGCAGGTGTTAGTGCAGAAGTACGAGTCAAAAGAACCAAACCAACCCCGTGAGTGGAAGTAAGTAACAGAGATAAGAAATTAGAGAAATACTCTATCATGTAAGAGGCTTTCTCTATGTGTTTTTTCTGCTTGATCAATCTGAAATTTCTATTTCTAAAATCAGGATATGAAGTCTGCCATGAGGTGTTATCAAAGACTAGAGCCTAAACAAACTCAAAGACCATTTAGCGTAATTAAAGAATTTCCATAGCCTAATATATTCAACATATTTCACAGGCTTTTGATCAGTGACTGACTTGGTCTGTTTATTGGTGTAGGAAAAGAAACAGGATTACTTCTTGCTCTCTACACTACTTGAAAGGAGATTGTAAGAGAGGCAGGGGTTGATCTCTTCTCCCTAGTGGCCAGTGATAGGAGGAGGGGAAGTGGCCTGAAGCTGTGCCAGAGGAGGTTCAGGTTGGATGTCAGGAGGACTTTCTTCCCTGAGAGGGTTGTCAGGCTCTGGACCAGCTGCCCAGGGAGGGGGCTGAGTCCCTGGAAGTGTTGAAGAGAAGGATAGATGTTGTGTTGGAAGACAGGGTTTGGTGGTCCTGATAGGGCTGGGGAAAGGTTAGACTGATGATCTTTAAGGTGTCTTCTAGCCGAAACTATTCTGTGATTCTTTACTCTCATGTTAATACTTAATGCCTGGTGTCTGCATAGAGTTTATCATTTAATGGATTTTAAAAAAGAGCTTTCTCATGGTTTCTCTCTGTGGCTGGCTCTATTGTTGAATGAAGTGATTTTCAGAACAGAAAAGAAGTGTAAATATGGATAGGTTTTTTTAAAATGCAGCATTAACTCATTTTTGCTTCTGGTAAAGTCGTTGACTCCCATGGCAGCACTGAGCAGGCAGGATGACTTGTTGAAACTCTTGAAAATATCAACTTAATTAAATGGCTTAGTTTCAGCCTCAAGAAATACTACCTGACATAATCCCTGTAGTGCACAGATAGCACCCGTGAGGGGTAGGCAGCACATTGTATCTGCACTGCTGTTCCATGCTGCCAGGTATCAGTAGAATGAAAAGGCAGGTGGTTCAGTTGCTCTAAACAACAAGGTAATTCTTTAACCTCCCCATTTCAGTCCTGGAGTCTGTCTTCACTTAACATTGGGATGTTCCTTTACTCTCTTGGTATCAGATGCCTGTTAATAGTAGGTGTCCACAACTAAGTTCCAATGTGTTAGAGTGTGCTTGGGGTGAGATGCACAAGCAGCCCTACAGCAGCCATGAGAACTTCCTTGTTTCTTTGGAAACATACCCATACTAATACACACAACACCTGGCTACTAACATCAAGCTCTTCTTTGGGAATTGTCCTTTAACACCACCAAATTTGCCTTTCCTAAAATCTAGCCTGTGAATTGCTGAGAACTGAGGTTGAGACAAGGATGATTCCTTTTTACTGATAAGAAACTGTGAATGTCCAGATTCTCATGGGGTAGTGTGGAGAAAAATACTCCCTTGGCTCTTCTCCCAGAACTAAGCAACCTTGAGCCTGGATTGCATAACAACAGGTGTGTGCTTCAGGGGGGGAGCTGTTGATGCAGCATCACAGTATAAAAGAGAGGCTGCTTGCAGAGACCCCCTGGAGAGAGAGAGTCTCTGCCGTCTCTCTATGGGACTTTCCTTGTCCCGCTCTGCAGACAGAATGGACCTCATCTGGATAACGACCTGGACTGTCAGTTTGATGGACACTCTGTATGATCAGTTTGGGTTGATTTCTCTGGTGTGTTATGGACTTTCTCACTGCCTTTGGGTTTTCTGCTGGGGTGCTTTTGGTCAGAGATGCTGTCTTTTATTTCAGTGGGTTACACAACCTTATCCCTACATTATGTAAAGATGGAGAGTAAGCTGTGCTTCCTGCTGATGGCCCTTCTTCTGGGGCTGGGTTACAGAGTTGTCCAAACAGCCACTCACTTCACTGTGGGATGAGATTCCAGGTAATCAGTAGTTTCATTGTTGTGGTGCCTCTGTCAGGTGGGTCTGCTGCAAGGGACAATGCAAGGGGCAGAGGTGGCTTCAGCACCGAGGGCAATGCTCTAAAACAAGCAAAGCCATTTATCAGTTCTTTATATTTTTAAATTTTAGAAGTGTAATTTTGAGCCATCTTGTCTTTCTAGTGGAACACAGAAGGGATGTTCCAGACAAAGCACCGGGTAGCGCGATCAGTGAAGGACAGCATTTGTGGTGGAGTGGCTGAGCGGTGTGGGCTTAAGAACAGTCTGGTCCAAAACGGATCTGAATTAACACCTTTCTCTGAGCATAGCAGCAGTCTAGCACAGGGAGAAGGTGCCCTCACAGCCTTGGAAAATTGTGATGCTATTTGTACAACATTACACAATGCCCCATCCTCACACTTCTTTCCAGAAAAACTCATATGGGGGTGGGATGTGGCTGAATGCATGTCCCCTCTTTTTTGTCAGAGATTCATTTGCTGGGTTCTTGCTGTGTACAGAGGATTGGGGCCAGCGAAGGGCAATGAGGCTGGAGAGAGGTCTGGAAAACAGGTCCTGTGAAGAGTGGCTGAGGGAACTGGGGTTATTTATTCTAGAGAAGAGGAGGCTGAGAGGAGACCTTATTGCTCTCTACAGCTACCTACAAGGAGATTGTAGTGAGGCTGGTGCTGGTCTCTCATCCTCCCAAATTACTCTTGACAAGATGAGGGGAAATGGCTCAAGCTGCATCAGAGGAGGTTTAGATTAGATCTTAGGAAGAAGTTCTTTCCTGAGAGAGTGGTTGGGCACTGGAGTCTCCATCCCTGGAGATCTTTAAAAAAACTAGTAGATCTGGCACTTGAGGCCATGATCTAGGGGTTAGGGAGCTGTTGTGCTGAGGGCTGGACTTCATGATGCTGGAAGTCCTTTCCAGCCGTAATGATTCTATGATTCTGTGATCTGATCATGGACTGAGAGTCACAAAAATCACAGAATCACAGAACATTAGGGATTGGAAGGGACCTCAAAAGATCACGTAGTCCAATCTCCCTGCCACAGCAGAATCCCCTACATCAAGTTGCACAGGAGCATGTCCAGTCAGGTTTTCAGTGTCTCCGGAGAAGGAGACTCCACAGCCACCCTGGGCAGCGCCTTCCAGCGCTCTATCACTCTTACTGAGAAGTTCCTTCTCACACTGATGTGGAGCCTCCTTTGTTCCAGTTCACACCCATTGCCCCTTGTTCTATCATTAGATGCCACTGAGCAGAGCCTGGCTCCATCCTCCTAACACCCGCCCTTCACATATTTATCAACATTAATGAGGTCACCCTTCAGATTCTGTTTCTCCAAGCTCAACAGACCCAGCTCCCTCAGCTTTCCTCATTAGGGAGGTGTTCTACTCCCTGAATCATCTTTGTGGTTCTGTACTTGCTGGACTTTCTCCAACAGTTCTTTGTCTTTCTGTAACTGAGGGGCCCAGAACTAGACACAAAATTCCAGATGTATCTCCAACACACTGCTAATTCAAAGAAGCAAAGCATTTCATTATGTGTCTCCAAATATCTGATAAGCTTCTTGCAACTGCAGTAAAGCTGAGGGTGGACGAGGCCATGAGTTGTGAGGGTGGTGTGTCGCAGCCTTGTAAAGTATTGTGAACCTTGAATTTGTTTCTGAAGCCAGGCATCCAATAATAGGACATGAGGAGACAGGTGTGAGCTGGGACAGAGGTTCCACATCAATCTGAGAAGGAACTTCTTCCCAGTGAGAGCACTGGAAGGGGCTGCCCCATGGGGGTTGTGGAGTCTCCTTCTCTGGAGATGTTTAAAACCCACCTGGACATGTTCCTGTGTGACTGGATCTAGGGGATCCTCCTGCTGTGGTAGGAGGATTGGACTGGATGATCTTTCAAGGCCCCTTGTAATCCCTAACATTGTGTGATTCTGTGAATTTTATTTGCTGCTTAACAGTTAGGGGTCTTAACTAGCAGCCACAATTTGCAGACAGCTTCTTTTAAGTGGTTGTAAATTTATTCATGAAGGTCCTAAGGTCCTTACCACCCCTGCACATTACTGACTGTTATTTTACTTGTTAAAAAAAAAAGTTTGGGGTTTTTTTGTGTTCTACTTGAACATTTTAGTAGATACTCGTTTACTTTATGCTGACCTTTTCAGAGAGCTGCTTGATGAAATCCTGACATGCTCTAGAAATTACAGAATTTGGGCTTTGCTTTCCTCGTGCTGCGTCTCTTTTAGAAAAATATTCTTTTCTAGACATGTAACCTTTACTATCAATTCTCTGACTGAATCACCAGCAATTATTTTGTTCCTGAGGAGTGTTTTCATGGCTTTTCAAAGGATTTATGGGTAACAATAACAGAGCTACAGAAAGGGATTCAGTTCTACCAAACAGTTTAGGTATGCATCACTTGAGCCAGCAGGGTGCCCAAGTGGCCCAGAAGGCCCGTGACATTCTGGCTTGGATCAACAATAGTGTGGCCAGCAGGACTAGGGACATAATTCTCCTCCTGTACTGGGCATTAGGGAGGGCTCCTCTTGAGTCCTGGGGACAGTCCTGGACCCCTCACTTCAAGAAAGAGATGGAGGGGCTGGAGCAGGTCCAGAGGAGCAATGAGGCTGGGCAAGGGACTGGAGGGAAAGTCTGATGAGGAGAGGCTGAGGGAGCTGGGGGTGTTTAGCCTGGAGAAGAGGCAACTCAGCAGGGACCTTCTCCCTCTCTCCAGCTACCTCAAGGGAGATTATAGTCAGGTGGGGGTCAGGCTCTTCTCCCAGGCAACCGGCGCCAGGATGAGAGGGCAGGGCCTGAAGCTGCATCAAGGGAGGGTTAGGTTGGATGTTAGGAAGCCCTTCCTTACAGAAAGTGTCATCAGACCCTAGAATGGACTACCCAGGACAGTGGTGGAGCTGCCATCCCTGCAGGTGTTTACAGACAGCTTGGCTGTGGCCCTTAGTGCCCTGGTGTGGCTGATGTGGTGACATTAGGTTGTGGGCTGAGCTGGATGAGCTCCGAGGGCTTTTCCAGCCTCAATCGTTCTGTGATTCTGAGACCTATGAATGAGTTGATGAGCCTGTACAACCTAGTGTTTGTGGGCTGGTCCTTCTCTGCAGTGGTAAGTTGGGTCATGTGAACCATACGGCAGTGAAGAGTTGTGCTGTTGATCCCTTTTGGCCACTAGGAAGAAGCTGTTTTCAAGTCTGTGCTGCAGGAAGCTTAAAAACTGGTGCAATTCTTCTTCCTGGCACCTATGTCATTATGACTGACTTCTCTAATGAAATAAGCATCTCTGAGCCCTGTCTTGTGAGTTGTCCTGGAACAACTTCTTTGTGATGGTGGAGGGGAGGTGCCGTCACAGTCTTTGTTTCAGATGAGGTTATAATTCTCATTCTGGTTGGACGCTCAGCTAGATAAAGGCTTTAAAAAATCTGTAGAGTTATTATCAAGGAATCTATTCCTTAGCTAAGGAACCATAATTCTGGGTCATAAAGCCTCAAAGAGCATTAAATCCAGCTGCACTAGACAAGAATGGGGTTCGTTGGCATAAAACTAGCAATCTGCTACTTTCTGGCACCCAGTGACGTGCAGAAAAAAGGAGAAAATGCATGTTTTTAACTCTTGAGCCCTCAAATCTCACTGTCAGGGTTTAGGGTGTTTTGCAGCTTTTTCTCCAGTTTCACTGTCACAGTTTACCGGCCTCCTAGTGCAGCCTGCATGGGAACCTGCACCTTCAGCCGTGCGGTTTCCAGGCAGAGTGCAGCAGTTCATGTGAAGCCCATGAGGATGCACTGATGTACCAGGCTCTTAAAGGAACAGCTGGTTCAGACTGGCTCAATGGCTGAGCCCAGAGGTCTGTAGTGAATGGGGTTAAATCCAGCTGGTGACCACTCACAAGCAGTGTCCCTCAGGGGCTCAGTTTTGGGACCAGTCTTGTTTAACTTTATTGATGACCTGGATGAAGAGATCGAAAGCACCCTCAGTGAATGTGCAGATAACACAAAATGAAGCAGGAGTGTCAAAATCCTGGAGGGTAGTGAGGCACTGCAGAGGGACCTGGACAGGCTGCTCGATGGGCTGGAGTCAGTGGGATGCAGTTTCACATAGCCGAGTGCTGGGTGATGCGCTTCGGTCGCAAGAACCCCCAGCAGCTACAGGCTGGGGGAAGAGTTGCTGGAGAGCTGCCTGGCAAAAAGGACCTGGGGATGTTGGTTGACAGCTTGCTGAACAGGGGCCAGCAGTGATGGTGGCCAAGAAGGCCAACGACATCCAGGCCTGGATCAGGAATGGTGTAACGAGCAGGAGTAGGGAGGTGATGCTGCCCCTGTACTCCGTGCTCATGAGACTGCACCTTGAGTACTGGGTCCAGTTTTGGGCACCACAAGTATCAGAAGGACATTGAGGGGCTGCAGTGGGGCCGGAGAGGGCTGGAAAACAGGCTCTGTGGAGAGCAAGCTGAGGAAACTGGGTTTACTGAGTCTAGAGAAGAGGAGGCTGAGTGGAGAGCTTCTTGCTCTCTACAGCTACCTCAAAGGAGGTTGTAGTGAGGCTGGTGCTGGTCTCTTCTCCCAAATTCCTAATGATAGGACAAAAGGAAATGGCCTCAAGTTGCATCAGGGGAAGTTTAGATTGGATCTTGGGAAGAAGTTGTTTCCTGAGACAGTGTTTGGGTGCTGGACCAGGCTGCCCAGGGAGGTGGTGGAGTCATCATCCCTGGAAGTGTTTAAAAACTGAGTCGCTGGAGCACTTGAGGCCATGGTCTAAGGGTTAGGGAGCTGTTGGGATGAGATCTGGACTTGATGATCCTGGAGCTCCTTTCCAGCCAGGATGATTCTATGACTGATTATGATATCTACTGACTTTACCTAGCAGCAAGCCTCCACCAAGAGATCTAAGTAGCAGCAGCTAAGACTAGTGTCACCTTGAATGACTAACAGCAAGATTTCACAGAGCTCATGTGACCAAGCTGTGTGAATCCTATGTCTTCTTTCTTTCTCATGCATCCTGTAGTGTTTGTGACTGTGAAAAACTGGAACAGAAAGAGAGTAGAAATTAATGTGGGGTTTTTTGAAAGTATTGAAGTTGATCATATTGTACCCAGCATGGACAGAAAGATTGTGGGGTGATGTAATGACTAAGAGAGTCAGTATCTTCAGATTATAATTGTTAAGTTTTATTCCCACAGAATTTGTGTGGGGAGAAATGTTTGTTACCTCTGAAATGTCAGGATTTCTGTTGAATATGGTGAGGTGGTTGCCATAACTGGGTGATAGTACCTAGTGACAAGAGAAAACAAAAATAAAACCCAGTAATTTAATTCGGACACCTCATTAATGTTTCCTTATTTTTCATAAGATGTTGTAAGGGAATATTAACATTAAATGGTCTAGACTTCACAGTAAAACCAGTAGTTAAGAGAAATTAAAATCTTTTACCCTCTGGAAAATCTCTTTTCTGGTTGCAAAGCACTTGTGTTCATTTTGTTGCAGTCCCTTAATGCTGAACAGCTATCAGCATATCCAAATGGCATTGCCCTAATAGCTTTATATCTCACCAGGAGATGACAAATCCTAGATAGCTGTGTAATAGGAACTGACAGATGACCAGGATTCCCACTGTTTAAACCCTGCATGGCTACCCTTAGCTCATCTAAGAGTGGGGCTTCAGTTCTTCTCCCAGGCAACTAGCGGCAGGGCCTGAAGCTGTTGGGAGGAGGGTTAGTTTGGATCTTGGGAAGCCCTTCCTCATGGAAAGGGTGATCAGACACTGGGATGGACTGCCCAGGGCAGTGGTGGAGTACCCATCCCTGGAGGTGTTGAAGGACAGCCTGGTGCCCTGGTCTGGCTGATGTGGTGATGTTAGGTCCTGGGCTGGTCTGGATGAGCTCAGAGGGCTTCTCCAGCCTCAGTAATGCTGTGGTTCTGTGATCTACAATGTGTTAGCTTGAACACAGCCCCCCAGATTTGTTTCGGAAGCACTGTAATTGAACTACCCAAAATAAACTTTAGAAAATCAGTTTCAAGTGCTAGAAAAACAACCAGTTTTAATGTTTAATGCAACATATTTTATAAAGTCTTGTTATAACTGTTTACTTTCCATTTTCCCCCTCCGGTTCATCATGTATTATTAAAAGCTTTTAACAAGATGTATGGAGTGGGCAAGATACAGTGGGCTGTGTCTTCGCACTGTTTACAGGAATAGCGTGTCTGGGAATAATAAACCACAAACTTTCCTTATAAGCCTTGGAAATGAACACATAGCAGAAAGAATTACTATTAAGAATCTCTTAAGACCTTTACAGAAGCCATGATTTGCATTCAAGATTAGTCTCAGGGCTGATGGGAAGCTTTTATACAATCACAGAATCACACAACATTAGGATTTGGAAGGGACCTCGAAAGATCATCCAGTCCAATCCCCTGCTATAGCAGGATCATCTAGACCAAGCTGCACAGGAACATGTCCAGGCGGGTTTTGAACATCTCCAGAGAAGATGACTCCACAACCCCCCTGGGCAGCCCCTTCCAGGGCTCTGGCACCCTCGCCATCAAGAAGTTCCTTCTCATGTTGATGTGGAACCTCCTTTGTTCCAGCTGACACCCACTGACCCTTGTCCTATCATTAGATGCCCCTGAGCAGAGCCTGGCTTCATCCTCCTGACATCCACCCTTTCCATATTTATAAACTTTCATAAGGTCACCCCTCAGTCTCCTTTTTCCAAGCTCAAGAGACCCAGCTCCCTCAGTCTTTTCTCATCAGGGAGATGCTCTACTACTTTCATCATCTTTGTGGTTCAGTGCTGGACTCTCTCTAGTAATTGTGTCCTTCTGGAACTGAGGGTCCCAGAACTGGAGACAATCTTCCAGATGTGGTCTCACCAGGGCAGAGTAGAGTGGCTTGAGAACCTCTCTCCATCTACTAACCACCCCACTTCTGATCCACCTCAGGATGCTGTTGGCCTTCTTGGCCACAAGGGCACGTTTCTGGCTCGTGGTCATCCTGCTGGCCACTAGGACTCTCAGGTCCCTTTCTCCTACGCTGCTCTCCAGCAGGTCAGTCCCCAGCCTATACTGGTACCTGGGGTTGTTCTCGCCCAGACGCCAGATTCTATACTGCCCTTGTTGTTCATTAAATTTCTCCCTGCCCAGCTCTCCAGCCTGTCCAAGTTCTGCTGAATGGCAGCACAGCCTGCTGAAATGCTGGCCACTCTGCCCAGCTTTGTGTCATCAGCAAACTTGTTTTCACAGAATCGCAGAATGATTGAGGATGGAAAAGCCCTCTGAACTCATCCAGCCCAGGACCTGACATCACCACAGCGGCCAGACCAGGGCTCTAAGGGCCACAGTCAGCCTGTCCTTAAAAACCCACAGGGATGGTGACTCCACCACTGCCCTGGGCAATCCATTTCCCTGGGTCTCCCCGCAATCTCTTCCAGACTAAAAAATCTGCCTACTCACAAACTTGAATGCATCGATTTTTGCATACATTTTGCAAAATATTCAGGCTTTGACTGTTAGAATTGTTCTTGTTCAGGGCAACTGTTGGTTAGAATAAGAGTAGCTGACGCAGTCCTAATGAATCAGCTCCCTAACACATCCCAGTTCTTTTTTAAGGAAGCCATAAATGCTAAGAGTTTAAGAAATTTTCATGAGGTGACCTCTGACTCTTGTTACAGTGCACATGTGACAGCCAGATACCCATTTCCATAGCCCTCTAAGACTGTTTGGAATGCAGAGGAGACTTCTCTTTAGCTTCAGGCTTGCTGTGGGTTGGTTTGTACAATTGAAATCATAAAAACACACATGTATGCTAACCAAAGAGCTCTGATTTGAAAACTCATGAGGAAATGAGCGTTCCTACAATCCATTCACAGAATTACTGAGGCTGGAGAAGCCCTCTGAGCTCATCCACACCAGAGCATGACCTAACATCACCACATCAGCCAGACCAGAGAGCTAAGGGCCACAGCCAGTCTGTCCTTCAACACCTCCAGGGATGGGGACTCCACCACTGCCCTGGGCAGTCCATTCCAGTCTCTGATCACCCTTTCCTTGAAAAAGGGCTTCGTAAAGCCCTTTACTTGTCTAACAAAGCAGTAGATGAAGGCACAGCTTTAGTACCGAATACACAGCGAGCCATGGTTTAGCTCGGAAGCTGATGCTGCAGCTGCAAGATAATTTTCCACAGCTTGGCATGAGGGCGTTAACTTGTTATTGAAAGTCTGAAAAGGGCTGGTAAAGTACTGCAGGGTGAGAGAACCATATGAAATAGAAGTATTTAATTAGCATTTAGCATTACAGGAACAGCATGTTAAATGCCACCCAGCACACCCATAGCATACCAAGCTAGTATTTAAGATTATTTCATTGTCATCTGTCTACAGCACAGCAAGTGCCACTGGTTTTCCTTTTGTTGTAAATACCTACTACCTTTAACGATGTGCGCATAGTGCTGCAGCTAGGATGGCTGTTTGACTTCTTTTGAAGAATCACAGCAATAACCACACTTAGAGTACTTTTGGTATCTGAATACCTGGTGACTGTCAAAATGAAAATAAGCTCCCATTTTCTTGTGAAAGGAAAACTAGTTGGTTAAACCCAAGTGAGAAATGTTCCTCTGCGGATGCACATGTGATAGCATGTGTCAGCATAATCTGACCAGCATCACAGTTTTTTACAGAATCACAGGATTATTTAGGCTGGAAAAGCCCTATGAGCTCATCCAGACCAGACCATGACCTAACATCACCACATCAGCCAGACCAGGGCACTAAGGGCCACAGCCAGGCTGCCCTTGAACACCTCCAAGGATGGCGGCTCCACCAGTGCCCTGGGTAGTCCATTCCAGGCTCTGATCACCCTTTCCCTGAGGAAGGGCTTCCTAACATCCCACCTAGCTCTCCCATGGTGTAGCTTCAGGCCCTGTTCTGTCACTAGTTGCCTGGGAGAAGAGCCTGACCCCTACCTGACTACAACCTCCCTTTGGGGAGTTGTAGAGAGGGAGAAGGTCCTTCCCGAGTCTCCTCTTCTCCTGACTAAACATCCCCAGCTCCCTCAGCCTCTCCTCATCAGAATTTTCCCTCCAGTCCCTTTCCCAGCCTCGTTGCTCTTTTAGACCCACTCCAGCCACTCACTCTCTGTCATTAATTGAAGGGCCCAGAACTGCCCCCAGGACTCGAGGGGAGGCATCACCAGTGCCCAGTACAGGGGAAGAATGACATTCTTAGTCCTGCTGGCAGAGTTTCCTCTGCCCTTGACTTTTCCTGACATAGTCACGAACTATGAACAGTAAACTGCAAAAGACGTAGTTTGCTCCATCCCAAGGGAAGGAGCTCTTTGCAGAATGTGTTTGTATTGAATCATTTACCTGGCAGCAAAACAGTCTAGTACAACAGGACCAGTTTACACAGTAGCTTTAACCAATGCAACAATAAGAACCAGGCATTTTCAGATCCCTACAGCAAAGTTCATCAGATCAGATATGTGAACTTCATCTCTGATTTATCATAAGCATATCTGGCTTTTGACACCCAACCTGAACCTCCCCTGATGCAGCTTCAGGCCATTTCCCCTTGTCCTATTCTTGCCACTAAGGAGAACAGACCAATCTCTGTCTCTCTACATCCTCCTTTCAAATAGTTGTAGAGAGCAAGGTGGTCTCCCCTCAGTCTCTTCTGCAGGCTATGGAACCCCAGATCCTTTAGCTGTTCCTCACATGACAACTGTTCCAAACCCTTTCCTAGCTTGTTAGCCGCCTCTGTAACCTGCAAGCCCTTCAGTGTCCCTCATGTAATGAAGGACCCAAACCTGGACACAGGTGTTGCCTCCCTAAAGCTGAGTAGAGGAGAGTTTTGATGTTTAGTGCAATACAATTTCACTGTGCTAGCAGTTTCCCTTGGCCAGCTCTGTGTTTGCCAGTCAAAAGAGAAAGGAGATCTTACCAACATATCTTGCTTCTGACTGAATACAAAGCTTATGAAAACCAGAGATTGCCTTTTCCACTCATCTCAAAAGGCTGTGCCTCTCCCTCAGTGCCTGTGGTTAATGAATGCCATTAGCATTTATAGGTACCAGGAGAAGGCTGTGCCTTGCAAGCTTTCTACTCCTCCAGTGTCCTGACAGAATAAGCAATATCCCTCTTAGTAATGTTTTCCCTAAAGTCATTCCTCTGACCTAATACAGATCATTCTGTACAATGGAGAAATGTACTTAAATGAATAATGAAAAAACCTAGTGAGTAGATAGTCAAATATTCCTTTAGAAGCACGAGCTCTAATTCCTGATGTTGGGGTTGTCTGCTGAACAGCTTGGTAAACAACTTCATCTCATGAGGTACCCGTTCCCCCTCTCTGTAACTGTGGTAGCCATAGCCACGTTGTCGCTTATCTGGGTCCCCACACGTCCTGCCTGAGTAACCAAAAATGTCATGGATTAGAGACCCCGACTGTACTTCAACCAAGAGCTTTTAGCTAAAGCGTCAAACACAAAGGGAGGGTTTAACAAACCCACTGACAGACCTGGAGGCAGTGAAACAACTGACTCACTTTGGGGAAGAAAGGCACCGAGACATTTGAATTCACTCCACACATCAGAGAAAAACCCCACACAAGATACAGGCACAGACAGATGGAGTTTTGTCACACTGCTCTTACAGTTAACGGAGATAAATGTCCAAAACACCTTCCTTATCATCTTCATTGTAGCCTCTCTCTGAAATCACAGTCCAACTTCAGTCTCAATCCTCATAAATCTTCAAGGTTCAGAATTCTCAGTGCCTCTCCAGGTCCAGGTGAATCTTCCCACTCTTCTCTTCACCTTGAGGAGCAACAACGCTCTCAGAAGCAATAGCATTCTCTCTCAGCAGCAGCAATGCAGCTCCCAACAGTTCAGGGTGAAGAGAGCAAAAAAGAAAGCTGAAGTCACTGAGGGATGAGAAGAGAGGAGGAGAGGGGGAGCAGCGACTTTGCTTTTCAACTTTTTAAACCCAAAGTTTAAATGTTTCTGCAGAAAACACTCAAGTTAGACTGACAGATTCTGCTCAGCTTCTAAAGCAGAACAGTGAAATGGAGACTTTTTGTGTCCTTCCATTGCAAAAAGTTCAGCGATGATGCTCTAGGGACAGTTGGCTTTGTTTCCATGCACTTGAGCTGGAAAAAGAGACCGAGGATTGAACCCGTGAACGTTGATAAATATGGAAAGGGTGGGTGTCAGGAGGATGGAGCCAGGCTTTGCTCAGTGTCATCTAATGATAGAACAAGGGGCAACAGATGTAAACTGGAACATAGGAGGTTCCACATAAACATGAGAAGAAACTTCCTCCCAGTGAGTGTGCCAGAGCACTGGAACAGGTTGCCCAGGGCAGTTGTGGAGTCTGTCTCTGGAGACGTTTAAAACCCCCACTGGCCATGTTCCTGTACGACTGGATCTAGGGGATCTTGCTGTGGCAGGGGGGTTGGACTAGATGATCTTTTGAGGTCCCTTCCAAATCCTAATGTTCTGTGATTCTGTGAAAGGCAGGGAACTCTTCTGCTTTATACTCTGCACAGCTGAGCAGATTTGGAGAGCTCAACCAACCTTGGATGGCCATCAGCAGGGCAGTACTGCTTAGGAGCTTTCTCGTGATGGATTTGTGTCTTGTTTATGCTTCTGTGTTAGGTTAGCATTTATCAGTGTATTTTCTGTCCCATTTCCCCTCTTATTTCACTCTGAGTGATTTAGCAGCAATAGGCAAATGGAGAGGTTGTTTGTGGGGAGAAGGTTGTAAGGGAACACAGATGCTGTGCGTGAGGGGGGACTGCGAAGTGGGTTCTGGGAAGAAGAAGTGGTGGAGACTAGGAAGGCCAGCTGCCATCAGACATGATGTTCTGAGCTGCTGTGCATTTTCCTTTCCGCACTGTGTTTCGCCCTCGTATCCTTGGCTGCCTGAGCGCCCTGACTCTGTTTTGGCTTCAGTTTTTCCTCCGAGCTCTGCTCCAGGACTGGAATATTCCTTCTAGTCCCAGTCACTCTGGAACTGCGCCCCTTCACACCTGCTGTGTTAATTTCCAACCCCAGCACTTCGCTGCTGCTGCTGGCTTGTAGCAGGCACCATCTCCTTGCAGCTCTTCAGACAGCAGCTCTGGTTGTATTGTTTTTGTACGTTATTTCTTTCTCCTCTGGTACCCTCCTACCTCTCATTATCCTTCTTATTTTCCCTCATTAGCGTTACAGGATTTTATTGCCATCACCAGATCTCTTTTCTTCTAAAATTCTCTTCTTAAAAAGAATCTGCCCTGTGGGAGTGCCGCCTGTAACCCTAAAAGCAGGACAGCTTGCAGCATCAGTGAGCTGAAAAGATGGCACATAACATAACTTAAACACGGCACATCACTTCCTGAAATGGTGGCCCGACTTCTTATGGCCTTTTTATTACTCTGAGCCCCCGTTAAAACAAAAGATGAGAAGTCAAGAATTACAACTGTAAGTTCATTCCGATCAGTGCCTGGGAAATACCTCTTGTGTACAGACCTGAGCTACAAATGCCTTTACCTTGTCCTCAAGGTTAATGCTTTCTCTCTGTACATGCAGTCCTTGAAATGCTTGGTGTCAGCAGAACAAGCCTTGGTATTTAACCCTAGAAGTCACTGCTATCTTTACAGAGGAGCAGCAGTTTGCACCAGTCTGCTCTCTGGCCAGTTCAGCACAGCGAGTAAATTTCCTCATGCTGTGTTGGACCAGCCCAGTGTGATAACTGGAAGCAATAACTGCAGTGTTGCAAGACCCTGCAGATCATGTTTTCTGCTCCAGAAGGACACAGAATTGCTTGAGAGAGTCCAGTGCAGAGCCACAAAAGATGATGAAGGGAATGGAACATCTCCTTGCTGAGGAAAGGCTGAGAGAGCTGGGTCTCTTGAGGAGGCTGAGGGGTGAAACCATTAATGTTGATAAATATGGAAAGGGCAAGCGTCAGGAGGATGAAACCAGGCTCTGCTCTGTTGTATCCAATGACAGGATAAGGGACAATGAGTGTGAGCTGGAAGAGAGGAGGTTCGACATCAATCTGAGCAGGAACTTCTTCCCAGTGAGGGTGACAGAGCCCTGGAAGGGGCTGCCCAGGGGGGTTGTGGAGTCTCCTTCTCTGGAGATGTTTAAAACCTGCCTGGTCATGTTCCTATGTGACTTGGTCTAGGTGGTCCTGCTGTGGCAGGGGGATTGGACTGGTTGATCTTTTGAGATCCCTTCCAATCCCTAATGTTCTGTGATTCTTTAACTCAGCAGCTCAACTCTCTAATCACCAGAGAATCTGTAAAATCAAGACACTGTGGGTCACTGCCCAGAATCGTAAGTTACCCAAGTTGTAACTGAAGAGATAACACCCAACAAAATGAAGAGCTGAATTTAAAATTTCTTCTCATTTGTTTTGTTTTCAGAGCACATCAATTTGCACACTGTTTCAATGAATAACTTGGCAGTTCATTAATCAAAAAGACATTCACAAGCGCGAGCTCGTGGTGAATGATAACTGCATTTCGGCTGTTCAATGTCACTCCATGGCAGGGTTTTGAGAATTGTTTCTTTTCATACACAAGTCACCAAAATAATTTCACTGGTCTGGGCTACAGTCAAGGTAGTTATAGCAGTAGGAAACTATTAGGACTTATTTTAACACTGCTTAAAGTAGGTATGCCCTCGACAATTCTTGTCAGGGTAACCATATTCATATTAAACCACTGAATCTATTTATTGAATTATGTTCTAGGAAAGAACCATTAAGAGATGGAAATATTACACATAGCTTTGGTCTAAATCAAGATAGGATTCTGAATGAGTGTGGACAGCAGAATCCTTCTGGCAGGTCATCACTTTTCCCAAAGTAAATTCTTAGTGCGTGACTGCTTTAGGAAGCCCTTCACAGAACATTAGGGACTGTGAGGGACTTTGAAAGAACATCCACTCCAATCCTCTTGCCACAGCAAGATCCCGTAGATCCAGTCGTACAGGAACATGCACAGGTGGGTTTTAAACGTCTCCAGAGACAGACTCCATAACCCTGCTGGGCAGCCAGTTCCAGTGCTCTAGCACCCTCACTGGGAAGAAGTTCCTTCTCAGATTAATGTGGAACCTCCTCTGTTCCAGCTCACACCCTCTGCCCCTTGTCTTACCATTAGATGCCACCAAGCAGAGCCTGGCTCCATCCTCCTGACACCCACCCTTCACATATTTATCAACATAGGACACCCCGTAGGGTCCTTTTTTCCAAGCTGAAGACATGCAGCTCCCTCAGCCTTTCCTCAGCAGGGAGATGCTCCACTCCCTTCATCATCCTTGTGGCTCTGCACTGGACTCTCTCCAGTAGCTCTGTGTCCTTCTGAAACTGCGGGGTCCAGAACTGGACACAATCTTCCAGATGCAGTCTCAGCAGGGCAGAGAAGAGTGGGAGCAGAACCTCTCTCTATCTACTAACCAACCCCTTTTAATCCACCCTTGATTGCCATTGGCCTTCTTGGCTACAAGAGCCCATTGCTGGCTCCTGGCCATCCTGCAGTCCGCCTGGATCCCCAGGTCTCTTTCTCCTAAGCTGCTCACAGAAAGGGTGATCAGATTCTGGAATGGACTGCCCAGGGCAGTTGTGGAATCTACATCCCTGGAGGTGTTGAAGGACAGGTTGATGAGGTGATGTTAGGTCCTGGGCTGGGCTGGATGAGCTTGGAGGGCGTTTCCAGCCTCAGTAATTCCATGATTATTCCCAGATCAACTTCATAATGACTTTCTTATTCTATCTTACAATCATATGAAATAAATTTGGCATGATAGTCCAAAACTGAGCATCTAGCTTAGCCAAAGCTGCCTTCTTCACCCTCCAGAGCTGTGCTGCAATGAGTTATGAAAAGGTAGCTTGTTAATGGTCGAGGTACCTGGAAGTGCAGGTCAAGGTACCTAGGTCTCTGTGGAGCAGGCTTTTATGGCACCTGGCACTCTGTTCAAAGATACCCTTGATAGAGGAGCCCTGCAAACTGCAAATGCATCCAGCCATGCTCACACCTCCCTCCCATCTGTTCCTGTAGCTGCCAAACTCTGCGTGTAACACAGTGCAAAGCAGTTTTACTGTGTTTTCCTACACCATTAAGGCATCAAGATGCACCTAAGAGAGTATGAGTCATCACACGGGGCATTTTGGCAGCAGCTCTTGATCATAATCCTGCAGGCAACATACTTCTAAACCAAATGCAGGTGATATTTCCTATGAGACCTGGAGAGTCTCCTTTTCCATACACGTTACGTGTGGCAAAGGTGTCTGTGTGTCCCATTAAAGCCTTCCTTGGGAGGCTCTTTCAAGGGGAGAATGTGAGCAGCTTTCCCCAACCACGTAGAGAGTGGAAAGTCAAGGTTACCTCAAGGAAACTGAGTGTTTAACTCTTTCAAGTTTTCAAATGGCAAGTGATGATAGGCCACTGTCATCATGTTCTTCCATCCCCTGATGCTTGTTCTAACCTTGCTCGTCTTCCTCAATTCACTGAATAACTAAGTCTGGAAAAGCCCTCTAAGCTCATCCAGACCAGCCCAAGACCTCACATCACCACGTCAGCCAGACCAGGGCACTGAGGGCCACAGCCAGTCTGTCCTTCAGCACCTCCAGGGATGGCAACTCCACCACTGCCCTGGGCAGTCTATTCCAGGCTCTGAGCACCGTTTTGGGGAGGAAGGGCTTCCTAACATCCAACCTAACCCTCCCCAGCGGCTTCGGGCCCTGCACTCTAGTCCTGGTGCTGGTTGCCTGGGAGAAGAGCCTGACATCCACCTGACTACAACCTCCCTTCAGGGAGCTGTTAGAGAGGGAGAGGATCCCCAGAGTCTCCTCTTCTCCAGCCCCAGCTCCCTCAGCCTCTCCTCATCAGACTTTCCCTCCAGTCCCTTCCCCAGCCTCGTTGCTCTTCTGGACCCGCTTCAGCCCCTCAATCTATTTCTTTAATTGAAGGGCCCAGCACTGCCCCCAGGACTTGAGGGGAGGCCTCCCCAGTGCCCAGTACAGGAGGAGAATTACGTTGCTAGTCCTGCTGGCCACGCTTGCTAATCCAAGCCAGGATGCCATTGGCCTTCTGGGCCACCTGGGCACCATGCTGGCTATTGTTCAGCTGGTTGTCACCCAGTACTCCCAAGACTTTAAAATTTTTAAAAGTAGGAGGAAGGAAAAAAAGTTTATTGGAACTGGAAATTATTTCTGGCAGTGAAAATCCTTTAGCATGTTGTTGATAGGTAGTTTTTATCTAGTCAGTGGCTGGTGTGATTGCTGACAAGATCTTTTTCTCCCAAGTAATTTTGAAAGCAAGTCAAACTCACACTCACATTGGTAAGCAGTTTTTTTACTTCAATAATCCTACCAAAATGACATTTAATTCCCCACGGAGGCAACTTGCTTACAGCGTATTACAAAGGCTGACTTGGAGATTAAAAGGCTTTATTTTGCCCTCTACTTGTGAGAATTTTTTGCTTCAGATGAAAAAAAAACCCAGCAGAAGTTTGGCTCATGATTTTTGCAGGTAGGAGGTAATGTCACTGGCAGGCTTGAAGCTAGACGAATGTGGTGCCTTGCCCAGGTTCATTAACCTGGCTGAAAATGACTGAATCACAGAGTTGTTTAGGTTGGAAAAGCCCTCTGAGCTCATCCAGCCCAGCCCAAGACCTAACATCAGCACATCAGCCAGACCAGGGCACCAAGGGCCACATCCACGCTGTCCTTCAACACCTCCAGGGATGGGGACCCCACCACTGCCCTGGGCAGTGCATTTCAGGGTCTGACCTGTGAGAAACTTCCAGAAGATGCTGGTGCAGACACTGCTTAGCACATGTGTCTCTGCAGTGTCTCCTCCTAATAACAAGTACCATACTGATGGATAACGTTACTGGAGCTCTTGGCTGGGAAAGGGTGGTAGTGGCTGATCTCCCAAGGACTGGACAGTTTTTATAGCTTCTGTGGATAGAAATCTTGAGGCCTCTTAGTCCTGTGTGATACTCATCATTTTTAGTTGTTTTCCCTGAGATTAATCTAATTTTCTTGCATTTTAATCACAGAGCCATAGAATGGGCAGGGTTGGAAGGGACAAGAAAGACCATCTAGTTCCAACACACCTGCACAGGCAGGGGCACCTTCACTAGAGCAGGTTACTCGGGGCCCCAGCCAACCTGGCCTTCAACACTGCCAGGGATGGGGCAGCCACAACTGCCTTGGGCAACCTGTTCCAGCACCTCAGCACCCTCACAGCAAAGAATTTGTTCCTCAAATCCAACCTCAGTCTCCCCTCTTGAAGTCTGGAACCCTTTCCCCTTGGCCTCTTGCTACCACCTGTGTCAAAAGCCCTCCCCCAGCTTTCTTCCTTTAGAGATGGAAAAGCTGCTAGAAGGTCCCCTGGGAGCCTCCTCTTCTCCAGCTGAACAGCCCCAACTTGCTCAGCCTGTCCTCAGAGGGGAGGTGCTCCAGCGCTCCGAGCATTTAAGTCACTGCCTGTACAACAGTGTTTCCTGCTGCAGTAGCCAGGTTTCAGTTCATGAACCCTGTATATCTCAGGAAATGTACCTTGGCTGAGGCAGAGTTTCTGCTGAGGGACCAGTCACAGTGTCCTCTCATTGTCAACTTACCTGTGCACCCCACGAGCGCAGCCTTTGAGCCAGCAGGCAGAGTTCTATTCTCCATTCCTATATGGAGGCAGCCTTTTGCACTGCTGATCGTCCTTAGCAGGGAGTGGATGAAAGCACAGCGAAAACTGTTTGGACACTTGGTGATTTAAGAGCCTGCTGGCTAGAGGCTCCTGCTGTGAAAATGTCACATATCCTAATCCTTGAGTCTCTAGCATCCACTGAACCACAAAACAGAAACCGAAGGACCACTGCTTGAAGCCTGGTTCAGGTGAGCGATGAATTGCTGTTAGCAGTCGCATCGCTGGCAGAGCAGTGATGCTGCCCAGCGTAGTGCTTCAGTCCTTAACACCATTTCACAGGTGCCAACTACCCCTTATTTCACACTGTCTAAACAATTCCAGTGTAGCACACAGACATCTGCTAGCTTGCAGTTGTACTCTGTGCATTTCGCTTTAAAGGCTTTTACTTACACCTCTGAATTTGGGAAGAGCTTTTGAGCCTAGGAGCTCCTCTGCTTCTTGCACTTCTGTTACTTCTAGAGCTTTCATAGAGTAGAATCCATTTAGCATCACCAGGAACAATCTGTTCTTTGTCTCTCTGGCATTGCTTAGTGCTTTGCCTGCACACCCTAAGGAAAGCCATGAAACTTCTCTTCAAGTATCATTATAGAGCTATTTTAACTGCAAAAAGCCCCTAGAAAACATCTCTTTTAAGGATATCTGTCATTATCTACTGAAACAACTGTTCTGTCTTTACTGCAGAGGGCTATCTGAAGCAAAAAAATGCTTTCAATTCTCAGCATCCCATTGCTGGGCATATTTTCACCTCCCCGTTGAGGGCAGACTTCATGAAGTCATGCAGCAGGTGCCTCTCCCAGCACGTACCTCTCCATCACAGTCTAACCATAAGCCTGAGACTGTTCCCACACTGCAGTACAGCATCTATTTGTAACCTTGAAGTACATTAAACAGGTGTGAGAGCTGCTCTGTACGCCTTGTCCCTGGTGAGTTGTCTCATGGGACACGCAGCCATCTGCAGAGAGTGAGATGCTCACCTACCCACTTTGTCTTTGAAAAGGTCCCAGAGTGGGGAACAGGAACACACATGGCATGCTGCCTGTAAACACGTGTGGCAGCAAAGCTTGTGAAGGACATGGATTGGAGCTGTTGTAAAGCCGTGGTCCTGGGGGTCAGAAGTGTCACTGCTGACAGTTGCTTCCTGTGAGGACTAAGTAATTGATTGTATTTTAAGCTCCAGCTGAGGCTGATGTGCTGCAGTGACCCCATCTGCAGGGGGCACAGGCTAAAACACAGTATTTTAAAATACAGATTGTAGGATCATGTTGTTGTGTCACATTTCTAGAGAGGCTCCCTGAAGAATCATTTCACGTCTGGTCAGTTCAAGAGGGACACAGATCTGACTGAGAGAGTTCAATGGAGGGTGACAAAGATGACTAGGGGACTGGAGCACCTGCCTTATGAGGAGAGACTGAGAGACCTGGGGCTTTGCAGCTTAGAGAGGAGAAGATTACCAGGGGACTTAATCAAGGAGGGCTAGATGTTAAGAAGAAAGAGACAATCTCTTTTCACTTGCACTCTGCGATAGGATAAGGGGCAATGGGTGTCAGTTGGAGCACGGGAAGTTCCACCTCAACATGAGGAAGAACTTCTTTACTGTAAGAGTTACAGAGGACTGGAACAGGCTGCTCAGGGAGATTGTGGAGTTTCCTTCTCTGGAGACTTTCAAGACCCATCTGGATGTGTTCCTGTGTCACCTGTCTTAGGTTTTATGGTCCTGCTTGAGCAAGGGGGTTGGACTCAATGACCTTCCAAGGTCCCTTCCAACCCCTAATGATCTATGTATCAGTGTATTCTGTTCCCATGGTGCCGGGTGGTGGCAAAGCAACCGAAAAGCAGATTTCACTCTGCTTGCCTGGTATTCACTCAAGGGCTCTGTTTGTTTTCTCTTATCTCACTGATAACTCCCAGGGGTAGCTTTAAGACAGTGACTTCATACGGTCATGAGAGCTTTGATTGCGATGGCAATCCCAGCTTTGTGCAGTTTTTTTGAATGTATTTCAAAAGTTAATACTGCTTGGGAAAAAAACACCCAACCCTAGATTTTGTGTGAAAATAGTGACATGCTGTGTGAATTTTATGCTTTTCACTTGTTGTCAGCAAAACACGTTGCTTCAACATGAAATCTAAGCTTCAGCTTACGCAATGGTGCGCTGTGGGTATCATCGACTCGCTGACGGCTTCCTGACAAGAGAGCTGAGGCTGAGTGGCATCACTGTAGGAGCTATTTGGATCAGCTGCCTTTAAAAATCTTGATGTTATGATAATAACCCTGACAGTCAGAATGTTTATTCAGCTCCGTGAATATGATTGTGAGCCCTACATTCAGGCATAAGAGTCATAGAATCATAGAACAGCTTAGGCTGGAAGTGACCTCAGAGATCATCTAGTTCCAAGTCCCTGCCATGGGCATGGACACCTTTCACCATACCAGGTTGCCCAGAGACCCATCTGACCTGGAATGGTCTGTTCTTCAGAGTTTTTGTCTGTGTGTTGTCAGCTAGACAAATTAGCCATGTATTTGTTCTATGATAGTAAAGCAAAGTGGAGCACTGGAACAGGCTGCCCAGGGTGGTTGTGGAATCTCCCTCACTGGAGACGTTTAAGACCTGCCTGGACGTGTTCTTGTGCAGCTTGGTCTAGGTGATCCTGCTGTGGCAGGGGGATTAGACCAGATGATCTTTCGAGGTCCTTTCCAATCCCTAATGGGATTAAGATCACAGAATCACAGATTCATTGAGGCTGGAAAAGACCTTGGAGCTCATCCAGCACAGCCCAGGTGACCTAACGTCACCACAGCAGCCAGACCAGGGCACTAAGAGCCACAGCCAGCCTGTTCTTCCGCACCTCCAGGGATGGGGACTCCTCCACTGCCCTGGGCAGTCCATTCCAGGGGCTGATCACCTGTGAGGAAGGGCTTCTTAACATCCAAACTAACCCTCCCCTAGCAGCTTCAGGACCTGCCCTCTAATCATTGGGCTGGTTGCCTAGGAGAAGAGCCCTACCCCCACCTGACAACAGCCTTCCTTCAGGGAGTTGGAGAGAGAGAGAAGGTTTCCCCCCATGAATCTCTTCTCCGGACTAAACACCCCCAGTCCCTCAGCCTCTCCTCCTCAGACTTTCTGTCTAATCAGGAGAATCAGCTCAGAACGTGGACATTAATAGTCCAAATCTGCTCTTTGTGAAGGATAATGGACATTAGCTGAAGATTCACCAGAAATTATTCAAACAGCTACAGCAAATTTTCCCTTTCACTGCAGTGACCAAGTCCTAGCTGTGCATCAAAGGAGTTGGCTGTGAACTTATTATCTCCCTGAAAGGACCACGAGATAAGACTTGTAGCACTGAAAGCCCAATTCCCCGTTTCATCACGCTCGTGTTCACAAAGCAGGGAATGTTTGGTGTGCGTGGGTGGTAGGAAATGTGAATGATGAGCAGTTAGGGAGTTTGGAATCAGAGAGCTGCCTGCAGGTGCCCCAGTATGGCCTGTCCGCAGCGGTGCTCTGCTGACATTTGGCAATGGGCAGTGACCCTCAAGGGAACCGGAGGGAGCTGAGCATAATCGAAGCAAGTAGAGTGGTTTGTGTTTCCTATATCTAACCCACACTGTACAGGGGAAGATTGTGCTATCGTGTAAATAGATCTTCTGGGGGATCTCTGCTGCTGCAGCCATTCTCTGACCCCTCTAAGGAATAGGTGGGAAACACAGGCTGCCCCTGTAATTGTCCACATGAAATCTTGCCCTCAGGAAAGGACGTTGGTGCACACGAGGGATAAATCTTTGCAGACAGCAGGCTGTTCGTGCGGCCATCAGTGACACAATCTCCTCGATGCACGTTTCAAATAACAAATGCGAGCTATTAGATGAAACGGTGCTAAGCAAAGGCAAAGGTGGGTAATTTTAAAGTCATATGAATTGCTCTATAAATGTCTGTTCTCCTCAGTGAGGCTTTTCTGTCAATACAAAATGCCATACAGCGTAGCAGTGTGTTTGTTTCATTCTGCAAAGGCCAATTCTCAAGGCAAGGCAAATGACAGAGAAGCAGATCTTTGTAGCCAAATATTTGCCAAAAGGAAAAATCAATCTTTTTTTTAATTCTCTCTTCCCCCTCGCCCTCCCTTGCCTGCAGTAGTTCAATGCAAATCTAATCAGAAGCCTGAAATAATGTCCCTTGCTGACGACACCAAACTGTGTGGTGAAGCCAACACCCCGGAGGGAAGGGAGGCCACCCAGAGGGACCTCGCCAGGCTCCAGAAGTGGGCTGTGCAAACTGCATGGAGTTCAGGAAGGGCAAGGGTCTCCCCCTGGGTTGAGGCAATCCCATGCACCAGTACAGATTGGGAGGAGAAAGGATTGAGGACAGCCCTGAGGAGATGGACGTGGGGGTGGAGCAGAACTTGAACAGGAGCCGTCAGTGTGCGATGGCAGCCCAGAGAGTTAACTGTGTCCTGGACTGCAGCAAAAGAAGCAGTGACAATCAGTCAAGAGAGATGATTCTCCCCCTCTACTCTGCACTGGTGAGACCTCAACTGGAGTCCTGGGTCCAGTTCTGGAGTCCCCAGAACTGGAAGAGAAGGACAGAGAACTCCCAGAAGGTTTCTAGAGGAGAGCAACTCAAATGATCAGAGAGCTGGAGCACTTCCCCTCTGAGGACAGGCTGAGCAAGATGAGGATGTTCAGCCTGGGGAAGAGGAGGCTCCCAGGGGACCTTCCAACAGCTTTCCAATCTCTGAAGGAAGAGGGCTACAAGAAAGCTTGAAGTAGAGCTTTTGACACAGGTAGTAGTGAGAGGCCAAGGGGAAAGGGTTGCAGGCTTGAAGAGAGGAGATTGAGGTTGGCCATGAGGAACAAATTCTTTGCTGTGAGGGTGCTGAGGTGCTGGAACAGGCTGCCCAAGGCAGGTGTGAATGCTCCATCCCTGGCAGTGTTGAAGGCCAGGCTGTCTAGGACCCTGAGTAACCTGCTGTAGTGAAGGTGCCCCTGTCAGTGCAGGTGGTTTGGAACTAGATGATCTTTAAGGTCCCTTCCAGGCTTGGCCATTCTGTGATTCTATGATTACTTCCTGCTCCCCTGTTCAGACAGCACAATACCTGCTGCAATAGGTCAGTCTCTTAACAGCTCTAAGAAGCCTTGTTGATTTATGTGGTCAATAACATGGTCAAAGATAATGACTCCTCCAATAGTACTTCTGTACAAGTATCAAAAGGTGAGCCATGGAAATCATCCTGTCTGTGATCTCCCATCAGAATGTTTCTTCCTCAAAGGAGCACTTCTTACTCCCTTGATGCTCTCGTCTGCTCTTTCACATAAAGCAAGGCCCAACCACAGATGTGTCCACGCCAAGCGGAGTGCTGCAGGCTGCATTTAGCTGACTGTGTGGCAAAGGGCACAATGAGTCAGGAAGTGGGTTTTTTCCTAGTCTTAGCGCTGCCTAATTCCATAACCCCTTTTCTTTGATTCAGGCTGACCTCTACTGCATGTGTGGTGTGAGGCTGGAAGGTAGCTGGCTCTGGGGAAGATGCAGGTGACAGTGTTAGAGAATCACAGAATTACTGAGGCTGGAAAAGATCTGGAGCTCATCCAGACCAGCCCTGGACCTGACATCACCACATCAGCCAGACCAGGGTACTAAGGGCCACAGCCAGTCTGTCCTTAAACACCTTCAGGGTTGGGAACTCCACCACTGCCCTGAGCAGTCTATTCTAGCATCTGATCAACCTTCCTGTGAGGCTTCCTAACATCCAACCTAACCCTGTGCACCTGGCACAGCTTCAGGTGCTGTCCTCTTGTCCTGTCGCTAGTTGCCTGGGAGAAGAGCCTGACTCCCACCTGACTACAGCTTCCCCTCAGGTCACAGAATCATAGAATGGCCAGGGGTGGGTTGGAAGGGACCTTAAAGACCATCTAGTTCCAAGCCCCCTGCACAGGCAGGGACATCAGGCTCCCTGGTGAGGAAACACTGAGGGAGTTGGGTCTCTTTAGCTTGGAAAAAAGGAGATTGAGGGGTGACCCCATGTACGCTGATAAATATGGAAAGGGTGGATGTCAGGAGGATGGAGCCAGGCTTTGCTCAGTGTCATCTAATGATAGAACAAGGGGCAACAGGTGTAAACTGGAACATAGGAGGTTCCACATAAACATGAGAAGAAACTTCCTCCCAGTGAGGGTGCCAGAGCATTGGAACAGGTTGCCCAGGGCGGTTGTGGAGTCTGTCTCTGGAGACGTTTAAAACCCCCACTGGCCATGTTCCTGTACAACTGGATCTAGGGGATCCTGCTGTGGCAGGGGGGTTGGACTAGATGATCTTTTGAGGTCCCTTCCAAATCCCTAGTGTTCTGTGATGGTGTGTGATTCCCTAGGTCTTCCTGTTTTCCCTTTCTAAAAACACAAGTTAGTTTCCTCTTTTGCAGTCTACAGGAACCATAGTGGACTGCTGTGATTCCTCAAATATGACAGATAATGGCTTAGCAACGACATCCAGCAGTTCCCTCCCATCCCATGGGTGTATCTCATCAGGTTCCATGGACTTGTTGAACATTCAGGTTTTTTAGAGTGTCACGAACACTGTAAGATGTGCCTGACTGAACACACAGCAGTAGTGTGAATAGATTTGCATACCTGCAGATGCTAACGTCCTGCTGAGCTGTGGGGTATCTGCAAGCAATTTAATTGCTTTAACAGCACAGTTTCCTATTAAGATAATCTTTCTCAAGATGATTTGATAATTGCTCTTGTCTATTTTGGTTCAGTAGTTATTTATTACTGCAGCAAAGGAAGAGACTTGGGGGTTTTTTCAGCTTAGTATAGCCCACTGCTAGGGCATGTCCCTAGAATCATAAAATCACAGAATCATCATGGCTGGAAAGGAGCTCCAGGATCATCAAGTGCAGCCCTTATCCCAACAGCTCCCTAACCCCTAGACCATGGCCTCAAGTGCAAGACCTACTTGATTTTTAAATATCTCCAGGGATAGTGACTCCACCTCCTCCCTGGGCAATCTGGTCCAGTGCCCAACCACTGTCTCAGAAAGAACTTCATTCTAAGATGCAATCTAAACCTCCCCTGACACAACTTGAGGCCATTTCCCCACATCCTATCATCAGTAATTTGGGAGAAGAGACCAGCACCAGCCTCGCTACAACCTTCTTTGAGGTAGCTGTAGAGAGCATGAAGTTCTCCTCTCAGCCTCTTCTTCTCTAGACCAAACAACCCCAGTTCCCTCAGCCACTCTTCACAGGTCCTGTTTGCCTGAACTCTCACCCCGGGAAGTCTGCAAAAGTAATCTTCTTACTTTTCACTCCTGTAGATTTACCCCAGTTCTGTCAGGATAAGAAAACTGGGGTACTGAGTTACAGCTTGTAATTCTCAGATGCCCGCAGCCTTGCTCATTTCTGCTCACAATTGTGTTCATGATCTTTTTAATCCATTTGATCTCAGAAGTAAAACGAGCTTAATGAAACAAAGTGCTCGTATTAGTTAGTGTGTGGAAAAGACTGTGAATTGTTATGGTACCCAGCTGATGTGCACTGACATAAATTCGAGTACTTCAGTTGCTCTGCATTATATAACCTCAGCCTTACGCTTGTCTTTGCAGTTTCTGTGTTGGTGTAACTGTTGGAGCCCTCCATTGCCACAACAGCTACATGTGTGTGACTGTGCTGATACAGAATCACAGGATTAGGGAGGCTGGAAAAACCCTCTGAGATCATCCAGCCCAGCCCGGGACCTAACATCACCACAGCAGCCAGACAAGGGCACTAAGGGCCACAGCCAGGCCATCCTTCAACACCTCCAGGGATGGGGTCTCTATCTTTGCCCTGGGCAGTCCAGTCCAGGCTCTCATTACCCTTTCCATGAGGAAGAGCTTCCTAATGTCCAGCCTAACCCTCCTTTGGCAGCTTCAGGACCTGCCCTCTCATCCTGGTGCTAACTGCCTGGGAGAAGAGCCCAATCCCCACCTGACTACAACCTCCCTTCAGGCAGTTGTAGAGAGGGATAAGGTCCCTCCTGAGTCTCTTCTTCTCCAGGTTAAACAACCCCAGCTCCTTCAGCCTCTCCTCACCAGACTTTCTCTCTAATCAGGGGAATCAGATCAAATTCAGGTCCAAATTCACTCTTCCTGAAGGAAGACAGACATTAGCTGATGTCCAGCCTAGAACTCAGGTGTAAAGCAGTGTTCATTGGGCTATGAGGAACTGAGGAGTAGCTCATAGATTCATTGTTCTCCTGCTGAATTCAGGCTAGTTGCCACTTTAGATTTCATTTAGAAGCTGAGAACATCCATCAATTCAAATCAAGACACAACGGAACCGACCAGATTTTACATGACTTCTGGTCAAACCATGCAGTTCCAGGAAGTTTACCCTGATCTCTTTCTTAAGCTGTAACGTGGCTTCAGGGTCATAACGTTCATCCCACTTTTGCTGAATGTTTTATGAACTTAATTCAACCTAGGAAGCAACTAAATTATCAGACAGATATCATAATACCTGGGTAGACAGTGTGTGGGTGGGAAGATGGATCGGTGGCAATAACACAGATTTTCCTATCTGTTTGGATTTATATTTGAGAAAAGAAGAACATTAATAATAGCTGCAAAGCCAACTTCAGAATCAATCTTGTTCGACACAGCTGGGGTCAAATATCTACAGCCTGAATCTTATGAGAGCTTCTGGGTTTGATGCCTGGAAACCAGAAGTGAATATTCCGAGCGTATTCACAGAGGGCTCCGCATCCTGACATTGCTCTGTACCCACGCACTCTTCTTCAACAGCTCAGACTTCCACAAGAGACATTACATGGGCTTGGGCAATTTATTTGTGATAGATGATAAAAGTTCACTGTCAAAGGTGGTCGGAAAGAAACCCCTGAGATGTTTACCAAGCAAATAAAAAGGACAGAAGTCAGGAAGTGAAGACTCCAGGAATCCTGTCAGCCTGGAGAGCTCCATGCACTTAGCACCAGGATGAGAGGACAGATCCTGAAGCTGCCAGGGGATGGCTAGGTTGGATGTTAGGAAGCCGTTCCTCATGGAAAGGGTGATCAGACCCTGGGCTGGACTGCCCAGGGCAGTGGTGGAGTCCCCATCCCTGAAGGTGGACAGCCTGGCTGTGTCCCTCTAGTGCCCTGGTCTGGCTGTTGTGGTGATGTTAGGTCCTGTGCCGGGCTAGAATGAGCTCAGAGGGCTTCTCCAGCCTGGATCATTCTGTGGTTCTATGACTGTGTGTATGGCACCACTGTAGTGGTCACCAGGACTGAATTTCCATACCTTGGCAGAGTTCAGCCCTGAAAAGTCCTGTGGTTATTCATATTCAACTCCTGATCAGATGTAAACTCACTGTGTAGGTGCTCATTCTCCATGGGGAATTTGCATTTGCTGCTTGTTTTCTTCAGTCAGCAGATCATAAATCACTGCCACGGTAATAGTCAGTTAATGTAAATAATACAAAGTCACTCGTGCAATCAAAATAATCTCCCAAATTATTAATTCTCATTAGGGCAGTTTTCCACCACTAGGTTACTTTCTTAATTACTTGACTCAACAGACAAAAGTTGCAGTAATAAGGCATCGTTCATTGTGCAGGAGCTGACCAGGAGCTCTGCAACGTCTGAACAACTGAATTTTGAGTTACAACACAGCCAGCTGCCGGTTTTGACCATTACAAACCCAGCTGCTTGGGGTTTTTTAAGTGTATTATCAAATCTTGCCAAACTGGGTCCAGTGTTGGGCACCTCGGTACAAAGGGAGACAATGAGGTGCTGGAGTGAGTGCAGAGGAGGTCAGTGAAGCTGGGGAAGGGCCTGGAGAATCAATCTGATGGGGAGAGATTGAGAGAGCTGGGACTGGTTAGTTTGAGGAAGAGGAGGCTGAGGGGAGACCTCATCGCTCTCTACAACTGTCTGAAAGGACCTTGTAGAGATGTTGGTGCTGGGCTCTTCTCACAGGTAACTAGAAACAGAACCAGAGGGAAGGGCTTCAAGCTCCAACAAAGGAGGTTTAGACTGGACATCAGGAAAGAATTCTTGCTGGAGATAGTGGTCAGGCCATGGAATGGGCTGCCCAGGGTGGTAGTTGAGTCTCCATCCCTGAATGAGTTTGGAAGATGCTTGGATGTGGTGTTGGGGGATCGGGTTTAGGGGTGAACTTGTCAAGTGGGGTTGATGGTTGGACTAGATGATCCCAGGGGTCTTTTCCAGCCTGAGTGATTCTATGATCCCCAAGGAACCAGATTCTGTGCTGTTGCAAGCACACAGAAAATGCTTTATTTTTCTGTTGGAGGAAGTTCTGCCACTGTTTCTAGGCCTTTTTTAACGAGCTGTTTTGTCACAGTAGGGGCAAAGGTAGCAGTTAAGAAATAATTCAGTTGTCAGGATTTATAGAAAAGCTTCTGAAAAATTACTCAAAGGTATCCAAACACTTCCAGTGCTGCTTCCGTTTCTGCCTTCCAGGGCAAAATAAACCTGTCAGTCAAGCATTACTTGTGCTTGGTAAGAGTGATGCCAGCTGCTGTCAGTCCTGCAGCATGAGAAGTGGTGTTGTTAGAATCGTAGAACAGTTTTGTCTGGAAGAGACCTTCAAGATCATCGAGTCCAACCTTTCCCCAGCCCTATCAGCACCACTAAACCCTGTCCGCCAACACAACATCTACCCTTCTCTTCAACACCTCCAGGGATGGGGACTCAATCCCCTCCCTGGGCAGCTGTTCCAGTGCCTGACAACCCTTTCAGGGAAGAAAGTCCTTCTAACATCAAACCTGAACTTCCCCTGGCACCTCTTCAGGCCATTTCCCCTCATCCTACCACTGGCCACTAGGGAGAACAGACCAACCCCCACCTCTCTATAACCTCCTTTCAAGTAGCTGCAGAAAACAAGAAGGTCTCCCCTCCATCTCCTCTTCTCCGGGCTCAACAGCCCCAGATCCCACAGCCATTCCTCAGATGACACCTTTTCCAAACCCTTTCCTAGCTTGGTAGCCGCCTCTGTCCCCTCTCCAAGCCTTCAGTGTCTCTCTTGTAGTGAGGGGCCCAACACAGGATTTGAGGTGTGGCCTCCCCAAAGCTGAGTAGAGATCATTGATCACCTTACTGCTCCTGCTGGCAGCACTATTCCTGGTGCAGACCAGGATGCTGTTGGCCTTTTGGCCACCTGAGCACCCTGCTGGCTCCTGTTCATCCTACCCTCTATTAACACCTCCAAGTGTCTCTTTACCAGGCAGCTCTCCAGCCACTCATCCTCCAGTCTGTAGCTGCTGGGGGTTGTTGTGGCCCAAGAGCTAAACAGTTCGGTGGTCACCTGTGACCTGTCCTTCGCTGCCACCTAAGGAAGTGAAAAAGTTACTTGGAGCTTCTTTATCCCTTCTCTAGGGGGTCTTCTCCTGCACAGAGGAGCAGGGGCTGGGCTCCCTGCAGAGCTGAGGGGAATGTGAAGAGTAGGCTGGGCACAGTCTGGGACATGGACCATTTTCCCTGAGAACTGAGAGAAGGAAAGCCAGGAGAAGGAGTGTAAGCATGGTCCAGCTCTGAAGCAACCCAGTGCCACCACGAAGACAAAAACATTGTCTCATCATTTCCTTCATTCATTCTCGGTGCCTTGGGACACCTTGACACAAACTAAGGCTCACCTTCAGCGTAGTTTCAGATGAAGAGCAAAAATAATAATACAGAGGCTGCAGCACACAGTGGTTTTGTTGATGGCTCTATAGTTCAGGTTAAAGAAGGTCTGTTTGCATTTGAAAGCAATTTTAGATTCAAGTATGTGTGTGAGTTGAACAGGCCACTTTCAAAGCGATGCCCTGTGCAGATGCTCTTGTTCTCTGACAGGCGTTTTGATGTTAGTTGATCTTTTTCCAAGGTATCTTTGCATGGAAACGATGCGAGTGTCCAGAGAAGGAGCTAGTTAAGAAACAAGAGCCTCTTTCACAGCAGCAATTTGTCTGAAGTCTTGCAGCAGATGGGCACATGCGGCATTACTGGCCTTTCTCCTGGAGGACTATTTGCTCTGTCCCGTTCTGTTCTGAACGGAGATGTGGCACGCGCCCAACACGCACAAGAGTTAATTGCCAGAGTCAGCCCTGGCAAGTTGCTAAGCAACACTGTGGGCCCTGTCATCATCTCAGCCACCAGCCACTTCTGCTGCTGCATGATGCCTGTGGTCCAGCACCCTCCCTGCACATCGTAGCAGGGAAGTGCTATGAGGACTTAGCTCACTTCCTCAGAAGCTGTAGTCTAATTAAACTTACCTGTCTTACCTAAACTTATCTGAGTGGCATGATCTAGATGTTAGATGTTAGGTCTACTTGGTTTGTTTGGATTTAGGTTGGACTGGATGATCTTTAAGGTCTTTTCCAACCTTATCATTACTGTGATACCGTGATGCTGTCACCCAAACCGAGAATACAACTCCTTAATGCCAACATAGCATTTAAGAAGCAGGCACTGTCTTTGTTGTGGTCAGGGCATACTTCCTTCCAAAATGTGTGCGTCTTGCTACAGCTTAGACAGCCTCTTATAGGGACCAGACATTCACTACATTTCTCAGGAGTAATTATAAAATGCAAACCCATCCAAGGATAGGTGTAAATTCCTCTAAGAATGGGTCAGTGAAGAAAATGTGACACCAAGTCTAACAATACCAGCTGTCGCTGTAAGCCCAGGGCTGATGCCTACAGTGCTGATGGTCTTTAAGTAGAATTGTAGAATCATAGCATGACCACAGTTGGAAGGGACCTTGAAGATCATAGAATCATTAGGGATTGGAGGGGACCTGAAAAGATCATCTAGTCTAATCCCCCTGCAACAGCAGGATCACCCAGACCAAGTCACACAGGAACACATCCAGGTGGGTCTTATTCATCTTCAGTGAAGGAGACTCTACAGCCTCCCTGGGCAGCCTGTTCCAGTGCTCTGTCACCCTCACTGGGAAGAAGTTCCTGCTCATATTTATGTGGAACCTCCTATGTTGCAGCTTACAACCATTGCCCCTCGTCCTATCACTAGATGACATTGAGATCATATAGTTCCAACCCCCCTCAAGCGACACCTTCACTAGAGCAGGTTACTCAGGGCCTCAGCCACCCTGGCCTTCAACACTTCTAGAGATGGAGCAGCCACAACTGCCTTGGCAAGCACTGCTTAATGTGGTGGTTTCTGTCTACACCCAAGGAGCACCCACACAAGAGAACGTGGAACTCTTTTCTTGGACATCACTCAGTACACAACTCAAACAACCATTTTGCAATTTAACTCCAATCACTCAAAAATGAACCGAAGTATAATATTTGTCTGTAGCCTATAAGCAGTTTATCAGCTAATATCCACTCACTTTAGATGTTTACATCTGTCATTCTTGTTTACAGAATCACAGAATTAGTAAGTCTGTGTGTTGGGTTGGCACTGACTGATGTTTAGGTTACGTATTTCCCTCCCATTTCACCCAGAGTGGTTTAGGAGCGGCGCTGGTGGGCGAGTGAGGAGGTTGCTGGAGGGAAGATTTTGAACAAACACAGATGCTCTTCACGAGGTGGGAGCATGAAGGGGTTCTGGGAAGAAGAAGAGGTAGAGAAGGGAAGGCCAGAAGCCCAGATGCTGTTCTGACCTCGTCTGCACATTTCCATTCTGACTCTGCGTTTTGCCCTCGCAGCTTCAGCTGCCTTAGTGTCCTGACTCCTTTCAGCTTTGGTTGCCCTCTGAGCTCTGCTCTGGGACTGCAATCTTCCCGCTGGCCCCAATTGCTCCGGGGCTGTGCCTGCGGTGCCAGCTCCCTCCCTGCCCGCCACACTTCGCTGCTGCCACTGGCCTGGCAGCTCTCCAGACTGCAGCTCTGATTCTATCTTTTTTCTTTCTCATCTTGTACCCACTTTCCTCTCCTTATCCCTCTTAATTTCCCCCATTAAAGTTACAGCATTTTATTCCAGTTGTCTGATCTCTCTTACTCTAAAATTCTCTTATTAAAAAGAATCTCCCCTGTGGGGGTCCTGCCTTTATGACCTCTAAGATCATCAAGTGACCTGACACTACTACAAAAGATGAGCCGACTGGCTTTTAATGATTTTAAAGTATTATTGTAATAAGCAAACATTAAGTGTTGACAACACATAGGTCTGAAATGGGATAAACATCTCTACAGTAAGTGCTGGAAGTATCCTTGATAGGAACGGGCTGCCCAGGGGGGTTGTGGAGTCTCCTTCCTTTGGAGACGTTTAAAACGTGCCAGGATGTCTTCCTGTGTGACTTGGTCTAGGTGATCCTGCTGTGGTGGTGGGGATTGGACTGGATGATCTTTGAGTTCCCTTCCAATCCCTAATGTTCTGTGATTCTGTGTGACCGAGCCCAAGAGTTACCAATAAATTACCACAGCCTGGCAACCTAATCAAAACCAAGGCTATCGGGTAATAGTCAACCTTTGGGTAAATCAACACCATTACAGATGCAGGAGTGTGTCCCCTGTGACCCTGGACTGATTAAACATCAGGAATTCTGAGCTGCATCATCTGCTCCTAATAGAGACACAGCACTAGTCCATGTGCACTGTAGGTTTAACCTCTGTGTGGAAGGTTAAGGTCCTGAACAGCCTTGAGACAGCTGCAAAACCCCTGATCAGTAGTTATACTGATTTATAACATCTCTTGTTCTACCTGTTCTCAAAACAAATCATTCTGAGTCTGCCAGAAATAATAACAGTCGCATTTGTATAGTTTCCTGCAGTGATTTTGGGGTCTCACTGAAGATACTGATCCTTAGAAAGTTTGCTTTCTGTGTGGATTCTTGGGGGTCAAGTGGAGTAAAACTCACCCTGCAGCTTCTGCCCCTTGCCAAGGTGTTCCTCCTGTCTCGCTCATTTTACCTGACTTCATTTACTTGTAGAAATTTAATTATTGGTTAAGTTGGGCTGAACTTGGGCGGTTCAAAATCTCTTAGTGGGTAGATAAGCAAGGACACTAAAACTATATTAGCTTTGAGGCTTCTTTTCTTTAGGGAACCACGCCTGAGCTTGGAACTCACAAAGCATCCTATCTCTTAGAGGTCCTGTATCAAATGTACATGGATTTCAGCCTCAGGAATGGCTACAGACTTGAAGAGGAGAGATTGAGATTGAACATGAGGAGCAAATTCTTTCCTGTGAGGGCGGGGAGATGCTGGAACAGGTTGCCCAAGGCAGTTGTGGCTGCCCCATCCCTGGCAGTGTAGAAGGCCAGGTTGTCTGGGGCCCTGAGTAACCTGCTCTAGTGAAGATGTCGCTGCCTCTGCAGGAGGGTTGTGACTGGATGATCTTTAAGGTCCCTTCCAACCCTGGCCAGTCTATGAGTCTGGGAAGGTCCTACTAATGCTTAAGTTTGCATCCAAATACTAACCCCTTATTCAAGTGGTTTGCTACTCAGTCTTTTTATAAGAAATGTTTTTCATAAATATTGATAATCCTAATTTTCTAAGTCTACTTCAAGCACTTTATTAAGTTCAGCGATATCACTACTATCACATTTTGTGTTTCAATGTCTTTTAATTCTTGAACTGTTTTACGGGCAACACAGGCATCTGCAGAGTCATTTAGGTGTATTTGCTATAATTTGCTCACTGCCATTTTTTGATCTTTAGGAGCAGTTGACAGTGCTGCAGCAGTTGGCAAGTCACAGGGAGAAATGGCTACTGCTTGTTTTTTATTTGATTATGTGGTGTTTATATTCAGCCACATCTTGACACTGTTCCTGTCTACAGTCTGAACAAGCTTCTACAATACTTAGGTAGATTTTCAAGCAAATCTGTACTCCCTTGGTCTGAATGTTGCTGTGGGAAGAAGAACCACACCTCTGGAAAAGGGTTGTCAGGCACTGGAACAGCTGTTTGAGTCCCCATCCCTGGAGGTGTTGAAGGGAAGGGTAGCTGTTGTGTTGGGGGACAGGGTTTAGTGGTGCTGATAGGGCTGGGAAAAGGTTGGACTCGATGATCTTGAAGGTCTCTTCCAGATGACACTGTTCTATGGTTCTGTGATGATTACAGCTGAGTACAATACTGAGTAGCATCTTGTACAGTCACGACAAGACTGCTGGTGAAGTAATTCTGGTCTTGTCCAGGTTAACCAGGGTTTAACTACTGACTTCACTGGATTTATGTTTGTTTATATAATTTTTTCATATTTAAACCACTAGACACCATAGAAGACTACTTGAAATCCACACAGAAGACTGCCTGAATAACACACTCTGCTTTGGTTAGTATTGCTGCTCTCTCTCTCTCTTGCTCAGTGGTTTTTGAAGTTCATTGTGATGCTTCTCAGCTAGCCTTTATTTAATTTCTTATCTTTATAGACAGGCTCCGTGCGTCCTGTTACTGTTCCCACAGTAATTACAGACTTCTTTTCTTCTGAGCAGACAGTAAACATATTGTTCTTTTTGTATTTGAATGTGGAGTCTGGAGTCATCCTGGGGTCATCCAAGATCCATGAAGGAGCAGCAATAGCACTGCGCCTTGGCTGGCAGCTAAAAGCTGTTCTGCAGTGGTTACCTTGGAGGACTGGTAATGACAGAAGGAGCCTTGTCCAGAAACATGCTGGAAGGGGGCTCACAAGAACATCCTGTTAAAATTCCATTTTCTAAGTGGAAATTTCTTTGCCTCAGACATCGAGCCCTTTCTAGGTAGCATTTAATTGTGACTATCACGCTCTACAACTCTCTGAAGGGAGGTTGTAGTCAGGTGGGGTAGCGCTCTTCTCCCAGGCAATGAGCTCCAGGATGAGAGGTCAGAGGGTCTGAAGCTGCCATGGAAGAGTTAGGCTGGATGTCAGGAAGCCCTTCCTACAGAAAGGGTGATCAGCCCCTGGACTGGACTGCCCAGGGCAGTGGTGGAGTCCACATCCCTGGAGGTGTTGAAGGACAGCCTGGCTGTGGCCCTTAGTGCTCTGGTCTGGCCGATAGGGTGATGTCAGGTGCTGGGCTGGGCTGGATGTGCTCAGAGGGCTTCTCCAGCCTCAATCATTCTGTGCCTCTGTAAAGGGCACTTTAATAAAAACACAGATCTGGAAAGAAGAAAACAGATGCAGAGCAGAATGCACACCCTCAACTCGTGCTATAGATATACCGAGTGCAAATCTGTCTGCCAGCCAGTGGCCTCTCAGGGCTGTCATTCCCCACATGGTGTGAGCATATTGTTCTCAGTATAACACTAACAAAAGCACCCAAATGCTTTGAGATTTTGAAGGGGAGGAAACTTGGAAAACCATCTCAAATTTTCTGAGTACTTTTTTAAAACCTGCTTTGCTGCAGTTAAATTCACCACATGAACATACAGAAGGACTGTGACCAAGAGGAACGATCAAAGACGCAGAGTCACCGACTCATTGTGTTTCATTACCAAATATGGAAGAATTTAATTCTATTTCTTGTTTACTGGCATCAGTACTGAGGTCCAGATCACAGTAGTCTCTTTGAGCTGTTCCTCGCTGTCTCTGATCTAGACCCAGCTTTCCCCATCTCTTATTGTGGTGCTTTGTGTGCATTTCAGGCCTCTCAGCTCGGTCTGCCAGACCAAAATAGCCCGCTCTCCTGCTTCAGCATCTCTTCCTCATGTTTCTAATCCCAGATCTTCCTTCTTCCTCCAGACAGCACGCAGTCACCTCTCACCCCAAACGTGCCCAGCTCCTGCTGTCACCTCTTCCTTCAGTATTGTGCCCTGTGGAATTTCAGAAGACAGTGTAATTCTCAAACTAGTAGCCCATGAGGCAACAATAGGTGGGCTAGGAGATGTTTTCCGTTACAGACAGAGCATGTTTTCAATTCACATGATGACCCATAGGGAATTGAGATGGTTGAGAAGCTGTACTGAGCACAAGTTTTAGGAAATCCTCCTCTAGAATAGATTTCCACGTTTAATTTGATAAGAAACTTTTTCTTGCTGCTTATGTGACTTTGAAATATGTAGGAAGCTTTTTTCAAACTCAGATTTATGATCCATTTGGTCGGTAAAATCTTCTATTAATTCCTTAGCACTTCAGCCTGATGTCATTTCCATCCAAGCCATCAATTCTATTTCTGTTCCACTAGCCCATCTATTTTTACATGAGGAATTTTCAGTGTTACATTCTGCACCGTGATGGCCATCACACTCAATCTTCCTTTCATTCAGTTCTGCAGTTTCCAGAGCACTCTCTTATCAAAACCTTCTGTCTTCCGTGACCCTCTTTGCAAGCTAGCAGCTCCTCTGCTCAGTTCTCACTCCATTGCTATCATCTTTAGCCTACCTGGCACTTAACCTCACTGCATTCAGGCACAGACATCACAGAATTACTGAGGCTGGAAAAGCCCTCTGAGCTCATCCAGCCCAGCCCAGGACTTGACATCACCCCATCAGCCAGACCAGGGCACTGAGGGCCACAGCCAGGCTGTCCTTCAACACCTCCAGGGATGGGGACTCCACTGCTGCCCTGGGCAGTCCGTTCCAGGCTCTGATCACCCTTTCAGGGATGAAGGGCTTCCTAACATCCAACCTAACCCTCCCCTGGCAACTGCCATCAGAATCACGTTCAGGACACAAAAGTCATCTGAAGGATCTTCTCTCCCTTGCAAAAACCTCAGCTGCAATGAAATTCTTGTTATTATTGAGTCTGGACTAGACCTCTGAGCTCATCAAGCCCAGCCTATGACCTGACACCATGACATCAGCTAGAGCATGGCACTAAGTGCCACATCCAATCTAATTCCTTCATTCCATCAGAAATCTTTGGACAAAGCGAATAATTCACCCCTTTTTTTAGTACAAAGGGCTACTATTCTACTCCAAGGTTCTGTTTAATCAGGCCTTTCAACCTTAATCTGCTTAGAAATGTCTGCTTTTTCAACTAATTCTCCAACATAATTGATGTCCTTAAAGGAAGAGTTCAGCTTGCCATAGATGGACTTTGGGGAACTTGCACTGCTGTTCAACAGAGCTTCCCACATATCACAGAACATCAGAGGTTGGAAGGGACCTCGAAAGATCATCTAATCCAATCCTCCTGTAAATCACAGAATCACAGGGTTATAGAAGCTGGAAAAGACCTCTATGGTCATCAAGCACAGCCCGTGACTTGACATCACCACAATCATAGACTATAATGTCACAGAATCATCGTGTTTGGAAAGGACTTCATAGATCACTGAGTCCAACCATACTCACAACAACAAAAACCTTAATACCTGGTTGATTGACTAGACCACTCTTTCTGTCAGGAATTTCACAGAATCACAGAACATTAGGGATTGGAAGGGGCCTCGAAAGATCATCCAGTCCTGCCACAGCAGGATCCCCTAGACCAAGTCGCACAGGAACATATCCGGGGGGTTTTAAACGTCTCCAGAGAAGGAGACTCCACAACCTCCCTGGGCAGCCTCTTCCAGTGCTCTGTCACCCTCACTGGGAAGAAGTTCCTTCTCATTTTGATGTGGAACCTCCTGTGTTCCAGCTGACACCCATTGTCCCTTGTCGTATCACTAGATTTCTTCCTAATACCCAGTGCAAACCTCCCCTGCCTCAACTTCAGACCATTCCCCCTGGTTGTGTCATCAGTTACTATGGAGAAGGAGGCCAACTTTCACCTCTCTACACCCTCCTTTCAGGTAGTTGTAGAGGGCAGTGAGGTCGCCCTTCAGCCTTCTCCAATCGAAACCTGTCCAGCTCCTTCAGCCTCTCCCCATACAACTTGTTCTCTAAACCCCTCAAGAGCTTGATAGTCACTGGCATCTGTATTTTTTGCTCAAGTTCTCTTACAATTTCCCCATCATGCGAATTGAACTTGCAGTGGGGCACATCTGGGAATTGCAACTCCAGAGAGTGACTCCTGTGGTCCCTTCTAACCCTGACTGACTCTATGACTTGGTCTAGGTGATCCTGCTGTGGCAGGGGGATTGGACTAGATGATCTTTCGAGGTCCCTTCCAATCCCTAATGATTCTACGGTTGCCTGTGTTACGAGTTGAACTGGGGTTGCTTCTTCAGTTTTCACTAGAAAGTTTCTTCTCCTTCATACGTTTGCTTTGGAAGATGTGTCTGCCAGAAGCGTCTAATCCCCTGCGTAGCCACAGCAGTAGTGTGGTGTTTCGGTCCTTCTCTGCATCCCCACACGTCCCACCTGGGTCACCACCAATGTTGGAGGTTACAGACCCCGACTGTATTTCAACCAAGAGCTTTTAGCTAAAGCATCAGACACAAAGGGAGGGTTTAAGAAGCCCACTGACAGATCTGCAGGCCGTGAAACAACTGACTCCACTTGGGAAAGGAAGGCACCAAGACATTTTCATTCAGCCACTTCCCTTTACAACTTTTTAAACCCAAACTCAGCTTTTCTGTAGAGAAACACTCCAATTAGAGTCACAGATTCTACTCAGCTTCTAAAGCAGAACATCCCCACAATGTCTGTTCCTTGTAGGTGTTTCCGTTCAGAGCGTTAGAGCTGCTCAGTCAGAGAAAACAGTCGCAGCAGTGCGGGAGACAGCTCAGAAATGAACCAGCTCGCTCTTGCAAAGCAGAAAGAAAGAGATTGACGGGCTGCAGCGAGTCCAGAGGAGCAACCAGGCTGGGGAAGGGACTGGAGGAAAGGCTGGTGAGGACAGGCTGAGGGAGCTGGGAGTGTTTAGCCTGGAGGACAGTGGGGTGGGGGGGGATATTCTCCATGTCTCCAACTGCCTGAAGGGAGGTTGTAGTCAGGTGTGGGTAGGGCTCTTCTCCCAGCACCCAGTGGTAGGATGAGACAGCAGGTTCTGAAGCTGCCATGGGAGGGTTAAATTGGATGTGAGGAAGCCCTTCCTCACAGAAAGGGTGCTCAGACCCTGGACTGGACTGCCCAGGGCAGTGGTGGAGTCCCCATCCCTGCAGGTGTTGAAGGACAGCCTGGCTGTGGCCCTCAGTGCCCTGGTCTGGCTGATGTGGTGGTGTTAGGTCGTGGTCTGGTCTGGCTGAGCTCAGAGGGCTTTTCCAGCCTCTGTGATTCTGAGCAGAGAACCCTGAGAATGGCAGAGGTGTCAGTAATGTGAACCAGGTATTAATTAGCTGTACAGCTCTGACAGGTAATCCCAGCACCATCATAGGATGTAGGTGGATGTATGAGTGTGACAGCTGGAGGTACTCACAGACAAAATCAAACTACCACAGCAAGCACACCAGTCCTGTCTGTAAAGTAGCAGAGTGTTTTGAACAGAGAGAGAGGAAGGAAGGGAGGGAGGAAAGAAGGAAGGAAAGGAGGCAGAGAGAGCAGGAGGGAGGGAGGAACTATACCTAATATAAATCTTCTCATTCACCTGCTGAATATCAAATAGCAGTAAAAAAGCAGTCTGTAGACTCTGAAACAAACTAAGTGATGTATATTTGAGATGAAAGCAGGTATGTGATATGATGAGAAGATGTGGAATCCTGGTCAGGAGTTTTACCGTCACTTAGTACTTCAGCATCTTCTCCAATCATTTGGTATTTCTGTGGTGACAGGGTACCACATACTTTGTAGGAACATGGGAACTGGAAACTTGGAAAATGTGGTGGGTTTTAAATGATGTCAAAGTGTTTTTATGGGAGAATAAATCTTATGAGGAGGGATTGAAAGAGCTGGGGCTCTTTAGTTTGAAGAAGATGAGGCTGAGAGGAGACCTTATCACTCTCTACAGCTACCTGAAAGGATGTTGTGGAGAGATTGGTGCTGGGCTCGTCTCACAAGTGATTGGTGATAGAACAAGAGGGAATAGGTTCAAACTACAACAGGGGAGGGTTAGACTTGAGATTTTCTCACAGCAAGAGTGGCTGGGCACTGGGACAGGCTGCCCTTGGAGAGGGTTGAGTCACCATCCATGGAGGTGTTTAAGGATTGTTTAGATGTAGTGTTGAGGAATCTGGTTTAAGAGTGAACTTTACAGAGTAGGGTTGATGGTTGGACTTCATGATCCTAAGGGTCTTTTCCACCCAGAGTGGTTCTGTGATTCCTGCCTATTATTGCTTCCTCTTCTTAGGTTGGACATGAGGAACAAATTTTTTCCTTTGAGGGTGGGGAGATGCTGGAACGGGTTGCCCAAGGCAGTTATGGCTGCCCCATCCTTGGAAGTGTTGAAGGCCAGGTTGGCTGGGGCCCTCAGTAACCTGCTCTACAGAAGGTATCCCTGCCTCTGCAAGGGGGTTGGAACTAGATGATCTTTCAGGTCCCTTCCAACCCTGGCTGTTCTCTGACTCATGTGTTTGCCAAATGCAGAACATTAGTAGTTATAACTGTGAGAGTTAGGCTTGAACTGAGACATTAGACACTGTGTTGAAGATACTTGCCATGCTGCCATGGTTTAGGCTGGGCTAGAGCTCATGTTCTTCTTAGCAGCCAGAACAGTGCTGTGGTTTGGATTCAGTATTAGACAAACACTGAGAATATACTGATGGGTTTAGTTACTGCTAAGAACCACGATCTTTCCTACTTGCCATGTCTGGCTAGCGTGCGTCAGCACAAGAACCCGGGAGGCAGCGTGGCCATGACAGCTGATCTGAAGTAGCCAAAGGGATGTTCCATAGCACTGAATGTCCTGCTCAGGACATAAATTAGGAGGAGCTGATGAGAGGTTGTGGATCACTGCTCAGAACTCAATCAGCGAGAGGTGAGAGGCCACACTGTACATCACTTGCCTTTCTTAGGTTTATTACTATCATTTCTGTGACACCCCTTTGCAGATCAGTTATTATTATAGGCTGTTATTATTGGGTTTTATTCTATTTTAGTTTAGTTTGATTCTGAAATTGTTCTTATCTCAACCCATGAGGTTTATTCTTTTCCATTTCTCCTCCCTATCCCATTGGAAACGCGGAGGAGCGAGTGAGGATCGGTGTGGTATCTGCTTTCTCTTCTTGCTTCTTTTTTGACTAAGTCTTTAAAAATAATTGTCCTGACACTGTCTTAACACACTGTGTTCCCAAACAGAGTTTCCTTTTTTATCACAGGCTAACTGCATTGTTTTTTTTTTAAGGGGAATTTGAAACACGTTCCGATCAATTCCTGGGGTTTAGCATTCCGTGTTCAGAAGGTTTAGGAGACAGTAGTCTACCAACGTGGGTTTTATTTTTATCTACAGGGTAAAAAACTTCTTTGAGAAGTGGGGGGGGCACAGTTTCAGAGGCTGCTTTTCCCGTATCCTCTCAGGAACTCTTACAATTGCTGAGTGACCTCTTTTGAAGTTCTCTGATGGAGTGGATTTAACACACCTCTCGATACTCCTCTTCATCCGGCTACAAAGCTTTTTGCTCTTGGTCCGTAGTAGTTCGTGTTCTCCCTTTGATGTTGTGATGTCCTTCTTCTACATTGGTGGTGCTTGCAAGGCCTTTTGTGTTTTAGCTGCTTATTGTAGCTCAGCAATTACGTTCTTTTGAGCCTGAAAAGAGCAAAAAAGGGAAAAGGAGGCATCGTTCCTGAAGACTTTCAGCCACCAAATAGTTACCTACTCACCCTGTACCGGTTTGACAGGGTGGAAGGCCTGTCAAAGACTCCCTGGTGCTGAGTGCAAATGAGTATGTTAGAGAAAACCCCATAAAATCAGAAGAAACAGAAGTAAATCTTAAACCAACACCTACTTCAGCAGTAGAATTCCTTGCCCCAGGAAATTGGAGGTGTCAATAGTTCATACAGCTTAAAGAGGATGTGTGACAGGTTAATATAAGATAAATACAATTGAAAGTTGTTAACTACAGAGGATGCCCCTGAGCCACAGACTTCTAGAAATTGGAAGAATAATGCAGAAAATTGTCAGGGTGTGTTTGTCCCAGTACTTGTGCTCCCCCATTGGAAGGTTTCAGGCTGTTGTTGGAGACCAGCTCCTGTCAGAGATGGACTTTTGGTGTTAGCCACAGCTGGTGGCCCTGCATTGCTGGGCAAGTGACCATCTTGACAAGAGTGTGAGGGTGAGCGGTCTGGTTTTCTCTTGGATTCCTTTCACAGCATCACAGAATTACTGAGGCTGGAAAAGCCCTCTGAGCTCATCCAGACTAACGCACAACCTCACATCACCACAGCAGCCAGAACAGGGCACTAAGGGCCACAGCCAGTCTGTCCTTAAACACCTCCAGGGATGGGGATTCCACTACTGCCCTGGACAGTCCATTCCAGGCTCTGATGACCCTTTCTGTGAGGAAGGGCTTCCTAATACCCAACTTAATCCTCCCCTGGCAGTTTCAGTTCCTCTGCCCTCTCATTCTGGCGCCGGTTGCCTGGGAGAAGAGCCTGACCTCCATCTGACTATAACCTCCCTTCAGGCAGTTGTGGAGAGGGAGAAGGTCCTACCTGAGTCTCCTCCAGGCTAAACAAGCCCAACTCCCTCAGCCTCTCCTCATCAGACTTTCCCTCCTGTCCGTTCCCCAGCCTGGACCTGCTCCAGCCCCTCAATCACTTTCTTGACGTGAGGGGCCCACAACTGAACCCAGTAGTTGAGGGGAGGCCTCACAACTGCCCAGTACAGGGGGAGAGTTCTGTCCCTAGTCCTGCTGGCCACACTATTGCTGATCCAAGCCACCATGCCATTGGTCTTCCAGGCCACCTGGGCACTCTGCTGGCTCCTGTTCAACCGGCTGTCACGCAGCACTGCCAGGTACCTCTGCCAGGCTGCTCTCCGGCCACTCATCCCCCAGTGTGGAGCTGCAAAAGTTGGCCAGAGTGTAGGACCCTGCCCTTGGCCCTGTTAAACCTCATCCTGTGGGCATCTGCCCATTGACCCAGCCTGCCAAGGTCTCTCTGCAGCATCTTCCTCCCCTCCAGAAGATCAATACTCCCCGACAACTTGGTGTCATCTGCAAATTCAGTGTTTCTGGAATGGAAGGTCAGAGGCCAGAGTGAGCTGCACAGAAAGCAGGGCAGAATTCCTTCTGTAAGGTTCTGGGTTTTTCTTCTTATTAAAACCTCAAATATTAAATGTTCTTGTGATCTGTAAACAAAGAATGTTTTCCCGTTGCATCTTGCCTTCTTTCCCTTCTCTAATCCAAACTTAACTAACTGTCTAGAGAGTTGTGTGTTCCTTTAAACCCAGATCAATCACCCAGCTAAAGGATCTATATTTGGATCAAGGTCACTGCTGGGTCCCTTTGCAGTCAATGAAGAATGCAGGCACCTGCAGTGGGTGATTCATGTCAGAGGTGGGCTGCATCTCCCTCAGGAAGCATGAATTAACTGTGTAGGAAGCCTAACATGACCTTGTTTCTAATTTAAGGACATCAGCTCCGTGTCTAACTTGTCAAGCATCAAGTTAGGTAGGAACTGAACTGATATCCTTGCACCTTATATCCTTTTAAAGATTTATTATGTGAGTGTGTCAAGAAAAGTCAACAGCTCTTTCCAACTTCTAATCGCGAGAAATCTTGTGGCAGCTATTGTGACATGAAAATAAAATAAAAATAAAGAACAGATGGGTTCCTCCATTAATAGCCCCCTGCAGCTCCAGACTGGGGAACGAGTGGCTGGAGAGCAGCCTGGAAGAGAGGGACCTGGCAGGGCTGGTGGACAACCGGCTGAACAGGAGCCAGCAGGGTGCCCAGGTGGCCTGAAAGGCCAATGGCTTCCTGGTTTGGATCAGCAATACTGTTGCCAGCAGGACTAGGAGCATTATTTGCTCCCTGTCTTGGGCACTGGGGAGGCCTCCCCTTGAGTCTGGGGACAGTCCTGGGCCCCTCACTTGAAGACAGAGATTGAGGGACTGGAGCGGGTCCAGAGAAGCAACGAGGCTGGAGAAGGGACTGGAGGGAAAGGCTGCTGAGGAGAGGCTGAGGGAGCTGGGGGTGTTTAGCTGGAGGAGATTCACTCAGGACCTTCTCCCTCTCTACAATTGTCTAAAGGGAAGTTGTAGTCAGGTGGGGGTCAGGCTCTTCTCCCAAGCAACTAGCAACAGGATGAGAAGGCAGAGGGCTTGAAGCTTCCAGGGGAGAATTAAGTTGGGTATTAGGAAGCCCTTCCTCACAGAAAGGGTGATCAGAGACTGGGATGCACTGTTGAGGGCAGTGGTGGAGTCCCCATCCCTGGAGGTGTTTAAGGACAGACTGGCTGTGGCCCTTAGTGCCCTGGTCTGGCTGACGTGGTGATGTGAGGTCCTGGTCTGGATGAGCTCAGAGGTCTTTTCCAAACTCAATGGTTCTGTGATTTTGTGATTTCTGGAGAGTTTTCCTATACAGAGAACATCATCAGGACAGACTAGAACAGGTTTAAGAGGCAGAATAGAGCGCACATAATACTACAAAAAAACAGTGTTTTTTTACAGCAAACCACACAGATCCTACTATAACATGTGGTTGATTCCTCATTTTGTAAGTACAGGAAGAAGGAGACATAAGGATTTTATTTGCCATCCTATTGCTAAATCAGTTTCTATTTAACTTCTTCTCCAATGTAGAAATTGAGCTATTTCTTTACACAATGCAATGTTGTCATGATAACTTAATTTTGCATGATCCTAGAAGAGAAGAAGCAGATGCATAAATGAGGTTTCCTGTAAGCAAGCTAATGGAATAGGAATGATTCTTAAAAATGAGCACTTAACAATTCTTGTTTGTAATTCAGACTTGAGATGCACACGAGGTAGCAATGCAGTTACCAGAGCTTTCCTTTTGGAAGCCTCTGAGGATTTACAATAGTGATTCTGCCACAAGCAGCACAAGTCCAGAAGCCATTATTATACATTTTATTACTCGTCTCAAGAATTTCATTAGATGAGCAAGAGCAGCTTTTCATAGAATCACAGAATCACTGAGGCTGGAAAAGCCCTCTGAGCTCATCCAGCCCAGCCCAGGACCTGTCATCATCCCATCGGCCAGACCAGGGCACTAAGGGCCACAGCCAGGCTGTCCTTCAACACCTCCAGGGATGGGGACTCCACCCCTGGGCAGTCCATTTCAGGGTCTGATCACTCTTTCCATGAGGAAGGGCTTCCTAACATCCAACCCAACCCTCCCCTGATGCAGCTTCAGGCCCTGTCCTCTCGTCCTGTTGCTGGTTGCCTGGGAGAAGAGCCTGACCCCCACCTGACTACAACCTCCCTATGATGATATCGTGAACAACTGTCAGAGTGGCTGGAACAAGAGGGTTCTGTCTCTTGCTGAAGACAGTAGTTGTGTAATTTCCCAGCTTTTGCACTTCTCCTCAGCAACTTGTTATCCTCCAAAGGTCTTCTGTTCCAGAGCCAACCCGGCTTTATCCAGCTTTTACTTGGAAGCTCAAGACTGACAGCAGCTCAGCCTTGGCCCGGGAGCAATGCCAGCTCCTCCTAGCATGTCTTGGAATGGTGTGTGAACACCAAGAGGAACACATGCTCTTGTACAGCTCCCAGAAGAAAGACTCACCAGCAAAGACGAATCATAACTCACAAAAATAGAGCTGCGAAAGACCTCGGGATGATATTTAGTTTATCACTTTGCCCAAGGAAGAATCAACTGTCTCTAGTTCGCTTGAAACAAACGGTGGTGCAGCCTGCTGGAAAACGCGTCGGTACTGGTGAGAAGCACACAGCTTGCCTTCCTGCCTTCGGGAAACTTCTTCTTGCCGTCTCCTACACGTTGAGAGTACGAGTGAAACGCCGCGATTATCGCGGTGCGGTGAATTGAGCAGCGGTGAGCTGATGGCTCCTTCAGCGTTTGCCTCAAGGTGCTTGTTCTGTAATGGCCTAGGAAGGTACATTCGGGTCAGGGAGTGGGTTGTGGGGCCTTGGCTGGGTCAGGAAGCGTTTAAGGATATTGTGACTTGATCTCAGAGGTCTAGTCCAGCCTCAATAATAACAAGAATCCCATTGCAGTTTTTTATAAGGAGAGAAGGTCTTACAGATGGCTCTTGTCCCCTGAACGTGATTCTGACAGCAGTAGTTATGTAAAGGGGAGGGTTAGGTTGGATGTTAGGAAGCCCTTCCTCATGGAAAGGGTGATCAGAGCCTGGAATGGACTGCCCAGGGCAGTGGTGGACTCACCATCCCTGGACGTGCTGAATCACAACCTGGCTGTGGCTCCTAGTGCCCTGGTCTGGCTGATGTGGTGATGTTAGGCCCTGGGCTGGGCCTGATGAGCTCAGAGGATTCTTCTAGCCTCCATAGTTCTGTGGCTAATTCAGTGATCCTCCTGCATCCCACCTGGGTCACCACTAACATAGTGGGTCAGAGACCCCAACTATATTTTAACCAAGAACTTATACCTAAAGCGTCAGACACAAAAGGAGGGTTACAGCTCATCAAGCTCAAAACATCTAAACTGACAGCATTTTACTGATTTGTTCAAGGAAAAGGTGGAGCCTCTTTGTCAACTTTTTAAACCCAAACTTTAAATTTTTCTGCAGAAAGCACACAAATTAGACTGACAGGTCCTGCTCAGCTTCTAAAGCAGAACAGTACTGAGCAGAAAATACAAGCTGTTTTGAAATGCTCATCATAAGGCTGAGCAGCAAGCTAAGATAATTAGGCTTCTTTGTGTGGCATGGGGTTTCATTATGATCAGGGAACCTTTCTTGGTCATTTGTGCCTCACACAGACTTCTGGAGGCTCAGCTCAAGTGAGTCCATTCCAATCCATAATGTTCTGTGATTCTGTGAACTAGCACCAGGACAAGAGAGCAGCGCTTGAAGCTGCCAGGGGAGGGTTAGGTTGGATGTTAGGAAGCTCTTCCTCACAGAAAGAGTGGTCATAGAGTCACAGAATCATTAGGGATTGGAAGGGACCTCAAAAGATCCTCCAGTCCAATCCCCCTGCCACAGCAGGATCACCCAGACCAAGTCAGCAACACATCGAGGTGGGTTTTAAACGTCTCCAGTGAAGGAGACTCCACAACCTCCCTGGGCAGCCTGTTCCAGTGCTGTCACACTCACTGTGATGAAGTTCCTTCTCAGGTTGATGTGGAACCTCCTCTGTTCCATTACAATGGGTACTACCATTGCCCCTTGTCCTATCACTAGATGACATTGAGAAGAGCCTGGCTCCATCCTCCTGATACCCACCCTTCAAATATTTATAGACATCTGACCCTGGACTGGACTGCCCAGGGCAGTGGTGGAGTCGCCATCCCTGGAGGTGTGTAAGGACAGCCTGGCTGTGGCCCTTAGTGCCCTGGTCTGGCTGATGTAGTGATGTCAGGTCCTGGGCTGGACTGGATGAGCCTGGAGGTCCTTCTAGCCCTAATAATTCTGTGCCTCTGAAATAGTGCCAGAAACCAGAACTTGATACCTCAGTAGTGATGTCTATGCAAATTGACCACCCCAGACAGACTGCGTGGGAGTCATTTTCACCAACGGCTAGCATTTCTCACCCATTCTTCAGCGTTTCGAAGTATTTTTGACTTTGCAACAGCAAGGAACTTGGCAGTGACTCATGTAATCTGAGTTCCCCATGTGCCTTGCCCATCATTTCCCTGAGTGATCCTGAACAAGTTACTTCATTAATTTTAATTGGATGCTGTCATGACAAAGTGCTTGTAGGGGTGGGCTGCAAGTCTGCAGTCATTCAGTCCTTGCTCAGGCAAATTACTCTTCATTCTAGTGGGAATTTTGTCTGTGTGAAGACTGCAGGATTTGCCACAAGTGCATGTGCTTAAAAGGCTGCAGTTCTGGCCACGTGAAGATTTATTAGAATCTGGTATTAAAGCTTCTCTTCTTGTTTGCCACTTGAACAAATTTGAAGTGGCCCTTCATCACCCTTTACAGGCTGAGCAAGTTGGGGTTGTTCAGCCTGGACAAGAGGAGGCTCCCAGGGCACCTTCTAGCAGCTTTCCAATCTCTGAAGAAAGGGGTCTGCAAGAAAGCTGGGGGAGGGCTTTTGACAGGAGTGGTAGCGAGAGGACAAGGGGAAAGGGTTGCAGACCTGAAGAGAGGAGATTAAGGTTGGACATGAGGAAAAAGTTCACTGAGAGTGGGGAGATGCTGGAACAATCAGGTCCCTCTTGACACACGAAGGTGTCCCTGCCTGTGCATGGGGGTTGGAACTAGAAGATCTTCAAGATCCCTTCCAACCCTGGCCATCCTATGATTCTATGAATCACATCAGGCATTGTCAAGTTACTGCATTTTCAGACACCTCCAGGGATGGGGATTCTACCAGCTCCCTGGGCAGCCTGGTCCAGTGCCCAACCACTCTCTCAGCAAAGAGCTTCTTCCTAAGATCCGATATAAACCTCCCCTGACACAACTTGAGGCCATTTCCTTTTGTCCTATCATTATTAATTGGGGAAAGGAGACCAGCACTGGCCTCACTACAACCTCCTTGTAGGTAGCTGTAGAGAGCAATAAGGTCTTCTCTCAGCCTCTTCTTCTCTAGACTAAAAAACCCCAGTTCCTTCAGCTGCTCTTTACAGGGCTTGTTTTCCAGCCCTCTTCCCAGCCTCGTTGCCCTTCTCTGGTCCTGCTCCAGCCCCTCAATGTGCTTCTGATACTGTGGTGCCCAAAACTAGACCCAGTACTCAAGGTGCAGTCTCACAAGCGCAGAGTCCAGGGGCACCATCACCTTCCTGCTCCTGCTGGTATTTTCAGTGTTGTAGCAGCTCTCTGTAATAGCAGGTATTAATGTGATGTTTACAGAGATTATATCAGTGAGTCCTACATGAGATTAGGAGAAAATCTCATTTTGTGCACCCATCAATATAAAACCTTTTCTGACTCACAGAAAGCAGCTGCCTTCCTTTTCTCCCTCCCTGGACCAAATCCTCAATTGTCCAACAGCTATAAGAGGACTGAAGCAGACCAGTGAGCCAGAAGCAAACCTGTACTCCCAGCAAAGTCCAGAACAATTGTAACCCACACAAGTCACTTCTGCAATGTAAGAAGTATGAGCATCAGTCAGTCCCACACATACCAGCCTCTGAGCCCTATAACATGAGCCTGCAAGGAGGGCATTAACTGTAGAAGCATTGGAAGATTTTATTCCAAGATTTTAATTGACCAATTAATCTAATGTGCTAATGAGCCAAAACAAAACAAGGAGAGTTTAGAAACCATTCATAAAATGCAGGCAAAACTAAAACTAACTCCATTTGAGTTAAAAACCACCGAACCACAGAGCATTAGGGATTGGAAGGGACCTCAAAAGATCATCTAGTCCAATCCCCAGTCACAGCAGGATCACCTAGACGAAGTCACACAGGAACATGTCCAGGCAGGTTTTAAATGTCTCCAGAGAAGGAGACTTCACGTAAAACCTCACACAAAACCATACAGAGATCGGTCCCATGTTCTTACATTACTGACCCCAAGTGCAATCTCCAGACCCTCCAAGAGAAGAGGCTTCAAGCAGTTGTGGAAGTCTCTTGTGGAAATAGGGAGTCCATCAAGTCACATCCCTCAGCATCTGCAGGCATTTTAAAATCCAGTTCTGTGTTTCATGTGCTTCCACACCAGTCCTCCATTTCCAACATGACAAATCCTACAGCAGCGAGAGAGAGGAGAACTGTCTCCATTTCAGGAAACAATAGAATTCAGGTGAAACCTTCCTTCTGCTGATCCTTCAGGTACCACTCCTTCTTTGCCTCCATCATCTTCCCAGGCAAGTTTCCTGCCGTGCCTAGGGCAGCAACACATGCAGTGAAGAAGAAGAAGGATCTGGAAACCCAAAACCAGAAGCTCCAAACCCATCGTTCCAGTGTTTCTCAGAGTTGAAAACATTTAACAAGTTGCCATAGCAACTTCCCCATGCCTCAGGACAAGAAATCTCAAATTTCCAACTACGACAAATAGCTCCTGCTGTGTTATAGTAAAAAAAAAAACTACAACAATGCAAATTCCTTCTCATCTGGAGAACTTTAAAATACTTTAGAATCACAGAGTCATCATGGCTGGAAAGGACCTCCAGCAACAAGTGCAGCCCTCATCCCAACAGCTCCCTAAACCCTAGACCGTGGCCTCAAGTGCTCTAGCTACTGGGTTTTTAAACACCTCCAGGGACAGTGACTCCACCACCTCCCTGGGCAGCCTGGTCCAGTGCCCAACCACTCTCTCAGGAAAGAACTTCTAAGATACAATCTAAACCTCCCCTGATGCAACTTGAGGCCATTTCCCCTTATCCTATCTTTAGGCATTTGGGAGAAGAGAGCAGCACCAGCCTCACTACAACCTCCTTGTAGGTAGCTGCAGAGAGCTTCCTCTTCTCCAGACTAAACAACCCCAGTTCCCTCAGCCACTCTCCATAGGGCCCATTTTCCAGCCCTCTCCCCAGCCTTGTTGCCCTTCTCTGGCCCCACTTCAGCGCTTCAATGTCCTTCTGATACTGTGGTGACCAAAACTGGACCCAGTGCTCAAGGTGCTGTCTCTGCAGTGCCAAGTGAAGAACAGAAAATTGTTGAGCAACACTATGTCACACAGAACATGCAGGAAAGCAGATCTGTTTGTGTTATGTATTGCTAAAGTAAAACTTGTTCCACTTCCAAGGGTACCCACAGAATCAAAGGCCTGGGGAAAAAACCCACTAGTTCCCAAGATTCTTGTGCTGTAACTACAAGAAAAACCTCCTATTTGCCACTCTTCCTGCTTTGATTTAGTATTCCCCAGTAAAATACACTCATCGTGCAACCGTTTAGCTCCTTCCATGGGAGAAAGGGACCTGGGAGCCCTGGTGGACAGCAGGATGACCATGACCCAGCAATGGGCTCTTGTGGCCAGGAAGGACAGTGGCACCCTGGGGTGGATCAGAAGGGAGGTGGTTAGCAGATCAAGAGAGGTTCTCCTCTCCCTCTGCTCTGCCCTGGTGAGACCGCATCTGGAGTATTGTGTCCAGTTGTGGGTGCCTCAGTTGCAGAAGGACACAGAGCTGCTGGAGAGAGTCCAGTGCAGAGCACTGAAGATAATGAAGGGAGTGGAACACCTCCCTGATGAGGAAAGGCTGAGGGAGCTGTGTCTCTTTAGCTTGGAAAAAAGAAAACTGAGGAGTGAGGCCATGAATGTTCATAAATATGTGAAGGGTGGGTGTCAGGAGGATGGAGCCAGGCTCTGCTAAAAGTCATCTAATAATAGGACAGGGGGCAATGGGTGTGAGCTGGAACAGAGGAGGTTCCACATCAATACGAGAAGGAACTTCTTCCCAGTGAGGGTGACAGAGCACTGGAACAGACTGCTCAGGGGGGTTGTGGAGTCTCCTTCTCTGGAGAGGTTTCAAACCCTCCTGGAGATGTTCCTGTGCAACTGGATCTAGGGGATCCTGCTGTAGCAGGGGGATTGGACTGGATGATCTTTTGAGGTCTCTTGCAATCCCTAATGTTCTGTGATCTTGTGTGACTGTCACCACAAAGACCTACTTGGATTTTGTAGAGCCAGATGCTCTTTGTTCCTTTCTTTGCACTTCCTTCGTCCTCTTTCAATGAACACAAAACTGTTCAGTTGTGGCAGGGTAGTGGTAGCAGTGAGGCCCTTGTCTGGATCTCCACATGTCCCACCTGGGTCACCACTCGCATCATGGGTCAGAGACCTCAGCTCTATTTCAACCCAGAGCTTTTAGCTAAAGCTTCAGACACAAAGGGAGGGTTTAACAAACCCACTGATCAATCTGCAGGCAGTGAAACAAATGACTCAGTTTGGAGAAGCAACTTTTTAAACCCAAACTTGGAAGTTTTCTGCAGAAACCACACAAACTAAACTGCTCAGCTTTTAAAGCAGAACCTCAGTCCCATCCAAGTCTGACTCTTTTGGAACTAGTGACTTCCCTGCCGTGCACAGAATGATTCAGAAGGGTGGGTTGTTGTTTAAAATGATGGCACCCGTACAGAAAACTATCTTTAGATACCTTTGCTTTTAATGTCAGGCAGGAATGCTGCTCCAAGCATTCCGTCCTCTGCTTTACAAGTCCATTGTAACCCAACCTATTAACCCTTTGGGAACAATGGAAGTGATGCCTTTTCTCCTAGATCATCAGTCAAATGAGGAAGATTAGAAGAGAGAGAGGCTGGGGATGGCCTTGCTGAACTGTTGAGGGGATAATCCACCCATTGCATAATATTTCTATGACAAGTGTTAATAGCTTTGAAATGTCAAGTGTTGTAGGGATCTCGGTGTCTAAACAAAAAATAACCCAGTGTTTTATTTGCTGACACAAAAACACTCACCTTTCTCTCTTATCCTTCCGAACAGCAGCTGGCTGGGGTGCAAGTGAGTGGGAGAGACGCTGCACTTTGACTTGCTTAGCAATTGAATGGAGGAGAGAGCATCTTGAATTCATAGGAGGCTGCTCTGTGGGAGGAGTAAATGTCCTTCCCTCCTTGACTGTGGGATTAGTGCCAAAGCCACACTTTGATTTGTAGTTTTCTCTTTGGAAACCCCAGCTCATGTTTAGGCTAGGTCTAGTCCTTTCCAAGGTCCTAGCTTCAGCAGTGTCTGTACAAGCACAGGCCAGTGTACTTGGTTCTCAAGCTGCTTTTTAAACACCAGTTTCTTGCGAATGAAGTGAAAGGACATTGTGGAGAGGTTGGCGCTGGGCTCTTCTCACAAGCAAGTAGTGATAGAACAACAGGGAAGGGAAGGGGTTCAAACTACAACAGGAGAGGGTTACATGTGACACTAGGAAACGTTTGCTCACAGCAAGAGTGGTCAGGCACTGGAACAGGCTGCCCAGGGAGGGGGTTGAGTCTCCAGCCCTGGAGGTGTTTAAGGATTGTTTAGATGTGGTGTTGAAGGACCTGGTTTAAGAGGGAACTTTGTAGAGCAGGGTTGATGATCCAAATTGAAATTGTAGCCCATTAGCCCTGCGTTCTTGGGCCATCATTTATTTTAGGGGAGTGGCACATCTACAGTATGTTACCACCACCTACTTCAAGACAGAAAGTAGAGGAAACCATTTTGACTTCTGAGCTGGCACCCAAACCCATGGAGAAAGCACATGAAGCTGACCTGTTGAAAAGTGACTGTCCTCGTCCCCCCCTACCATTCCCCCCTCTTCTGCCCCCTCTCTGACTTCCACCTTCTTCGTCGCTTCTCTTTATCTTGCACTGTTGGGAGCTGTGTTGCTGCTGCTGAGAGAGAATGTTATCGCTCCTCAAGGTGAAGAGAATTCATGGCGAGTGGGAAGATTCTCCTGGACCTGGAGAGACTGAGAATTCTGAGCTTGGAAGATTTATCAGGCTCAAGACTGAAGTCTGATGACCTCTGTGATTGCAGAGAGAACCAGGAGCTGCCTACAATGAAGAACAATGAAGATGTTTTAAACATTTTTAATCTCAGTTGCTGTAAGAGTTCTTTGACGAAACTCTGAAACTCCATCCATCCGTGTCTACATCTTGCAGAGTTTTCTCTAATCTATGGTGGGGGGAGTGAATTAAAATGTCTTGAGGCCTTTCTTCCCCTAACTGAGTCAGTTGTTTCACTGTCTGCAGATTCATCAGTGGGTTTGTTAAACTTCCCTTTGTGTCTGACGCTTTAGCTAAAAGCTCTTGCCTGAAATAGTCTCTGACTACGACGTTGGTGCCGACCCAGGTAGGATGTGTGGAGATCCAGATAAGGACCCACACAACACCACTGCTCCGCCACATGGCTGCTTCAGCACAGAGTTCTGGACTGCAAAACCTCAGGTGTGGTCTTGTGCTTGGTGAAGCCAGAGGGAATTCCATGTTAGCTGCAATCTCCAACCCCTCAACGGGAAGGACTTCCAGCAGTTCCTCTTCCTTGTGGAAACACAAAGTCTGTTCAGTCCATGCTCACGTCCCTCAGCATCAGCAGGCATTTTAAAAGTCCAGCTCTGTGTTCCATGTGCTTCCACACCAGTCCTCCATTTCCAGCATGCCAATTCCTATGGCCATCAACAAAGAAGATCTCTCTCCATTTGAACTCAGGTGAAACTTGCCTTCTGCTGATCTCTGAAGTTCCACTCTCTCTGTTCACCAGATTCCCAGGGCATGATGTCACGTTCAGCACAGCGACCTGTGCCTCCTCTCTGAACACCAGACTGAAAACTCAGTAAAGAAGAAGGAAGAGCCAGATACCCCAAACTGGAAGCTCCAGACCCTTTGTTTTTGTTTGCAGAGCTGCAACAACTCAGCTTGGAATTTGAAGTTGAACATCTCGCCCTGCCACAGCAGCCTCCCAGTGCCTCAGGCGAGAAATCTACAATTTCAGGCAACAATAGTAATAAAAAGAGAAGCCCAGGAAAAAAAGGAACAGCTGAAGCCAGAGTACCTTACACGAACGGCTTTCAATTTTTGTGTGCAGATGGGAAAGAGCTTCCTTCAAACCATCTGTTTTAAAAAGGAACAACAGGAGACATGGAGAACAGGACACCTTATCGTCCTTGTTCTTTCAGGGTTTGCTGAAATGAAGGAATTCAGCAAGACTACAGAATTGTGATAAAAACCCTAAACAGATGAATCGATGGTCCGGCATTCCCGTGCTCTGGATTTGTTGTATGGAAGAAATCACAGCAGCCCACCTCGTCGTAAGGATAATTCTGTCTGTAGCAGAATTAGTCCCAATGGGACGCTGTAGCCTAGTTTTATGTTACCATGTAATGAGACATCCTACTACGAGAAACTGGCACCAGCTGACAGGAGACCTTGATTTCTGCTTGAAATCCTTTGTTTTTTAAACAACCGACTACACTGACTGATGCGAAGAAAACTTGCCCGGGCTGAGCAGTGCATCTGCAGCCGCTCTTTTCCATGTGCAACACCTGCACAGAGTGCACTTGCTGCTTGAACCTTTGAATCGTGCAGTGTCACGCAAGACTGTGAATTAAAACATGTCAGGGAGAGAGACTGGGATTAAGAAATGACGCTTCACTTCCTCCAGATCGTAATTATAGGGAAGCAGTTTAGAACATCCAGATTATGTTATCAAGCAGCCTAATTTAAACATAGCTCCATCCCCAAACAGTAAATAACGTACATGTGGTGGGCATGAGTCATCACTCTTTCAGCAGTGTCTGTGGAGCTCCCTGCTTTACACAATTTACACATTAGCATGGAAATGAAAAATAGCTTTTATTGTCATTTGAATTCGTATGAGCGAGATCATGGGTAGACATTGGTTCCGAGTAGTCTCCTCCTCTGAGGTCACAGCCACCTGATGGACTACGGAGTTGTTGTGTAAGATGGGAGGAAGAGATGAGGAAGCTTTAGCCATTTTTAGCAAAACGAGCCCATTAACCAGTGTGCTTCGTCCACTCCCTTTGTCCCATCTCACAGAATCACAGCATTATTGAGGCTGGAAAAGCCCTCTGAGCACATCCAGCCCAGCCCAGGACCTCACATCACCACATCAGCCAGACCAGGGCACTAAGGGCCACAGCCAGGCTGTCCTTAAAGATCTCCAGGAATGGGGACTCCACCACTGCCCTGGGCAGTCCATTCCAGGCTCTGATCACCCTTTTCATGAGGAAGGGCTTCCTGACATCCAACCTAACCCTTGTCCTGGCACTACGTGCCTGGGAGAAGAGCCTGACCCCCACCTGACTACAGCCTCCCATCAGGGAGTTGTAGAGAAGCACAAGGTACCCCCTGAGTCTCCTCTCCTCCAGGTTACTTTAGTCTTTATCTCAGAGAGGCAGGTTCTGCTGTCACAGATGTGCAGAGCCAGGAGACGTCACAGTGCTCTCTCCCTGAGTGTGTGAGTGTCTGCTGGAGTCCCACTATAAAAACCATCAGGCTTTGGCTGCTGTTAAGACGATAGAACGGTTAAGGATTGGACTTGATGATCTTGCGAGGTCCCTTCCAGTGCCCAATGTTCAGTGATCTTGTAGGTCTTTCCCAACCTGAATGTTTCTGTAAGGTGCACGCTGACTCCAGTGGCTCCGATTGTGCCGAACAGGCAGACCCTGCCTGGCCTCGGCTGTTTTTAACTGGCAGAGAGACGCAGGACCTGACTCTGGCACAAAGCAGAGGCAACACGCAGGGCTCTGACACTGTCACTGAGCAGAGGCCAGGCCTTGCCCGCAGCGGTCGCAGCCTGGGGACCTGCACACAGCGCTCCCTTCGCACTCGCTGCGGCGGGACAGGTGCGGAGAGAAGGTGCAGCTGCTCACCCGCTCCCTTAACACCGCCTTTTCCTGCCGAACCCTGAGCAGACGAGCTCTCCTGCTCAGCACCGACCGCACCGGAGGCACCGCAAGACGCGGCTCTGATCCCCCCGATTAAAACGTCCCCGGAGAGGATTGCTGCTTCACGGGCTGCCGAGTGCTCCCGGAGTAATTTCAAATCACCGGAGCGCTATTTATTCCGGTAATGCTCTTAAAATCGAGAGTACACTTAATCCCCGGCGCGCTCGTAATGTGGGGGGGCTGGCGAGCGCGGAACGGGCTAGGGTCGCTGCAGCCGCGAGACCACGGGGAGCCGGGCAAGCGCCAGCACTTCGCTGCTGGCCACCGGCCCCGAGCTGCGGGGAAGCAGCCGCCTTCCCAGCTGCCGTGAAGGGAGCTAGACCCCGCTCGCCGGTCACAGCATCCACCTGCAACGCGGGAAGCGGCCGCGCCTGCCCCGCTCATTCCGCCCCTCTCACTCCTCCTCCCTTCCAGCGCTCTCTGCCCGCAGGAGGGCGGGGGGGGCGCGCAGGGGCGGACGCGCTGCTCGGCGGGGCGGCCAGTGCGGGCAGCAGCCGAGCCGTGAGCCCGCAGGAGAAGGAGGACGAGGAGGAGGGCGGTATGGGGTGCACGCCCCGCGCTAGGTTCTACCTCCACCGGTGATGCCACCGTCAGCGCTGCCTCTGCCCGCCAGACCCGGAGGAGATCGCGGGCCTTCCCTTAGGTGAGCGGCTGCCTGCGGGCAGCTCTGCCCTTCCGCGGGCCGGGACAGGGCTTCGCGCAGCCGTGCTTCCCTCGAGCCCGGGCGGGGAAGTTTGTGCGGGACGGCGAGGGAGACCTGAGAGGGGACGCGGAGAGGCACCTGGAGAGCCGCCCCAGGTTGTGTTGGTCGGAGCGGAGACGGAGGGAGGCGAAGAGAAGGTGGGGAAGCGGGCGGGGACGGCGGGGGGGAGGAAGCTGTGGAGAAGGGAGGTGCGGGAGGTGCTTCGCCGCCGCTCCTGAGCACCAGCGGCGCCGCCGCCGCCGTCCTGAGGCACCGCAACCTGAGCTTCGGCGGAGCAAGCCCCGGCCCCTGCACCGGCGAAATCTCCTCGGGGGTTCCGCCGGGAGAAGCGGCTTCGCGCAAGGTCAGCGCTCGGTTCGTGCGGCGGGTGCTGCGGGGTCTCGGACCCCGCTCGTTCCCTCCTGACAGGAGACCCACGACTCCTGGCCCCCCGGAGCGAGGTGCTGGCCCGGGCCGGCCCCTTGTGCCGCCTTCGGGAAACTTTGTGTGCGGAGCCGCTGTGAAGGAGGCCGGGGCGCTGGGCGAGCGGCTCGGGAGCCGGTGGCTGCTGGCGCAGCGTGCGGGCTTCGCCTGCCCGTTCTGCGGGCTGCGGGTTTGGTCTCTCTCTGTGTGTGTGTGCGGGCTTGGGGTTCGAATCAATGTTTATTGACTGGACTCGCGTATTAATCACTTAGGTCTTGCAAAAAGCTCATTAGCGGTGACTTGTTTCCATGACAACAGCACCGCTCCGAGTCTGTGGGGTTATCTGTTTGCCCGGTGTAGTTTAATGGGGGGTGTTTCTCCACGAAGGGTGTTTGTACTGGTGTTGTGTTTTGTCACCCGTGAGAAGAGGGCAAATAAACCCTGTGTGTGTTCCGGTGGCCTCTACTCAGCGTTCCCCTGATGCTCAGTTACTTCCCCAGCCTTAATTAATGGGATGGGACTAAGCAAGTGTGCGACTTACACAAGACTCGTGTTACTGCTTTATCTCCTCTACTATAAAGCCGAGACAAATACGTGGTTTGACTCGACTCCTGTTCCAAGTCTTCCTTAGACACGTTAGAACTGAAAAGCGTGACGTCTGATACCTTTTTTGCCTGCGTGAGCTGTAGCAGCACAGGACCCTTTGACAGGCGATGTATGACGGTCTCCACAGTTTCATTTCTAAAGCAGTGCTGCGAAGCCACAGGTGTAACTTTGTCACCTTCTTGTGGTGTGACCTTGACAGGTCTCTTCACTCCTTTATATCCCACTGCGTCTCAGCAAAATGAAGTGATGCCCACTTGTGCTTTGAGCTAATCAAACAGAACACTTCTTTTAAGATAGGTGACCTTATTCATGTTTATAAATATGGAAAGAGTGGGTGTCAGGAGGATGAAGCCAGGCTCTGCTCAGTGGCACCCAATGATAGGACAAGGGTCAATGGGTGTGAGCTGGAACAGAGGAGGTTCCACATCAGTTATAAGAAGGAACTTCTTCACAGAGCCCACTAGAAGGGGCTGCCCAGGGTGTTTGTGGAGCCTCCTTCTCTGGAGGTGTTTAAAACCCTCCTGGACATGTTCCTGTGTGACTTGGTTTAGGTGATCCTGCTGTGGCAGGGGGATTGGACTGGATGATCTTTCAAGGTCCCTTCCAATCGCTAATATTTTGGGATTCTGTGAGGCTGAAAAAGACTGATTGTATTTCATCTGAAACCAGTGATTCTAGTCCCTTCTAAGCTAACTACCAGTTGTGGCTTTCCTGGGTGAACTTCATCACTAGAGGAGAGCCTTTAGCAGTCTTGTATTTGTAGGAATATCTGTGGCAGACAGTAAATATCCAGTCAGATACATCGTGCTTGAGCAGGGGTGTTGGACTGGGCGACTGCTGGAGGTCCCCTCCAATCCCTAATGCTCTGTGTGTATCAGTTTGTTTAATAGCAGTAGTGTTTATACAATAGTGAGTAGTAAAGAAAGATGTTGCATTGAGTAGACAATCCTGAACCACTTGCTTTAGCATGGCAACCTGAGAGGCACTTAACTGCTTTCTGAGAAAGAAAGTGAGGAAACACATGTTTTTCACTATATAGTAACAGTGTCTACAACTGTTCTGCTAGTTTTCATTGCATTCTAATAAATATTTCAATATCTAGTGGTCTGTTGAGAAGAGAGTGTATACAAAATGTCATAGAGTATAAAGTTTGAAATCAATTCAGTGCTTGAGAGATGTTTGGTTGTGACTGCTTTAGATTACAGGAGCAGTAAGTTCTAGTAGGTGAACTTCTGTAACAACCAGATACTTGTCTCCTTTCTTCTGGAGACCCCAACATCAGGAGGACACAGAGCTCCTGAAAGGTGTCCAGAGGAGAGGAACTCAAATACTCAGAGGGCTGCAGCACCTCCCTTCTCAGGACAGGCTGAGCAAAGTTGGGGTTGTTCAGCCTGGGGAAGAGGAGGCTCCCAGGGGACCTTCCAGCAACTTTCCCATCTCTGAAGGAAGGAGGCTGCAAGAAAGCTGGGGCAGGGCTTTTGACAGGGGTGGTAGCGAGAGGCCAAGGGCAAAGGGTTGCAGACTTGAAGAGGGGAGATTGAGGTTGGCCACGAGGAACAAATTTTTTCCTGTGAGGGTGCTGAGATGCTGGAACAGGTTGCCCAAAGCAGTTGTGGCTGCCCCATTGCTGCCAGTGTAGAAGTCCAGGTTGTCTGGGGCCCTGAGTAACTGCTGTGGTAAAGGTGTCCCTGCCTGTGCAGGTGGTTTGGAACTAGATGATCTTTAAGGCCCCTTCCAACCCTGCCCATTCTGTGATTCTTGAAATGCTCCATTTAAATTAATAAGTTCTTCACAGGACCACAGAACATTAGGAACTGGAAGGGACCTCGATAGATCATCTAGTCCAATCCCCCTGCCACGGCAGGATCCCCTAGTTCTTACAAGATAACTCTTGTACTGCGAGGAAAAGTTTATCCTAAGCTCCAAGTCCCAAAGCATTGGTGTGCTCTGGTTTCAGAACACGTACTGGACTTGGGGCTTTCACTAAATAGTCTAAAGAATCCAAGTCTGTGACCTTGACTTTTGTTTTCTTGGGTTGGGGGGGAAGTTTGTGGCATCTTAGTCACAAGACATCTGTCTGGGGGAAATAAGCCTAATGTAGTACCTTTTGAAAGTTACTGACCTGGCTGTGTTTTCTATGATTCTACTTAGAGAATTCAGCACAAATTACTAGCAAATGGAGGTTACTTTCACACCTTTTTATTGCTCAAGCCAGTAACGTTCAGTAGTTGTGAGCTTTGCCAGACCAGTTTGTACAGCTCTGCACTGCAGACTGTAGGGAGTCTAAAGAGCAAAATTAATCTTCCTTCTCACACGGTCCCGCTGAACACGGTGTGTCCTGCAGGGACAATCAGAATGCATGAAAGCTTTTATAAGGATTTAAAATCTCAGGAAGAAATATGGCAGTAGTAAAGACAGAGTTGTCCGTCTAGTGGTGAACTGTGCAGTAGTGGTGTTAACAGACACCAGGAGCTCAGTAAGAGCAGAAGTCAAGTCAGATGTTTGAGCAGATTCAGTCTGAGAGAGCAGAGCAACTACTGCCTTACTGCGCCAGAGACACCAAACAAGAGACTTGATCTAGGGGATCCTGCTGTGGCAGGGGGACTGCACTGGGTGATAGAATCATAGACTCATTAGGGATCAGAAGAGACCTCAGAAGATCATCCAGTCCAATCCCCCTGCCACAGCAGGATCAGCTAGACCAAGTCACACAGGAACACATCCAGGTGTGTTTTAAACGACTCCACAACCTCCCTGGGCAGCCTGTTCCAGTGCTCTGTCACCCTCTCTGGGAAGAAGTTCCTTCTGATATTTATATGGGTGATCTTTGGAGGTCCCTTCCAATCCCTAAAACTCTGTGATTCTGTGATTAGGATCAAAGGTTGTGCTGGGCTCTATGGATTCTGCAGCAATGAGTCTTCATTACCTCTGTGCCTTTGCCTTGATTGCAAATTGTACATCCACTGGTGACTAGAAACTGTTGGGGTGTAATTCTGGTTTGATGAAGGTGACTAGTGCCTGGAGGCAAAAAATACACAGAGAATGGTTTATCTTTGCTTTATTGCATCTTTATTGCCCCTGTACTCTGCACTCATGAGACTGCACCTTGAGTACTGGGTCCAGTTTTGGGCACCACGGTATCAGAGGGACATTGAGGGGCTGGAGTGGGGCTGGAGAAGGGGACAGGGGAGGAAAACGGGTCCTGTGGAGACTGGCTGGGGTTATTTAGTCTAGAGAAGAGGAGGCTGAGAGGAGATGACCTTGCTCTCTCCAGCTACCTACTAGGAGGTTGTAGCAAGGCTCTGGTGCTGCTCTCGTCTCTCAAATTACTAATGATAGTACGAGGGGAAATGGACTCAAGTTGCGTCAGGGGAGATTTAGATTAGATCTTAGGAAGAGGTTCTTTCCTGAGAGAATGGTTGAGCACTGGACCAGGCTACCCAGGGCGGTGGTGGAGTCCCCATCCCTGGAGGTGTTTAAAAATGCAGTAGCTGGAGCACTTGAGGTCATGGTCTAGGGGTTATGGAGCTGTTGGGTTGAGGGCTGGACTTGATGATCCTGGAGGTCCTTCCCAGCCACCATGGTTTTGTGATTCTATGATTTGGTTAGTATTCAGTGGTCTTCAGAAGCCTCTCCTTTAGGGAGAATCTCTGAAGGTCTAGGAAGAGCACAGTGCAGCCTTTGGAACAGTTAAGATTTAAAGCACTGGAGGAAAAAAAATGTGGGTTTTTTTCATTCTGATAAGCAGAAAACTGTAGGCAAATTTATCTGCAAGCAGTTCTAGGACAAAGGATAGATTTTCTGCTTCCATTGGTCCCCAAGATGTGCATATGCTGCTCACTGAAATGTAAAGAGGGAACACCCTGCCCCTGAGACAGCAGGAAAAGCAGGGAGCGTGTTCCCGGCTAATGGGATCAATAGTCTCTGATGCCTACAATGAGGCGCCTCTGTGTACTTAGGAGAGTTCAGGTGGTGTCTCAGCCATTAGCTGCTGCCTCTGAACTGCATTTTATCACCAGGCATTGCTCTTGCAGCAGGACTGCTTTGCCTGGGCTGTTCCATTTGCAGGAGATGCATTCTGAGCGCAGCAGCTGACAGGTCTGTGCAGTGTGCGAGCTAAGGTGCAGATTTGTGATGCTCCCTGGGCTAACGCAGGGAGAGACCTCGCTGCTGCATGTGCAGCAGCCCCAGCAACAGCCTGCATGCTTCTCCTTTTAAGTCTCTTTGATTTGTAGGCTGACCTTTTCACACCAGTGAGGCTTAGCAGGCCCACCCAATTTTGTCACTTTCTGCCAGGATGTCTGATGGTGCAGACAGGGAGTCTGTTCCTGCTCTATTTGGAGTCAAGGGCAGAATTCTCTCTGATTTCCATAGGAACAGGATGTGTTCCTAAACATTACTTCAGTAGCTAGAAAGAAACTTCCTAATAAAGAACCAGACTATAACATTACACAAAGCATCCAGCATTGTCGCAGGCTTCAAAGCTTCTTAACAGCAGCGTGCTCTCAGACCAAGCACTGCAAACAGCAGATCTCCAGGCATGCCTGGCAGGGCTGTGGAGGATTACCAGCCCTTGTTCTGCCCTGGAGAAACAATTGAGGCTTGACCATATTACTGATAAAATCCTACTTATCCTAATGGACACTGTTCAGTCCCCACAGATTACGTCAGGAAGGGAATGCCAGAAGCAGTGAAGTGTGACATAACCTCTGTTGGACAAAGGATTTACTGTGTGGAGCATTAAAGGCAGTAGGGTTTCAGCTTACCTGAACACAGGTAAACAGAACATCACAGAACATTAGGGATTGGAAGGGACCTCGAAAGATCATCCAGTCCAATCCCCCTGCTTTCCCTCGCTGGTGTAGAGACTGCTGGAAGCTAATAAGGAGAACCGTGGGCTGCAGTTCTGCTGCTTTGAATTATTATACTTTACTCAGACCAGCTCCTAATTAAAACTGCTTTTATTTTCTCTTTGGGGATTAACTTTTTCTCCACCCCTCATCTTACTGCTTATGTGTCAGGCTTTTCCTTTCAGAGGAGCTGAAACGAAGTACCTAGAGAAAGAAATGCAGCTCAGAGATACTTGCAGTTCTTTGCTTTGACACTAGAAAGCTGCTGTTCTGTCACAGGATGTTAGGGGTTGGAAGGGACCCAAGAGATCATCGAGTCCAACCCCCCTGTCCACATCAAGTTGTTGAGTGCAAGGAGGTTGTGGGGAGACAGTCACTTGGGTCATACAGAATCACAGAACATTAGGGATTGGAAGGGACCTTGAAACATCTAGTCCAGTACAGACTGTTCATTAAACCACTTGTGTTGTATTCTCAAGCATGAGAGCTGCAGGGCTGCTTTCTCACACCATTTTGAGCTGGTCAGAGTACCTTGTTTTTAGATGTCCAGGTGAAGATGCATGGTTATCTCCCATCTTGGACTGGTTTGTTTTTGTGGTGATCATTTGGGATATAACGTTTTTATCCCCTAAAAGATTCTAATAGCATCAATATTTATTGGCTTCTTTATTGCTGTTATTGTTTATTTGGGCTGGAAAAGCCCTCTGAGCTCAGACCACGACCTAAAATCACCCCAATGAGCACCCAGGGCACTAAGGGCCACAGCCAGGGTGGTCTTAAACACCTCCAGGGATGGTGACTCCACCACTGCCCTTGGCAGTCAAGTCCAGGATCTGATCACCCTTTCCATGAGGAAGGGTTATGCCACTTGCCGTGTAATTCACAAGAGAGTAACATCTTCATTGGAGACATTTAAGACCCACCTGGATGTGTTCCTGTGTGACTTGGTCTGGGTGATCCTGCTGTGGCAGGGGGATTGGACTGGATGATCTTTCAAGGNGGTCCAGGATCTGATCACCCTTTCCATTGGACTGGATGATCTTTCAAGGTCCTTTCCAATCCCTAATGATTCTATGATTCTATGATCTTCACAAGACGATCTTCGCTGCTGTTTTGTGAGGCAAAGGAATACAACTTGCAGTCTTCTGAGCATCAGATTTTCAGTGACACCAGCAGTTTAATTCCCTTTACAGATTCCAGTGCAAGGAGCACTGACTTCAGGCAGATGTTTGTTGATCATCTGGCTTTTTGGTAGAGGTCCTCACTGACAAGTGGAGCTAAAATTGAAAATCACAAGAGAAATCGGTGAGGGCATGTTCTTAGGTGTGAAAATACTTTCATGAGCCGAGGGCTGGAGCACCTCCCCTCTGAGGACAGGCTGAGCAAGGNTCCCTGTGGCTTGTGTGGAGCTGTAAGAGCAGTTTGTTGTGATGCTGCTGTAACGCGCTGTGATGTGGCAGCGTTGCTTTGATTAAGATGCTGCTGAATTCTAATTTTCACAAATATTATTGGCAGGAGTTTGGAAACCTGGACTTTAGCCAGGAAATAAGCAATCCCTGAAGCCAACTAGGCAAGGAGATTCCATGCACACGATTTGGAGACTTTAATTATAACTTTGTGTTGCGGCTTCTCCTGGCTGTGTTTGGACAAATCTGTTAATTCCTCTGTGAAGTAATTCAGTAGCCACCTAACTGGCTGTAGAGAGCTAGCTCAGGAGAATTAGCCAGCACTGTGCTTACAGAGTCACAAAATCACACACAGAACATTAGGGATTGGAAGTGACCTCAAAAGATCATCTGGTCCAATCCCCCTGGCACAGCAGGGTCACCCAGACCAAGTCATACTGTCAGTCTGGGTCGGAAGGGACCACAGGACCATCCAGTTCCAACTCCCCTGCCATGGGCAGGGACACCCCACCCTAGATCAGGCTGGCCAGAGCGTTACCCAGCCTGGCCTTAAACACCTCCAAGGATGGAAGTCACACAGGAACACATCCAGGCGAGTTTTAAACGTCTCCAGAGTAGCACCCTGACCCTATAGCCCTTGGAGGACCAGTGGCAAATTGAAAGGGTGCTGTGGGCTTGGTGCTTTCCTGTTTCTAACCTGTAATATGTGACAGTCTCCAAGTTGTTTTGTTGCTAGAAGAGCAGCAAGGTATAGAGATCATTAGATAGTCCGCATGGCATCCTGGCTTGTATCAGGAACAGTGTGACCAGCAAGACTAGGGTCACTGTTGAGGTCTCCCCTGGAGTACTGGGGGCAGTTGTGGGCACCTCACTTTAGGAAAGACATTGAGGGGCTGGAGCAGGTCCAAAGGAGCAACGAGGCTGGTCAAGGGACTGGAGGGAAAGGCTGAGGGGGCTGGGGTTGTTTAGTCTGGGGAAAAGGAAAATCCTTGATTCCTGTTCCTTTTCACTCGGGGTGAACTTCACTCTTCATCTCTTGACTGATATAAGTCAAAAGCCCTTGAAACTCTAGAGATTTAACATGAGAAACAAATTCTGTGTAAGGAATCATCTCGTGGCACACATTTCTGATGTTGATTCCTTTTTAGTAGAAGTATATTTATATATAAGTAGTATATTTTATATATATTTATATATATAAATGTATATTTACATATATTTAGTAGAAGTATACACACAGAAGTGTATTTATCAATTTATAAACAGAGAAACAAGTCACCTTTATTTCAGGACAGAGCAGCACAGGTGATGATTTACTGCTCAGGGCTCAAATACTCTCTTTGATGGGGAATAACTGCTTTCAGGAAATGTCTCTGACTTTTAAATGTCCCCTAACATCCTGTGATCCTATGATCCTATGGGTAAACTCCTATGTATTTGAGTGGAACAGGATCAAGCCCCGTGTGCCCAAGGGTTTATGCTGGTCTGAAGCCAACCCTCGCTGAGCCCTCTCTGCAGGAACTGGGATGCAGTCTCAGCCAGTGTTTTAAATATAGCGATGTGAAATTTATGGAGGAGGGAACTGTGGAGGTAATAGGGCTTATTTTGCCTTTCAGTGCCTTGTCATTAGCTTCCCACGCTTTTTGGTCATTCTCAGCAGAGAGCTATTGAGTCTGTTAATTGTCTGTGTTAATTGTGTTAACAAGAGACTCTGTTAACAGTCTCTTTATTCTTAGAGAAACACATTAATAGCAGATCATAGAAACACACAATGGGCAGGGTTGGAGGGGACCTGAAAGATCATCTAGTTACAACCTCCCCTGCACAGGCAGGGACACCTGCACCAGAGCAGGTTGCTCAAGGCCCCAGCCAACCTGGCCTTCTACACTGGCAGCCACAGCTGCCTTGGGCAACCTGTTCCACCATCGCCCTACCGTCACTGCAAGGAACTTGTTCCTCATGGCCAACCTCAATCTCTCCTCTTCAAGCCTGGAACCCTTTCCCCTTGTCTTCTTGCTACCACCTGTGTCAACAGCCCTCCCCCAGCTTTCTTGCAGCCCCCTTCCTTCAGAGATGGGAAAGCTGCTAGAACCAGATGATCTCTAGAGGTCCCTTCCAACAGCTCGGTGATGTGATTTGCTTTCGAAGAACAAGCTGATCATTGCTCCAACAGAAAGTTTGCAGGTAGTGACATCAATCCCACTGCCTAGATTTTGAATGAATTATTTCACTGGCAAGTGGTTTGCTGTCCCTTCCCATGGATACGGCTCTGAACTCGCTGCAGTTGAGGCAGTGCTTGCTCACGGTTTCAAGTTCATTGAGCTGATACCCCCGCAGGTCTCTTTGCCAGTGCATCTATCTGTCTCACACTGCTTCCAGCAGGCAGGCAGAGGATCTTCAGTTCACAAGGCAGTGTCTGTGGCTGCTTTGGCTTTTCTCATGGCTTATTGGTTTGTAAGCTTTGTCATATTTGGCTTCATTTCTAGCTGACGTCGTGAAGTCAGGTCATAGGCTGGGCTTGGTGGTCTCAGAGGGCTTTTCCAGCCTTGTTACTTCTGCGATTCTGTGATTTCCAGCCACTTGCTGTTTAACAAACAAGACTTTGTTTTCTTTATGGCTTGTTTGCAGATCCCAGGTATTTTTCTACTAGATAACAAATCAGTTTACACTTTGTATGCATCAGCAATGACTGTGAGCCAGCAATGTGCCCTTGTGGCCAAGAAAGCCAATGGCATCCTGGGGTGGATCAGAAGGGGGCTGGTTAGGAGATTGATAGAGGTTCTCCTCCTCCTCTATTTTGCCCTGGTGAGACCACATCTAGAATATTGTGTCCAGTTCCAGAAGGACACAGAACTTAAGAGTCCAGCACAGAGCCACAAGGATGATGAAAGAAAGTGGAACATCTTTTATGAGGGAAGAGCTGGGTCTCTTGAGCTTGGAAACAAGGAGCTCGAGGGCTGACCCCATGAATGTTGATAGATGTGGAAACAGTGGGTGTCACGAGGATGGAGCCAGGTTCTGCTCAGTGACACCCAATGATAGGACAAGGGGCAACAGGTGTCAGCTGGAACAGAGGAAGTTCCACATCCATTTGAGAAGAACTTCTTCCCAGTGGAGATGACAGAGCACTGGAAGGGACTGTCCAGCAGGGTTGCGGAGTCTCCTTCTCTGGAGATGTTTCAAACTGACCTGGCCGTGTTCCTGTGCAGCTTGATCTATGGGATCCTGCTGTGGCAGGGGGACTGGACTGGCTGATTTTTGGAGGTCCCTTCCTTCTAATCCCTAACTTTCTGTGATTCTGTAATCGAGAACTCTTTATTTTCTCCCATATTTCTCACTTGACAAGTGATGGAAGATGTGCTCCAGAGAGAATACTGAAAAAAGTCAAAGCTGTTTTATTTGAAGCAAAAGAACACGTAAAATTAGAACTAATACAGGAATAGAAGATCAGCTCTTTTGTAACCCATGAACAAGAGGATGTAAAACAGGTCCAATAGCATTTACTACTTATTTACAACTGATCAGTAGAAGTCATTGAACTAAAAGATATCCGTGCTGATAAGAGCCTCTGAGAAGAGCAGGCATTTGTAGAAACAGTGCAGGACTAAGAAGGTGATCCTGCCCTGGTACTGGGCACTGGTGAGCCCCTACCTCAAGTACTGGGGGGAGTTTTGAGCACCTCAGTACAGAAATGGTGCTGAGGTGCTGCAGCAGGTCCAAAGAGGGACAACAAAGGGATTGGAAAACATAATCTCTGAGGAGTGACTAAAGGAGCTGGGGCTGTTTAGTCTGAGGGAAAGGAGCTTGAGCGAAGACCTTCTTGATCTCTACAACTACCTGAAAGGAGGGTGTAGCAAGAGTGAGGTTGGTCTCTTCTCACTGGTGGCAGGTGACATGGACAAGGGGAAAAGGCCTCAGTTTGTGCCTGTGGGGCTTTAGGTTGGATACCAGGAAAATGTTCTTTACAGTAAGGGTTGTTGATCACTGGAACAGGCTCCCCAGGGAGGTGGTACTGGGCACTGGGGAGGCCTCACCTTGAGGACTGAGGGCAGTTGTGGGCCCCTCACTTCAAGAAAGAGATGGAGGGGCTGGAGTGGGTCCAGAGGAGCAACAACGCTGGGGAAGGGGCTGGAGGGAAAGTCTGATGAGGAGAGGCTGAGGGAGCTGGGAGTGTTTAGCCTGGAGGAGAATTACAGGGGACATTCTCCCTCTCCACAGCTCCCTCAAGGGAGGTTGTAGCCCAGATGGAGGTCAGGCTCTTCTCCAGGCATCTAGCACCAGGATGAGAGCTGCCAGGGGAGGGTTAGGCTGGGTGTTAGGAAGCCCTTCCTCATGGAAAGGGTGATCAGCTCCTGGACTGGACTGCCCAGGGCAGTGGTGGAGTCCCCATCCCTGGAGGTGTTGAAGGACAGCCTGGCCGTGTCCCTTAGTGCCCTGGTCTGGCTGATGTGGTGATGTCAGGTCCTGGGCTGGATGACCTTAGAGGTCTTTTCTAGCCTCAATAATTCTGTGATGCTGTGAAGCCACTTCTGAAGGAGTTGTGGTTTCAGTCTGCAGTTTGTGCCTGGATGTTTGCAGAGCTCCGCTGGGCTCTCTAAGGAGGAGGTGCTCAGTGGATCCGCGTGAGGTCTGTGACAGTCTTTTCAAGTAGCTTCCCTTGCACCTCCTTCCATGCAGAGCGACAAAACCCTGCGCAAACCCTGAGCTAGGCATAAAATCAGCCTCTGTACAGCCTGTAAAACAAAGGCTTGGAAGCAAAGGTTGGGGCCTGTGATGTGAGTGGCAGCAGCACAGCTTTGGTTAGCTGTTTTTTCTTTCCCACAAATGCCCAGGACCAACCCGAACCACAAAAGCGCTGCTTCGAGGCACTTTTCTCCTGCCCTGCATGCCTCTTCTCCTTCTGCTTGGCAACCTCCACACCTGCTGTTCTGACTACTAAAAATTGTCCTTTCTTTTGTCCTGCAAGTGTTTCTGCCAAAGAGGAGAGAGGACAAAGGATTCACCAGCATTTTTCTTAGTTCTGCTGCCTTGTGACTTTCAGAATGAAGTTTTTATTAACGACTCGGGCTCCAGAATGTAGGGTTTTTAATTAGAATGACTATGAGTGAGAATGTTCCAGCAGCACAGGCACCTTCTGCTTCCAAAGAATACATTAAAAACGTGGTTTGATGTGTATGGCAGCAAGAGATTATGTTCTCCCTTGCCGTGTGGGGTTGGTGTATTTAAGGAGAAAGAGGCAAAAGAATAACTGAAAATAAGTTACTCCCATCTCCTACCACAAAACTTTTCTCTCCAAAGTTTGTTGGTTCAAGATTCCCACACAGTTTCCTTTTTGTTTAGTTTCTTACAACAGAAGCACAGAATGATGGAGGCTGGAGAAGCCCTCTGAGCTCATCCAGCCCAGGACCTACCATGACCACATCAGCCAGACCAGGGCACTAAGTGCCTCAGCCAGGCTGTCCTTCAACATCTCCATCAGTTCTGTTCTGTAGTGTAAGACAGCTGAGCTGCTCCTAGGTGGATCAGCTTAAATACTGCAAGGAACATGTGTTTCAGCAAAGAGCAGACAAGCCTACACGTAGGTCTGCACGCGGACAGCAAGTGTGCTTTCAGTTCGCATTTAGAACTGGCTTGCCGTTCATACTGGCCCGTTTCAGGAGTCGTGTTGCCAGCAGGAGCAGGGGGGTGATCATTCCCCTTTACTCAGCTTTGAGGAGGCCACAACTCAAGTCCTGTGTCCAGTGTTGGGCCCTTCACTAGAATAGGGACATTCAAGGGCTGGAGAGAGGGCAGAAGCGGCTACCAAGCTGGGAAAGGGTTTGGAACAGATGTTGTATGAGGAACAGCTGAGGGATCTGGGGCTGTTTAGCCTGGAAAAGAGGAGAGGGAGGGGAGACCACCTTGCTCTCTACAACTACTTGAAAGGAGGGTGTAAAGAGGCAGGGGTTGGTCTGTTCTCCCTAGTGGCCAGTGATAGGAGGAGGGGAAATGACCTGAAGCTGCACCAGGGGAGGTTCAGGTTGGATGTCAGGGGGACTTTCTTTGCTGAAAGGGTTGTCAGGCACTGGAACAGCTGCCCAGGGAGGGGGTTGAGTCCCCATTTCTGGAGGTGTTGAAGAGTAGGGCGGATGTTGTGTTGGGGGACAGGATTTAGTGGTGCTGATAGAACTGAGAGAAGGTTGGGCTTGGTGATCTTGAAGGTGTCTTCCAGCTGAAACTGTTCTATGAATCTATGTTGAGATGTTTACCTTATTAAAGTTGAAAAAATACTGCCAAAACACTTGCAGTGCAGGTCAGATGAGCCACACGTGATGCTGTCATGGTAAAATGATACTAAGGAGGGAAAGAGGTGTTTTTATTAGTTTATCTACAGCTAGCAGCTTCCTCCAGCCCTACTACAAAGGGCTGCACCCCTTCCTGGCTCAGCTAACTATACCAGCAAAATTAGTTGCTTTTTCTGTTGCAGTGCTCCCTGGTTTTAAAATGTGTTAAATCAGATTTCTGAGCAGGAACACCAGTGATTACTTCAATACTTGCTAATCAAAAATGCATTTTGGAACCTGTAGACACCACTAGCTCTGGTGCAGGCTTCAGATAATAACTTCACAAGGATGGATGCTTAGTCACTGGTTAGTGAGGTACAGCTTGGTAACCATCCAGGAGCTTGGAAGCACAGAATTATTGAGGCTGGAAAAGCCCTCTGAGCTCATCCAGACCAGACCAGAACCTATCATCACCACACTGGCCACACCAGGGCACCAAGGGCCACAGCCAGCCTGTCCTTCAACATCTCCAGGGATGGGGACTCCACCACTGCCCTGGGCAGTCCAGTCCAGTGTCTGATCACCTTTTCGATGAGGAAGGGCTTCCTAACATCCAACCTAACCCTCCCGTGATGCAGCACCAGGCCCTGCCCTCACATCCTGGTGCTGGTTGCCTGGGAGAAGAGCCCGACCTCCACCTGACTACAAGCTTCCTTCAGTTAGTCGTACACAGTGATGAGGTCTCCCTTGCTGAGTGATGAGCTCACTTCCCACTGGCCTGATGGGTTTGGATAACATCTTACAATCACAGAATTGTTTAGGTTGGAAAAGACCTTTCAGATCATCAAGTCCATCTTGCACCTCCCCAATTCCTTGAGCAACTAGTCCTGGTGCTAGTTGCCTGGGAGAAGAGCCTGACCCCCACCTGACTACTACTTCCCTTCAGGCAGTTAGGGAGAAGATTCTGCCTGAGTCTTCTCTTCTCCAGGCTCAACACCCCCAGCTCCCTCAGCCTCTCCTCATCAGACTTTCCCTTCCCGCTGATCACCCGTTGTGTGAGGAAGACCTTCCCAATATCCATCCCAGTATCCAACCTACCCCTGCCCTGGTGCAGCTTCTCCTAGACTTCAGAGATTTGTAAAACATAGCTGTTAGGAAGGTAAGATTAGAGGGCTTATAACTTAATTCTCAGTATCGTCCTTGAAATCACAAGGACAAACTGTTTCAAATAAAGTAGTTGAATTGACTGTATTAATTTAAGGCTTGGAAATTGCAGTAATTCAAATTGAAGTGCGTTTGCTCTGGCTCTGTATTGAAAGCAGCTTAAAACCACAGGCTGAAGCTTTATAGAGAATTTTGCATTTCTTAACAGCTAAAACGATCAATTCATCGAAGTGATGGCAAATCTCTGCTGAGGAAAATGAACCCTGGGGGGGCTCTCCAGCTCTCTTAGAGTTTTATTACAAAGCTGTGTGTGTTTCCTCGGGGGAGACCGAGAGCATTCATACTTTCAGAGTCAAAATGCAGTTGTTTCAGGTTGCTTTGTTCCAGGAGCAGAGAAGACTTGGTAGTTTTTGTCTTGCTAGGTTTATTCATCCATCAGCGAAGCGCTCGTTTCGGCTCTCGCAGCTGGCTGCTCTGAGGAGCTGGTGGCACAAAGTCCCTCAGCTGCCTTGTTTGACTCAGCGATTGGAACTGAGTTTAGCTCATTAAATATGAGGGGTCTGGATGGCTACAGGAGCTGCCTACATCCGTTACGTGTCGATACAGAACATGTAACTGAGATTATGTGAGTGTTTAAGTGTCCTAACAAAACTGTTCCGAGCTTTAGGGAAAGCAGACCCCACCTGGAGACCTGTGTCCAGTCCTGGAGTGCCCAGCATGAGGAGGACAGAGAGCTCCGTGAGGGTGTCCAGACGAGAGCTGTGCGATAGTTCTCTCGGCTGCAGAACTGGGTTTCACGGAACACAAAACATTAGGGATTGGAAGGGACCTTGAAAGCTCATCTGGGTTTTAGGGAAGAGTAAAGAAAGCTGTTCCTTTTCACAGAATCACAGGATTACTGAGGCTGGAAAAGCCCTCTGAGCTCATCCAGACCAGCCCAGAACCTAACATCGCCACAGCCAGGCTGCCCTTGAACACCTCCAAGGATGGGGACTCCACCACTGCCCTGGGCAGTCCAGTCCAGGCTCTGACCACCCTTTCCTGACAGGGACAGGGCTTCCTGACATCCAACCTAACCCTCCCCTGGCAGCTTCAGGCCCTGCTAGTTGCCTGAGCAAAGAGCCAGACCTCCCTTGAGGGAGTTGCGGAGAGGGAGAAGGTCCCTCCTGAGTCTCCTCTTCTCCAGGCTCAACACCCCCAGCTCCCTCATCCTTTCCTCATCAGCCTCTCCCTCCAGTCCCTTCCCCAGCCTCACTGCTGGTCTCATAGGTTGCATCAGTTCTTTCACGTAAGACATCAGTCACCTGGAAGCTAATGTCTGGTTTTTATAAACACTTTCCCGAGGTTATCGTGAAGTGAAACCACTTATTTTCTTAATAATCAGGTTTTCTTTCATGGCAGTTACGTTGCTGCCTTCAAAATAAGTCTGGTCCATTGTAACAGCTTCAGTAGCCCATCCTAGATGTGGTTTTAAGCCTCCTTTAATGTGAACATTTAACAGAGCTGGACTAGGAGTTGGGTTTGGATCACAGCCTTCGTCTCTCCACCTAATTTTAAACAGCTTTCTCAACCACTGTAGTTGTCCTGGCTGCATTATTCATCTCCTTACTGCAGCCACAGTGGTGTTCGTTGTCTCCAGATGAGCAAGCAGGTTGACAGGAGACTGTTTCCTGCTGCTGATCCTTCTTCTCCCAACAGTGTTGGAAGTGCAGCGAAGCTAATATTTTTCTGAGGCTTTTAGAGTGTTTTCTGGGAAGAAGGTGGAATTTAAGAGCTTTTCTAGGTATCATCCAGGCAAAAGATGATCACACATGGAATAACAGAAGTGCTGAAGTTGGAAGGGACCTCCAGGCACCATCCAGTCTAACCCTCAAGCTAAAGCGGGATAGACCATCACACAGGTGGAGTTTGAGTATCTCCAGAGAAGGAGATTCCACAACCTCTCTGAGCAACCTGTTCTAGTGCTCTGTCATCTACACAGGAAAGAAGTTCCAAGAAAATGGAGAAAGAACAGGAGGGTTGCCTATTGCTGGCTGATTTCCCAGGGCCAGGTCACTGGTCCTCCCTGGCACTGGGGGATCTGGTTTAGGGGTGAACTTGTAGAGTAAGGTTGATGGTTGGACTTGATGATCCCAAGGGTCTCTTCCAACCTGAACGATCCTGTGATTGCAAGGCCTCGCTGGGCCCTGCTCTGAAAAGCAAGAGTCATCATCAGTTGTCTCTCATGGAGTGGTGTGTTTTTACCTGCCCAGTTACGTCCGAAGTAGATCTATAGAGAGATCTGCTGTCTTGGTGTAACAGTGGTGTACACACAGGTCTTTTGATTAACTGAGTGGACAGCTGGCTAAACAGAAGCCAGCAGGGTGCCCAGGTGGCCTGGAAGGCCAGTGGCATCCTGGTTTGGACCAGCAATAGTGTGGCCAGCAGGACTAGGGATGTCATTCTCCCCCTGTGCTGGGCACTGAGAAGGCTTCCCCTTGAGTACTGGGGGCAGTTCAAGAAAGAGATTGCAGGGATGGAGTGGGTCCAGAGGAGCAACAAGGCTCCCACCACCTTGCCTTAAACTGCAGAGAGGGGTTTCAGTGGAGGCATAGTAGTTACAGCAAATGTATTTTCAAAGACAGCTTGTAAGGAGTGGAAGTTGTTAGCCTGTGAAAAGGCTGCATTTTCACAGCGTGCTTTTTGCATGTCTCAGTTAAAAACTGATGCAGAGAGATGTCACCAGTGTAGTTGTGGGCAAATCGTTCTCCACCTCCACTAGACATAAGAGGAAAGGAGCTGCAAGTTAGACACAGGAAAAGCTTTCTAGCCATGAGATTGGAGAAACACTGCAAGAGAATTGCCTGCGAAGGCTAGGAAACACCTCAGATGGTGGAGATTCTGCAATCTTCTGCTAAGAGTGCTTTAGATGTCTTCAGGGAAATGGCCTCAAGTTGTGTCAGGGGAGGTTTAGATTGGATCTTAGGAAGAAGTTCTTTCCTGGGAGAGTGGTTGGGCGCTGGAACAGGCTGCCCAGGGAGGTGGTGGAGTCCCCATCCCTGGAGGGGTTTAAAGAATGAGTAGCTCTAACTACTTGAGGCCTTGGTCTAGGGGTTAGGGAGCTGTTGGGATGAGGGCTGGACTAGGTGATGCTGGAGGTCCTTTCCAGCCGTGATGATCCTATGATAATCCTGTGGCAGAAATATGGATTAAATAACCTCTTCAATTGCCTTTCTTTTGGTTATTCTGTATGAGAGCTGTATGAGCCAGGAAGTGCTGATATATTTAACGAGGATGATGAAGGAGGTGGAACACCACCATTATGAGGAGAGGCTGAGGGAGCTGGGTCTCTTCAGCTTGGAAAAGAGGAGACTTAGGGGTGACCTAATTAATGTCTATAAATATTTGAAGGGTGGGTGTCAGCAGGATGGACTCAGCACACTGAGCAGAGCAGGATGGAGCCAGGCTCTGCTCAGTGGCATCTAGTGTTAGGACGAGGGGCAGTGGGTGTCAGCTGGAATAGAGGAGGTTCCACATCAATCTGAGAAGGACCTTCTTCCCAGTGAGGCTGCCAGAGACCTGGAACAGGCTGCCCAGAGAGGTTGTGGAGTCTCCATCTCTGGAGATGTTTAAGACCTGCTTGGATGTGTTCCTGTGTGACTTGGTCTAGGGGATCCTGCTGTTGCAGCAGGGGGATTGGACTGGATGATCTTTCGAGGTCCCTTCCAATCCCTAATGATTCTATGATTCTGTGATTTAATGAGTTCTGTTAGCTCCTTTTATTCTTCCTAATAACTAACAAATGCCAAACATGCAGCGTGACTCAAGCATCTGTCCAAAGCAGAGCTTTGTTTTTTAATCTTAAAATGAGGGCATAATTTTTTCTACATCAAAATTTTGCTGCATGAAATGGTTCTGGCACTTGGCAGCTTTGCTTTTCCGTGATTCACAGATTCCCTTTGAGAAGAGACAGATAAAACGTTGAGGATAACCGCTGGCAGGAGCACAAGAGCTGAAATGCCATGGTGTGAAAGTCCAGGAAGAGGTGACCTCAGCACTGGCTAAAACTACCTGAAGGGAGGCTGCAGTCGGGTGGGGGTCGGGCTCTTCTCCCAGGCAACCAGCACCAGGATGAGAAGGCAGGGCCTGAAGCTGCCCCAGGCGAGGGTTAGGTTGGGTTTTAGGAAGCCCTTCCTCATGGAAAGGGTGGTCAGACACTGGAACAGACTGCCCAGGGCAGTGGTGGAGTCCCCATCCCTAGAGGTGTTGAAGGACAGCCTGGCTGTGGCCCCTAGTGCCCTGGTCTGGCTGATGTGATGTTAGGTCCTGGACGAGCTCAGAGGGCTTCTCCAGCCTCAATAATTCTGTGATAATGATGAGAGAGCTGCTCCCTGCACCTCAAATCCCCGGTGAGCAGGGAGGTTAAAAGCAGATGAATTCTTAATCCGTACTGAGGGTGAGATTAGAAATTAGAGGCTAGAAATTTGAGATTACAATTAGAAATCAGGATTTTATTTGCCAGTTACTTCACTGGCAGGCAAAAAGCCAATTCTCAGACAGAAAAGCCACCCAACCTGCAGTGTCTCATATTAATGTCTCTTAGAATCGTAGAATCATCAGGGATTGGAAGGGACCTCGAAAGATCATCTAGTCCAATCCCCCTGCCCCAGCAGGATCACCTAGACCAAGTCATACAGTCAGTCAGGGTTAGAAGGGACCACAGGATCATCCAGGTCCAGCCCCTTTTCTTCACTCATTGCTCTCAGTTTATCATTAACAGTGGCATCTTCTTCGAGGGAAAGCCCTGTTCCCATCCTAACCCTTATTCCATGAGACAACAGCAAGAGACTTTAAAACATAAGGACCATTTATTCTGTTTGCCAGTAGACCAGTTGAAACGTGGAGTGAAAAACCCCTTCCAAAAGTGTGATTCCTCCAGCATTTTTTCAGTGCTGATGTCACCACGTAGATACTTGTGATTGCTGGCAGAAGGGAGGAGGTGGTGTGAAGCTGCGAACCTCAAAGGGTGTGGAAAACGATGGGCATTCTCCGGTGACTGCCCAGACGCTTACGGCCGTGCGCTGGAGAGTGAAGATGGTCCTGTAAACCACCCTTGGAACTGCTGATTTCTAAAGCTAGAAACATCACCGAATCTCCCAGCCTCCAGCCCACACATTTGATGTAGAAACCTGAAGAGAAACTAAAACTACCTCTAGGTGTCAGAGGTAATGAGCTTCGTTTTCAAGTGCTCTCTCAGTGCTGAGTAATAATAATCATAAAATAGGAGTCAGCTCCATCAGTTCTGGTTGTCACCTTGCTGTTGTGTCTGTTCTGTGAGCCAGCGTTAGGACATGCTTGTATGATCCTGTCTGTCTGTTCATAGGATCATAGGATGTTAGTTCCACCTGGCTGGCTGTTCGCAGAGGTCCTCATGATGGTGCATTAAATCACAGAGTGGCTGAGGCTGGAAAAGCCCTCGGAGCTCATCCAGCCCAGCCCAGGACCTGACATCAGCCAGACCAGGGCACTAAGGGTCACAGCCAGGCTGTCCTTCAACACCTCCAGGGATGGGGACTCCACCACTGCCCTGGGCAGTCCAGTCCAGGGTCTCATCACCCTTTCCATGAGCAAGGGCTTCCTACAACCCAACCTAACCCTCGCCTGGGGCAGCTTCAGGACCTGCCTTCTCATCCTGGTGCTGGTTGCCTGGGAGAAGAGCCTGACCCCCACCTGACTACAACCTCCCTTCAGGCAGAGAGATAAGGTCCCCTTGAGCCTCCTCTTCCCCAGGCTAAACACCCCCAGCTCCCTCAGCCTCTCCCCATCAGCCTTTCCCTCCAGCCCCTTCCCCAGCCTCACTGCTCCTCTGGACCCACTCCAGCCCCTCCATCTCTCTTGAAGTGATGGGCCCAGCACTGCCCCCAGTACTCAAGAGGAAGCCTGCCAGGTGCAGGGGGAGAACTTTAAGCTACCTTCATCTCCAAAAACATCGAGATAAATAAGATTTACCATAAGCTCACGGTGATACGCATTAGTTCTGTTACTCTGCTTGAATATTTGTAATTGGATTTTGTATTAAAGGTTCCGTTAACGTTCTCTAGATCCGCCCCATGCTCACCAGCTGGTGATTACCTGGATTATCTTGTTTACTTCCTCAGGTTTTTTGCATTCTCTGAAAGAGAATTGCAACTACTGATTTACAAACCCTAGTATCAACTCACCAGTGTAATCCTCAATAATTCTTCTTATATGGAAATATTTAATGCTCTCAGCTCCAAAACATCTGTCTCTTCTCAGATACACAACAAAGGTGCTTCTTGATCTCTCTTTAATTAACTGTTGCTGAAGCCAGGGGTTCCCTGTAGTCCTTATCAGAAATCCTGCACCTTTGGTTTACTCAGGTAATTACCTTATTCTTTTCATTCCAAAAATATTGGCAGTTGGCTTGTTCTGTGTGTCTCTTTTGCTTGATTCTTTGGGGGAGGCGATTCTCCCCCTCTACCCTGCACTGGTGAGACCCCACCTGGAGTGCTGGGTCCAGTTCTGGAGTCCCCAACATCAGAAGGTCATAGAGCTCCTGAAAGAGCAGGGAAGCAACTCCTATCCAGAGGAGAGGAACTCCAGTGAGCAGAGGGCTGGAGCAGGTCCCTGCTGAGGACAGGCTGAGCAAGTTGGGGCTGTTCAGCCTGGACAAGAGGAGGCTCCCAGGTGCCCTTCAAGCAGCTTTCTCATCCCTGAAGGAAGGGGGCTACAAGAAAGCTGGGGAGAGGGCTTTTGACAGGGGTGGTAGCAAGAGGACAGGAGGAAAGGGTTGCAGACTTGAAGAGGGGAGATTGGGGTTGGACATGAGAAGCAAATTGTTTCCTGTGAGGGTGGTGAGATGCTGGAACAGGTTGCCCAAGGCAGTTGTGGCTGCCCATCCCTGGCAGTGTTGAAGCTGGACACAGCTGAAACAGACACTTAACCACGGTGCTGCATCTTGTCAAACAGGTAATTCCCTCATGGACCAATGAAAGCCGACGATGACAAGTTGTGGTCAACAGTCCTTGAATGTGCTGACGGTTCTTCTTTCATTACTCCTGTCAGCAGGTAACCTTTACACTTTCCATTTATCTTTCTCATGGTGGGGGGATTGGGCTGGATGATCTTTTGAGGTCCCTTCCAATCCCTGATGTTCTGTGATTCTGTGAACTCTGTCTGACATCTTCCTATAAAAAAACTTCTCAGAAACCACTTTACATGAGCATTTAATTAAGGGGAAACGGGAGCTCGTCTAAGAATAGCTCTGTTTCTGTTCCTTCTGTCTGTCTGCAAACTGCTGGTTGTTCAGATCTCTTCTGCTGGTGTGTAATGACTATTTCTGGCAGGATAACCCTTACTGAAGAGTGACCTTTACAGCAGAGAAGATATCTTCTGTCAAGAACAGTGGAACTCGAGTGCCATCAGACTTTCATTGCAGACTTTTTAGGAAGTCATCCCAGGAGGGATGTTGTTGGGTCTTTGTGGATATCCCTGTGTTCAGGGCAGCAGCGTAAAACGTTTTCCTAAATATTCAGGGGAGGTCTAGATTGGACTTTGGGAAATGTCCTCTAGTTGTGCCAAGGGAGGTTTAGGTTGGATCTTAGGAAGAAGTTCTCCCCTGAGAGAGTGGTTGGGCACTGGCACAGGCTGCCCAGGGAGGTGGTGGAGTCCCCATCCCTGGAGGTGTTTAAAAACCAAGTAGCTGGAGCACTTGAGGCCATGGTGTAGGGGATAGGGAGCTGTTGGGATGAGGGCTGCACTTGATGATCCTGGAGATCCTTTCCAGCAACGATAATTCTATGATTCTATGGCTGTTGGACTGAGGACTTGACTTGATGATCCTTGAGGTCCTTTCCAGTCATGATGATTCCATGGTTGGCATGGAGGTCATTTATTCCTTTCCATTCAAAGAAATCATAGGAACCAGAAACATAGGAGGTGTTTACAACCCACCTGGCCATGTTCCTGTGCGACTGGATCTAGGTGGTCCTGCTGTGGTGGGGGGATTGGGCTGGATGATCTTTCAGGGTCCTTTCCAATCCCTGATGTGCTGTGATTCTGTGAGTAAGGAAAGGCAAAGTGCTTGAATCTCATAGTGCTAAGTGTAATGACATTGTAAATTCTCAAATATTAGTGTTTTTCAGAAATCAATGAACAGTTTAAGCTCAACTGATGCAGACTTAGAGTTCCCAAACTGCAGATGACACAAGTGACTCACGAAGTCAACGCTGTTCTTTGTTTTACAGTGCTGTCTGCGCACTTCCGGGTCTGTGAGCCGTACACGGACTACAAAGGTCGCTACCACTTTGGTTTCCACTGCCCGCGGCTTTCTGACAATAAATCTTACATCTTTTGCTGTCACCACAACAACACGGTGTTCAAATACTGCTGCAATGAGACAGAGTTTCAGACTGTTATGCAGATGAACTTAACGGGGAGCGCCGATGGATACATGCACAAGTGAGTACACGAGTTCCAAAGTGCTCTTCACCAAACTCTTCGTGGTCTGATAGTGGGGTCTGAGGTCTGCTCGATGATGGAAGCAGTTAGGAGAATTGCACATGCACTGCTGAAACACTTCTGCTCTTCCAGAACTCCTCGATGAAAGGATATTTTAGCTCTCTTCTCTTCTTAGCTTTCCTTTCTGCGCCTTGACACGGGCTGTAGATGCTACTAGGAGAGCGTGAGCACGTGAATTGCTTGTAAATATAAATGTGGGGTTAGACAGGAAAATTAAGAGTCTCTCTGATCCAAATGATGGACTAGGTGATTTTTCACCATCCCTTCCAGTCCCTCATGTTCTGTGGTTGAGGTTAGGGTTAACCTTAACCCTAATCTTCTGTGATTAGGGATTGGAAGGGACCTCAAAAGATCATCTAGTCACAGCAGGATCACCTAGACCAAGTCACACAGGAGCACGTCCAGGCAGGTCTTAAACATCTCCAGTGAAGGAGACTCCACAGCCCCCCTGAGCAGCCCCTTCCAGAGCTCTGTCACCCTCACTGGGAAGAAGTTCCTTCTGCTATTTATATGGAACCTCCTCTGTTCCAGCTGACACCCACTGTCCCTCATCCTATCACTAGATGACACTGAGCAGAGCCTGGCTCCATCCTCCTGACACCCACCCTTCAAATAGTTACAGACTTTAATGAGGTCACCCCTCAGTCTCTTCCAAACTAAACAGACCCAGCTCCCTCAACCTTTCCTCATAGTGGAGGTGTTCCTTCATCATCCTCATTGCTCTACACTGGACCCCCTCCAGCAGCTCTTCTCATCACACCTTCCTGCCAGGCCCTTCACCAGCTCTCTTGCCCTTCTCTGGACCTGCTCCAGCACCTCAGTGTCCTTCTTGGATTGAGGGGCCCAAAACTGAACCCAGTACTCAAGGTGAGGCCTCGCTAGCGCTGAGCACAGGGGAACGATCACTTCCGTAACCCTGCTGGCCACACTATTTCTAATTCAGGCCAAGATGCCGTTGGCCTTCTTGGCCATCTGGTCACTCTGCTGGCTCGTGTTCAGCCGGCTGTCCACCAACACCCCTAAGTCCTTTCCCTCTGAGCACTCCTCCAGCCACCCTTCCCCAGGCAGGGGGTTATTGTGAAGCCTAGATGCCCACATGAAAGCCGCTGCAAGCAGCATCGTGCCTGGTACCCCCTGGCTTTGTTGAACATCTCTGATAATTTATGTGGCTTCTGGTACCTCCAGAGTTAACTTTACAGTAGCAAAGTCAGCTCTTTGTTTAGATCTAATTTCACACACCACTGGAAAGAATTCTGATTGAGCCTGTTGGGTCGTGGCTGGGGAGTATGATTTAGGATGTGGGAACAGCAGTGAGCTGAAAAGACCAGGCTTAGAGTTTGCAGGGAAGAGTGATGCATTCTGATTCCTTGGGTTGTTTCAGTATTTGTATTTGGTTTATTTTTCCCCACTAACCAACCAATCCTGGGACTATCAAAACAAATTTCTTCTTTTATACTGCAGCTGAGGGAAGAATTAATGGAGTGAGTTGTGACTTCTTTGTCTCAGCTCAGCTGAAAAAGCTCTATTTGTCTTGTGCAGTCCCAAGCAGAGCCAGCTGTGGTTACTGCTTTTGCCTTAGTCTGACCTGTAAGTGCAGGATACTGGGCTGATCTGTCTTTACAGTCATGTGGACTAATTAGTCTGTGTTATTCTTAAATATGAACAAATTGATATAAAACATAGAACCACAAAGACAGAGGGGAGCATCTCCCTGCTGAGGAACCTGAGGGAGCTGGGGCTCTTGAGCTTGGAAGAAAGGAGACTGAGGGGTGACCCCATTAATGTTGATAAATGTGTGAAGGGTGGGTGTGAGGAGGATGGAGCCAGGCTCTGCTCAGGGGCATCTAGCGGTAGGACAAGGGGCAGTGTGTGTGAGCTGGAACAGGGGAGGTTCCACATCAATATCAGAAGGAACTTCTCCCAAGCAATGAGGGTGCCAGAGCCCTGGAAGGGGCTGCCCACGGGGTTGTGGAGTCATCTTCTCTGAAGACATTTAAAACCCTCCTGCCCATGTTCCTGTGCTACTTGATCTAGGGGGATTGGACTAGATGATCTTTCGAGGTCCCTTCCAATCCCTAATGTTCTGTGATTCTGTAAAATCCCAATGTCTAACAGACAGGAGAAGTTCCTGGAGTCATAGAACAGTTTTGGCTGGAAGAGACCTACAGGATCATCAAGTCCAACCTTTTCCCAGCCCTGTCATCACTAAACTCTGTCTCCCAACACATCTACCCTTCAACACTTCCAGGGATAGAGTCTCAACCCCCACCCTGGGCAGCCTGTTCCAGTGCCTGACAACCCCTTCAGGGAAGAACTTCTTCCTAAAGAACATTGCTAACTGTTCTTAAAAATAGCATTGACCTGAGTCTAGGATTCATACTCTCTCACCTTTTCTTTTATGGGTTATCAGAAGTTCTGCTGTTTTGATGGGTTATCAGAAGTTCTGCTGTTCTGATGGGTTATCAGAAGTCCTGCTGTTCTGATGGGTTATCAGAAGTCCTGCTGTTCTGATGGGTTATCAGAAGTTCTGCTGTTCTGATGGGTTATCAGAAGTCCTGCTGTTCTGATGGGTTATCAGAAGTCCTGCTGTTCTGATGGGTTATCAGAAGTTCTACTGTTCTGATGGGTTATCAGAAGTTCTACTGTTCTGATGGGTTATCAGAAGTTCTGCTGTGCTAGGAGTCCTTAATCTGACACTAGAGCAGTGCTATAGAAGTCTGAAATGCATCCACATTTCCCTTTCCTCTCTTATCCCACTTGTTCAGGGTTGAAGGACTTTTGTGCACCACAGGACAACACTGCATCAAAAGCCATGTGGGTTAGAATAGAACTCTTTCTCTACGTACAGCACGGCCCTATATAGGACAGAACAGAACAGGACTCGCTCTACCCTACGGCGTGTCCCCGTGTAGGATAGAATAGAACTCTCTTTCTCTACATGCAGCATGGCCCCATATGGGGTAGAATAGAACTCTCTTTCTCTGCGTACAGCATGGCCCCTGCAGAGCCATCATCTCCTTAAATGTCTCCTAGAAAGTTCTCTTTACAAGAAAGAAAAATATCCAAACTAAACCTAAGACGTATGAAATCTACTTCCAGCTGCTGCAGCTGGAAAGACCTCTTAGGTACAACAGGACAAGAGGGCAGGGCCTGCAGCTGTGCCAGGAGAGGGTTAGGTTGGATGTTAGGAAGCCCTTCCTCAAGGAAAGGTTGGTCAGAGCCTGGACTGGACTGCCCAGGGCAGTGGTGGAGTCCCCATCCCTGGAGGTGTTCAAGGGCAGCCTTGCTGTGGCCCTTAGTGCCCTGGTCTGGCTGCTGTGGTGATGTGAGGTCCTGGGCTGGGCTGGATGAGCTCCGAGGGCTTTTCCAACCTCAGTGATTCTGTGAACAGATTCTGTGGGAAATGAGTGGCCTTGAGATAACAGTAAAAACAAATTGGGAGGAAAAAAAAATCACATTAAGGTGTCCCTGCAAAAACTGCACAGGTTATCCTGAGCAGTAGAAGGCCACAGAGATTTACTAAGTTGTAAGTTTGCATTTCCAGTTGAGGAAAAGGAGAGGAGAGACAGAATCACAGAGTGGTTTAGGTTGGAAGGGACCTCAGAGATCGTGTAGTTCAGTGCAGTGACCCTGGAGAGCCTGCACTTGTGGCTGGGCTGCCATTCAGTGGGACCTGGGCAAGCTGGAGAGCTGGACAGGGAGACATTGAATGAACTATAACAAGGGCAGGGTAGGGTCTGGCATCTGGGCAAGAACAGCCCCAGGTACCAGGATAGGTTGGAGATGGACCTGTTAGCAGCGTAGGAGAAAGGGACCTGGAGCTCCTGGCAGCCTGAAGAATGGCCCTGGTGGCCAAGAAGGCAAATGGCATCCTGGGGTGGGTAGGAACAGGGAGTGATTAACAGATCGAGAGAGGTTCTCCTCCCCCTCTACTGTGCCCTGCTGAGATCACATCTGGAATCTTGTGTCCAGTTCTGTGCCCCTCGGTTCCAGAAGGACATAGAGCTGCTGCAGAGGGTCCAGTGCAGAGCCACAGGGAAGTTGAAGGGAGTGGAGCATCTCACTGCTGATGAGGAAAGGCTGAGGGAGCTGGGAAAAAGAAGACTGAGAGGTGACCCCTTGAAAGCTGATAAATAGAGGAAGGGCGGGTGTCAGGAGGATGGAGCCAGGCTCTCTTTGGGGACACCCAATGATAGGACAGGGGGCAACGGGTGTGAGCTGGAGCAGAGGATTTTCCACATCAATGTGAGCAGGAACTTCTTCCCAGTGAGGGTGACAGAGCACTGGAAGGGGCTGCCCAGAGGGGTTGTGGAGTCTCCTTCTCTGGAGACATTTAAAACCCACCTGGATGTGTTCCTGTGTGACTTGGTCTAGGGGGTCCTGCTGTGGCAGGGGATTGGCCTGGATGATCTTTCAGGGTCCCTTCTGATCCCTAATGTTCTGTGAATGAGAGCGAGTCTTAGCAGCTTCTTGATTCCCCGTTGTTTCCTGTGTCTCTGGCCTGACTCAGCATAAAACAGGTTCCTTTTCTAATTAAGAATCCCCTGAATTTGCAGGGAAGTTTTAATTTTTACGACAATCAGTAGCCATCTGCAAAATCAGTATTTTCCACCATCTTAGTATTTTTTGGAGAAAGAGAAACCAGCAAAGTGGGGAATTTCCCTCTGTGTTCAAAACACTCTTAATTTTGCTTGTGGTTTCTAGCAAGGCCCTTCTGATAGTGCTGTTGTCCCAGTCTCCATCAGTCCCAACGAAGCAGCCTTTCGCCTGTGTACTTGTGAGAAGCAGATGTCACTGAGAAGGAGCAGATGGATGACTTGCATATGGCCTGATTAATAAACTGTTGCTTGGAACTGGAGTGCCCAAAATAGCTCCAGTTTGCGCTAACCAAACTTTGGAGGGGTGGCACTAAATGCCTGGAACACAAACAGATTATTTGGAGTTCACTGTGAGACGTGCTCCTGACTCTGTTTCCAAAACCCCTCATGTTTTCTAGTGTTTGCATTTGTGCTGTGGATCAAATGCAGGGAGCAAGTGGATCCTGCTGGCATGAGTGATGATGAACAGGGTTTGTCACTGCAGAGTTCTTCCTGTCTTCTCAGAGCGCTGGAAGGGGCTGCCCAGGGGGTTGTGGAGTCTCCTTCTCTGGAGACGTTTAAGACCCGCCTGGATGTGTTCCTGTGTGACTTGGTCTAGCTGTTCCTGCTCTGGCAGGGGGATTGGACTGGATGATCTTTTGAGGTCCCTTCCAGTCCCTAATGCTCTGTGATTCTGTGATTGTGGCCTTCACTTCCTTTAGCAAAAATAGGAGGGTTTCTTCCATTGGAGTAAACACACTGAAGTTCAAGAGCAGAGTTGCTGAGAAGCCTGGAATAACCACATCACAGAATCACAGAATTGTTGAGGCTGGAGAAGCCCTCTGAGCTCATCCAGAGCAGCCCAGGACCTAACATCACCACATTGGACATACCAGGGCACAGCCAGGCTGTCCTTCAACACCTCCAAGGGATGGGGACTCTACCACTGCACTGGGCAGTCCATTCCAGGCTCTGATCACCCTTTCCATGAGCAAGGGCTTCCTAACATACAGTCCCTCCCCTGGCAGCTCTTGTCCTGTTGCTAGTTGTCTGGGAGAAGAGCCTGACCCCCACCTGACTACAACCTCCCTTCAAGGAGTTGGAGAGAAGAAGGTTCCTTCTGGAGTCTCCTCCTCTCCAGGCTAAACACCCCCAGCTCCCTCAGCCCTTCCCCATCAGCCTTTCCCTCCAGTCCCTTCCCCAGCCTCGTTGCTCCTCTGAACCTACTCCAGCCCCTCCATCTCTTTCTTCAAGTGAGGGGCCCAGAACTGCTCCCAGTACTTGAGATCCCGTTATACTTTCAAGTGCCTGGTCTGCGAAGGTAGTAACGCATCACTAAGACGCACCAGCTGTTGTGTGTAAGTCTCCAGTAGAAGAAGAGACCCTTAGATTAAGGTTACTGAGAACCACTACATTTCCTCTTCTTCCAGTCCTCTTGGAAAATAAGAATTGTTTGAGAACCTAAGCTTGCAGAATCCTGAAGTACCAGAGAAAGGTCTCATTAACTCCTCTGACCTTCTTCCTCTGGCTACTGCCGTGGAACTCCATTTAACCCAGGCACCTTCTTACACCTGTGAAGTGGAAAATTAATTCCCTGGAGAGAAGAATCAGTCTCCTTGAGTTCTGACAGACAGGCAGCAACACAGCATTAAAATTCTTATTTATAAGCCCATTTCTTGTTTCAAATCCTGGGGTTTTTTAAAAGCGTCAAAATGAAGGAGTCGCACTAAAGTTTAAAGGGAAGCGAAAGTTCACAGGACAGACTTGAAATGTTTTAGGTCTGAAAAGCCTCAGGATATGATTTTCAAATGTTAAAATGCACTTCTGGCTGCCATCTCTAGTATGTCCTCCCAGCCTGTTTAGTTCTCACTCCTAATCCCCTCTTAGATCTGGAGACTTTGATATTCTTTCTCTCCAAGTCTCTGTTCCTGTTCTTTACCGGTCGTCCTGCCGCTTGCTCTTGCCTCTAGGACACAGCGTTAGCTCATGGGCCTGCATCATGCTGCTTCACTATCAACCCAGCAATCTTAGCCGTGACTGCCCTTCCCTCTTCTGACCACAGGCCCCACTCACACAGTTCCCCATCCAAACTGCAGTCACACCTGACAGTCCTTTTTCCTTTAACAACTGGACTAGATGATCTTTCGTGGTCCCTTCCAATCCCTCATGGTTCTGTGACTGCAGCTAATGCTGCATCTCCAGCAGAGCTTTAGCACCTCTCCCCCTTTTTGATCTCCCAGCTCTTGATGCCATTTACTTCTTCCTCCTGCGTTCCCATCCTTTCTTGAGTATCTTTAGTCACCAGTTGTAGCTGTACAGCTCCGTGCACCGGGTCAGCAGCTGATGATCTCCATGGCACTTGCCCGTGTATTTATAACTAGACCCCAGCAACAAATCCAGGCAGTAGACACTTTCCTTCCTGTAGAACACATTGTATAAAGATTCTGTCAATGTTCTGCCTTCCTAAAATTATTACCTACAACTTAAGGGCTCTTCAGCAGTTGCTTTTCAACACCTGGATGTCTACTAGTGGCTTCTGTATCCAGCAGTGGGTTAAATTCAAAGCATAACGACGCTTAAGATGAGTGGTTTGTACTGCACATCAACAGTGAGCACGTACAGAGGCTGTCAGCCTCGGTTATTACAGAGTGGTCGAGGCTGGAAGAGCCCTCTGAGCTCATCCAGCCCAGCCCAGGACCTAACATCAGCACATCGGCCAGACCAGGGCACTCAGGGCCACAGGCTGTCCTTCAACACCTCCAGGGATGGGGACTCCATCACTGCCCTGGGCAGTCCAGTCCAGGCTCTGATCACCCTTTGAGTGAGCAAGGGCTTCCTAACATCCAACCTAACCCTCCCCTGGTGCAGCTCCAGGCCCTGGCCTGTTGTCCTGTTGCCTGGGAGAAGAGCCCAACCCCAACCTGACTACAACCTCCCTTGAGGGAGCAGGTCCCTTCCAGCCCTGGCCATTCTATGACTGCAAGGTAACACGTCTTGTTCTCTCTCCTCTGACAGCAACTACAGTGCACTGTTGGGAGTGTGGATCTATGGCTTTTTTGTGGTGATCCTGCTGGTTCTGGACCTTTTGTATTACTCTTCAATGAAGTATGACATCTGCAAGTTCTACCTGGCACGGTGGGGAATCCAGGGAAAGTGGATGACACAGGGGCAGAGCCGATGGATTAACCCTACTCAGGATCCAAGCCAAGTGCAGCGGCAGCCTCAGCCAGAGACACAGCCACAGCCTCAAGCATCGCAGACAGAACATGGTCTAAAAGGAGATGCTTTAAGCCCAAGCCTGATGTCTTTTCAGAGTACATCTGCCTGGTAAGTAGGTGAAGCCACGCTGTGGGGTTCTGTTTTGACTGTTGTTCTGTGGCGCAAACAATCATCGAGGTGCTGGAGCGAGGGCAGAGGAGGCCAAGGAACCTGGGGAAGGGCTTGGAGAATAAATCTGAGGAGAGGTTGAGAGAGTTGGGGCTGCTTTGTTTGAGAAACAGGTTGTTGTAGAGATGTTGGTGCTGGTTTCTTCTCACAGGTCATTAGTGACAGATGCAGAGGGAAGGGCTTTATCCTCCAACAGGGGAGGGTTAGATCAGACATCAGGAGATAATTCTTCACGTAAAGAGTGGTCAGGCACTGGAATGGGCTGCCCAGGGTGGTGGTTGAGTCCCCATCCCTGGATGAGTTTAAAAGTCACTTAGATGCAGTGTTGGGGGATCTGGTTAAAGGTGAACTTGTAGAGAAGGGTTGATGGTTGGACTTGATGATCCCAGGGGGCTTTTCCAACCTGAAAGATTCCATGATTCTACAGCCACCAGCATTCAGAAGTGCCTGCACCCCAAGGCCAAGCAGCCCCATTTCTAACACACCATCCTTCACATCACAAACTGTTTTCAGAGTGACTTTTCAGGTGCGATTGCTTGCTCTGGAATCAATCACATCATCTTCTAGCACTGTCCTCAGAGGCACAGCTGCTACAGGTGTTTGTTAGAAGCTGCCTGCCCTAAGGTTAGTTTTGCTGTGCTGTGGAAGACTGACTCCGACGTGTCTTTGTGTATCTAACGGTCTGGCTTTTCAAAGACTCTATAAACAGCGACGCTCAAATAGGAAGGTGTCACATCCGCGCGGTTTGTGGTACGAGACACGGAAGCGGGGTGAAGAAGTAGGTTAGGTTTCTCAGAGGCAGAGCCAGAAAAGCCTGGCTTGATCTCCTTTGACAGAGTGACACAAGTAGGCTACTGTAAAGATGAAAGCCACCAAACCACAAGCCAGTGCGTGTGGCAGGCGCAACGTGCAATATAAATAGAGGGTGCTAAATACTGATAGCCCAGGGACAGGGCTGCTTGGAATCGTTGTGGAAGCCACAAGCACAGGCAAAGAGCTGAGGAAAACACTGTTCTGAGTGAGGCAGGAGAAAAGACAAGGGCTTGTCTCTCGACGAGAGCGTGCAGAGGTGGCAGGGGTCAGACAGTGTCTAAAAGCCTTGCCATGCTCTTCTAGAAAGGTCACAGAAGACTGAGTGCTGAGTTTTGGCAGAACAAAGTGATCTAAGAATGAGTGGGGAGAAGGGAAACGGCCTCAATTTGCATCAGGGGAGGGTTAGATTGGATCTTGGGAAGAAGTCCTTTCTTGAGAGAGTGGTTGGGTGCTGGAACAGGCTGCCCAGGGAGGTGGTGGAGTCCCCATCCCTGGAGGGGTTTAAAAACCAAGTAGCCAGAGCACTTGAGGCCATGGTGTAGGGGTTAGGGAGCTGTTGGGATGAGGGCTGGACTTGGTGATCGTGGAGGTGCTTTCCAGCCAGGATGATTCTGTGACTTTTGTATCACAGCAACAGCTAAGCTGGTGGATGAGGAAGCTGCCTGGCTGTTTCTTTCTCCACGAGACCATTTGCAGGTTAGACACATGAAAATATGGTCGTTTCCCAGTCTGATACTGCCGCCGTCTGTATTTGATCGAGGACCACACCGCTGTCTTGGCAGGGGGATTGGGCTGGATGAGCTTCAGAGGTCCCTTCCAATCCCTGATGCTCTGTGATTCTCAGAAGGCAACTGTAGTATCAGTGAAGGAGTCTCATGGAGTTACTGGGCTGACAACCTCCATCACTCATTTTGAAGCTGCCTTGTCTGTTAGTATCTGTTTTGTGTTTTATACCCACGTTTCCATCACTCCAGATGAGGACACCGACCCCACAGAGGCTTTGGCTGACAGCAGGTTCCCAGGCAGTAAAATCACCTTTTCAGTTCACATCAGCCTGTTTGATAAGACCTCAACTTAGGATTTTCTCTCCATAGCGAGAACAACTTGTTCTTCAGCACCTCGTGAACGCTCTCACGCGTTAATATCCTACCATAGCAGCAGTTCCTGTCTACAGATGGACTTCTTGTGATGAGAAACTGTCTGTTTCTAATCCTGTGAGGTACGAGCGCACATCTCAAAATATGAAACCCGAATTACCCTTGGAAATGTTTTCCAAAACAGTTGGCAAGCGCTCCCGGTGACAGATGTTGTTGAAGTTGTTAGCTTCCTGTACTGCGACTATCCTAAGGCAGTTAAGCAGCCAAACCCATTCTGCACGACGCTGTGTGATGCCAGCAGGAAAACGAGTCTTGAACTTCAAGAATCTGAGCAATAGCAACGACTTTTACGGAGACCTGACAGCGTGAGAAGCTGCTCGAAGAAAGATGATGGGATTAAAGCAGTTTGGGAGCTGCCTGGAATTAAAGGCATGACTTCTGGCTTTATCGTTTCTTTTCTTCTTCATGGATGAGTCATGGAACTGGATGCTCTTTCAGGTCTCTTCCAGCCCTGGCCGTTCTCCGATTCTATAAAACACCTCAAAATCTGCAGCACTCCAAGTGTTGTCCACTTGCCTCAGTCCCATCATGCAAATATGGGGAAGGCTTCACTCTGGCTTTGATCGTCTGTGTTTGAGTAATTCAAGATGCTAAAAGTACTGAGAGTTTGCTTTCTTACGTTCCTGCGTGACTGGATCTAGGGGATCCTGCTGGGGCAGGGGATTGGACTGGGTGATCCTACCTTAACAACAAATCCAGGAGAAGTAGCAGCATCAAATGCATGTGAAGGCAGAAGGCTTCAATTAGCCCACAGTTTCACTGCTGTTACAGCCACTGCTGTCACAACACTGTGGCATCACACACAGCAATGAGCACGGCGTCTCAAGCTCATTAGTTTTAGACATAAACATGTAGACATCCGTTTTATAAACTAATTCTGACTTCTCTGTCACAATAGAACCCGTCTGATTTTAAAAGACTCTCAGTTATGATCACACAGATTTATTGAGGCTGGAAAAGACCTGTAAGATCGTCAAGCCCAGCCCAGGACCTGACACCACCACTTCAGCCAGACCAGGGCACTAAGGGCCAGAGCCAGGCTGTCCTTCAACACCTGCAGGGATGGGGACTCCACCACTGCCCTGGGCAGTCCAGTCCAGGCTCTGGTCACCCTTTCTGTGAGGAAGGGCTTCCTAACATCCAACCTAACCCTCCCCTGATGCAGCTCCAGGGGTCCTCCCCTCTCATCCTGGTGCTGTTTGCCTGAGAGAAGAGCCTGAGCCCCAGGGCTACTCTCCAGCTGGTCACTACCCACCCTGTATTGATGCCTCCTGTTATTCCTTCCCAAGTGAAGGACTCTCCACTTGTAGCTAAAGCTCATTGAATTCCTCTCAGCCCAAGCCTCCAGCCTGTCCAAATCTTCTTCAGTAGTTGAATACTACGATGCCAGGCTACTACATGCGTTGAGAGCTGAGGTCAAGGACCTACCACATCATTACTTCTGTTGTCAGTGTTCTTCAGTTAGTTTGTGATGAAGGCAACCACAGCAAAGAGGTAGATGTTTGATCAGAGACAAGTGATGAAGCCTGTTTGTACAGCCTGGGTTTGCTGGTTCCGTGTGACTGCACGGTTCAGGAGAAGGGCAGCAATTAGACACAGTTTGCTCATCACGAGGAAGATGTGCGATACGTGGCTCTTTAAGTCTTAAAAGCAGAGCAGATCAAACAGCTCTGAAATCTGAGAAACCATTAGAGTCATTTTACCGTTCATTACGGCGTCGGAGAGCGCCGGTGCCGGCCAGCAAACAGTTTTCAAGGACTTAAACGCTTTGGAGAAGACACATGATCAAGACTGTCAGAGGTGCTGTAACTGTGAAGAACAAAACCCACTAACTGAAGAAAAAAACTGCTTTGAAAGGCAAATACACTGAGAAAATACTGATTCAAACTCCATGTAGGATGATGAATTTTAGGAATATGGCAAATGTCATAGAGTTACTGAGGCTGGAAAAGCCCTCTGAGATCATCCAGCCCAGCCCAGGACCTGACATCACAACATCAGCCACAGCAGGGCACTGAGGGCCACAGCCAGGCTGAACTTCAACACCTCCAGGGATGGGGACTGCCCTGAGCAGTCCATTCCAAGCACTGATCACCCTTTCCATGAGGAAGAGCTTCCTAAAATCCAACCCAACCCTCCCCTGGTGCAGCTTCAGGCCCTGTTCTCTCATCCTGTTGCTGATTGCACTGTTCCAGTGCTCCCTCACTCTCACTGGGAAGAAGTTCCTTCTGATATTTATGTGGAACCTCCTCTGTTCCAGCTGACACCCACTGCCCCTTGTCCTATCACTAGATGACATTGAGAAGACCCTGGCTCCATCCTCCTGACACCCACCCTTCAAATATTTAGACATTAATGAGGTCACCCCTCAGTCTTCTCCAAGCTCAAGAGACCCAGCTCCCTCAGCCTCTCCTCATCAGGGAGGTGCTCCACTTCCTTCATCATCCTTGTTGCCCTATGCTGGACTCCCTCCAGCAGCTCCACATCCTTCCTGAACTGGGCCCCTCAGAGCTACAGTTTCACATCCCTGTGTGTTGGTAACTTTTATTAGGTGACAGAGCCCTGGAAGGGGCTGCCTGGGGCAGGTGGTTGAGTCTCCTTCTCTGGACCCACCATGTTTCAAACCCACCTGGCCATGTTCCTGTATGACTTGATCTAGGGGATGCTGCTGTGGCAGGGGGACTGGACTGGATGATCTTTCAAGGTCCCTTCCAATCCCAGATCATAGAATCATAAGGGATTGGAAGGGACCTTGAGAGATCATCCAGTCCAGTCCAGTGATGGATGTTCTGTGCTTCTGTGATCAGGCTCCAAAGACTCTCAAAGGTGGAGCCATTCTGAAGACACAATGAAATCCATGCCTGGTGGAAACCAAAGCCACCACGCAGAGGTGTTCACACAGTGCCTTGTGTGACCACCCACACCTTGCCCTGAGAGCAGTGGGCTCAAGTCTACAAGAGGACAGGGTCCAGCCACAGTTTTTCCCTCAGAAGGCCTGATGCTGTAGGAGATAGTTAAGTACTTCATGCACAGAGGAGCCTTGGCAGTGGTGGGAGGTGTTAACCAGCTATCGCTGACCTCGGAGCTGCCCCAGAGCGGTTCTTGCAGCCGCTGACGCGCGCCACACAAGCTGCCTTCTTTCTGTTGGAAACCGTTAGTATCGTGCGGCGGCGTGCGGAAGAGTAATTGCAGTGAGCGCCATCAGAAATTGCAGTCAGTTAATTAAGCAGTCATTAACTATATTCTACATTAATTAGCGATACGGGTTTTCATCAGCCACGCAGACAAGGAGGCAGACAAGTCGTTTTCTGCGGTGCTCCCAACTTCTCAGCTCGGAGAAGTGATGAGTAACAGGGAGCTGCTGAACCCAGCAGCTTTCCTCGTTCTTGTGCTAACAGCTAATCTGCAAGTGTCACCTGCCACATTCTAAGGAGCTGTGATTGAAAGACACGGGGCTCATCCGTTTTGGAATCGCTGAATCACAGAGTGGGTGAGGCTGGAGAAGCCCCCTGAGCTCACCCAGCCCAGCCCAGGACCTGACAGCACCACAGCACCCAGACCAGAGAGCTAAGAGCCACAGCCAGGCTGTCCTTGAACACCTCCAGGGATGGGGACTCCACCACTGCCCTGGGCAGTCCAGTCCAGGGTCTGATCACCCTTTCTGTGAGGAAGGGCTTCCTAACACCCATCCTAACCCTCTCTTCCTGCAGCTTCAGGCCTTGTCCTCTTGTCCTGTCACTAGTTGCCTGGGAGAAGAGCCTGGCTCCCACCTGACTACAACCTCCCTTCAGGGAGTTGGAGAGAGGGAGAAGGTTCCCCCTGAGTCTTGTCTTCTCCAGGCTAAACACCCCCAGCTCCCTCAGCCTCTCCCCATCAGACTTTCCCTCCAGTCCCTTCCCCAGCCTCAGTGCTCCTCTGGACCTGCTCCAGCCCCTCAGTCTCTTCAAGTGAGGGGCCCAGAACTGCCCCAGTACTTGAGGGGAGGCCTCCCCAGTGCTGAGTATGGGGGGAGATTGATGTCCCTAGTCCTGCTGGCCACGCTATTGCTGATCCAAGCTGGGATGCCATTGGCCTTCTGGGCCACCTGGGCACCTGCTGGCTCCTGTTCAGCCAGCTGTCACCCAGCACTGCCAGGTCCCTCTCTGCCAGGCTGCTCTCCAGTCACTCATCCCCCAGTCTAGCTGCAGGGGGTTCTTGTGGCCAAAGTGTAGGGCCCAGCTCCTGGCCCTGTTCAGCCTCATCCCACTGGCCTCTGCCCATGGACACAGCCTGTCCAGATCTCTCTGCAGCACCTTCCTCCCCTCCAGCAGATCAACACTCTCCCCTAGCTTCTGCAGATTTACTGAAGGTAGAGTCGATCCCCTCATCCAGGTCATCAGTGAAGATGTCATGAACACTTACCCTGCTGAAGTCTAACAGTAGAATTGTCACCTCTGGAGTCCATTCGTTGCCAAAGATGGCAGTTCACTGAGGAAATGAGAGGCAGCAGTCCCCTTTGCTGGTTCATTTTAGAACTACTTATACATTTAAAACTGTTCACACCGTCTGTAATACAAAATAGATGCAACAGTCACAGAATCATTAGAGGGTGGAAGGGACCTTGAAAGGTCATCACTGCATGGGAAGCTCGGTCTGGACAGGAGGCCAGCTGATGCCCCTGAGGAAGGTGGCTCTTTACAAGTCCAGTTTAACTGGCGAGCGTGTGAGGCTGCCTTCCCAGGAGTCCCACGCCAGCATCAGTTTTGACAGAACCATAGACTCCTGAGATCATTCATTGCAAAAGACCCTGAATGTCACCGAGTCCAGTTGCAAACCTAACACTACCAAGTCCACCACCAGGCCACATCCAAAGGAGCACCTGAGGCTGTGGTCTAGGGGTCAGGGAGCTGTTGGGATGAGGGCTGGACTTGATGATCCTGGAGGTCCTTTCCAGTCGTGATGATTCTGTGAAGGGATGGTGACTGCCTGAGCACCCTGTTCCAGTACAGACTCATTAGGGACTGGAAGGGACCTCGAAAGATCATCTAGTCCAATCCCCCTGCCACAGCAGGATCACCCAGACCAAGTCATAGAATGAGGTAACCCTTTCAGTGAAGAAATGTCCCTTAAGGTGACTTTGTCGCCTCCCCGGCACAACTTGCAGCCTTTTCTTCTTATCCTGTCGTTTGCACCCTGGGAGAAGCAGCCGACCCTCACCTGGCTACCACCTCCCTTCAGGCAGCAGAGAGCAGTGAGGTCTCCCATAAAACTCCTTTTCTCCACTCTAAACAACCCCAGTTCCCTCAGCCACTGCTCACAGGACTTGTGCTCTAGACCCTTCACCAGGCTCCTTGCCCTTCTGTGGGCACCTCAATGTCCTTCTTGTAGTGAGGGACCAGAACTGAGCAGAGTATTCAAGGTACAGCCTCACCAGTGCCCAGTACAAGGGCACGATAACTGCCTTACTCCTGCTGGCCACGCTGTTCCTGATCCAAGCCAGGATGCTGCTGGCCTCCTTGGCCCCCTGGGCACGCTGCTGCCAGCTGGCACCGAGCAGCCCCGGAACCTTTTCTTCTGGGCAGCTTTCCAGCCACTTCTCTCGAAGCCTGTGTGTTGCAAGGGGTAATCATGACTCAAGCATCCCATTCTTCTAGCATCACATTCTCATCAGGACTTCCAGAGCCGTCAGAAGACGGGGGCCAGCAGCTGCACATCACAGAACTCACACAGCACTTCTTCCCATTGTCCCTCCGCCGCCGGCAGGGAACACGGGGGCCAAACACGTGGCCTTCCTCCTCCTCACCTCTTCCAATAGCTGCCTGATTATGCAGCTGCTGCGTGAAGGCGGCTGATGCCAGCGGGGCAGCGCAGTGGTCGCATAATCAGCCCAAAGAATGGAGAGCTCTGGGCACAGCTTCATCCCGGCACCACCTGCCAAGTCCTCATCTCTCGTGTGCTGTGGGCACGGAAAGCCGGCGGTGGGGGGCAGAGCTGAAGAGGTGGGGGTTGGTTTTGTTGGTGAGTAACTAGCCTCGACCTAACCCTGCTACCCTGGCTCTGACAACCCCCTGATGAAAACCCTGTCCCAGAGCAACACCCCAAAGGATTTTTAAACGCACGCAGGGATGGTGACTCAAGCCCCTCCCTGGGGAGCCCGTTCCAGAGCTTAACAGCCCTCACTGAAAAGAGGTTTTTCCTGATGCCCACTGAGCCCCCACTGGTGCAACCGAGGCCATTTCCCCTCATCCTGTCACCACTGAGAAGAGACCCACCCCACTCTCACTACACTCTCAGGTAGGTGTGGAGAGCAGCAAGGTCCCCCTCAGCCTCCTCTTCCCCAGACTGAACAGCCCCAGCTCCCTCAGTCACTGCTCACAGGGGACGTTTTCCAGTCCCTTCACCAGCCTCGTTGCCCTTCTTTGGACCTGCTCCAGCACCTCAATGCCCTGTCTGTATTGAGGTGCCCAAAACTGACCCCGTACTCGAGGAGGGGCCTCACCAGTGCCCAGTACATGAGCAGGATCACTAGTCCTGCTGGCTACTCACCGATGTGGTGCAGAAGGGTTCTCTGTGCTGGATTATGCACTGCAAGGTATCTCCCTGCTGAGGAGAGGCTGAGGGAGCTGGGAAAAGAGGAGACTGAGGGGTGACCCCATGAATGTTGATAAATATGGGAAGGGTGGGTGTCAGGAGGATGGAGCCAGGCTCTGCTCAGGGGCATCTAGTGAGAGGACAAGGGGCAGTGGGTGTGAGCTGGAACAGAGGAGGTTTCACATCAATATGAGAAGGACTCTCTTCCCAGTGAGGGTGACAGAGCCCTGGAATGGGCTGCCCAGGGGGGTTGTGGAGTCTCCTTCTCTGGAGACGTTTAAAACCTGCCTGGACATGCTCCTGTGTGACTGGATCTAGGGATTGAGGTCCCTCCAGCCCCTAATATCCTGTGACTCTGCGATTGCAGTCAGATCCTAAGGTGGCTGCCTGAAAACTGCCGACATCCCTGGGCAGCAGCAGGAGGCCTAACCGTCTGCCGTGAGTAAATGAGAACACAATAGATCCCCGACACAGACCGGGCACAGACCCGCAACCAAGTGACAAAACAATGAGGACCACGGCAGAACAAACAGAAGAACCCGCCCGCTGGCGGTCACGGTTGTTCTGAACAGTTTTCATGCCTCACAAATTGTCATTCAAACCAAGCTGTACCAAGTGGAGAACCTCAGCCCAAAGAAGGCAAGTGCTGTTTTTACTGGAATTGTAGGAGAGTTTCAGCTGGAAGACACCTTCAAGATCATCAAGTCCAACCTCTTCCCAGCCCTATCAGCACCACTAAACCCTGTCCCCCAACACAACATCTACCCTTCTCTTCAACACCTCCAGGGATGGGGACTCAACCCCCTCCCTGGGCAGCTGTTCCAGTGCTGACAACCCTTTCAGCAAAGAAATTCCTCCTGACACCCAACCTGAACCTCCCCTGGTGCAGCTTCAGGCCCTTTCTCCTCATCCCAGCACCAGCCCAAGGGACAACAGACCAACCCCCACCTCTCTACAACCTCACAGAATGATTTTCCAGCCTCAGGAAGTCTGTGAGGACAACCAAAGCTACTCAAAGCCCTTCAGCTGAACACATGTGAAAGCAGTGCAGTCTCAAGTGGAACACAAAGCCTGCTACGCGAGAGCCCCGTTCCATTTGGCATCGTAATTCACCGAGGAGTTGAAAAAAGGCAAAGGCAGTTCAGACTCTACGAAGAGCCCAGGGCTGGGGGGATTTTTTAGGAGCCACACAAATTCATTTGCCATCAGGTGAATCAATTATTTAAGGGCTGCCTGTAAGAGATCTGGCAACAATCTGCCAGATGAATTTTAGCCTCAAGTGTTGCATCTGATTCAGATACCTTGGCAGTAACTCAAGGGTTTCACCCAAGTTCTGACAAATTAGTAAGTCCACCTCACAGAACCACAATGATTGAGGCTGGAGAAGCCCTCTGAGCTCATCCAGACCAGGACCTCACATCACCACAGCAGCCAGGACAGGGCACCAGGCTGTCCCTCAACACCTCCAGGGATGGGGACTCCACCACTGCCCAGCACAGTCCATTCCAGGCTCTGATCACCCTTTCCATGAGAAAGGGCTTCCTGACATCCAACCTAACCCTCCCCTGGTGCAGCTTCCATACTTTAAGATGTTTTGGAAGATCCTAGGAGGTTTGAGTGGGTTTTTTTAACAACCAAAAGCAGAGGAAGAAAATGTTTCAGGTCATTAAAAACCAGACTGCGGTACCTCAGGGTGAGGGAAGACAGGCGGTGATCATCTTTCAGATCTTGCCTCAAACCTTCATCTGTCCCTCTGTTCAACCCTCATAAATCAGGACTTTGAATGCTTCATGTCAGAAAGAGGGTGGTTAGTAGATTCAGAGAGTTTCTGCCACCCCTCCCCTCTGCCCTGGTGAGAGCACATCTGGATNAGGGGGGTTGGACTGGATGATCTTCCGAGGTCCCTTCCAACCCCTGATGTTCTGTGACTCACAGTTCCTTTAAAAATAACCCTCGGCAGTTCTCCTGGATGTTTTTTACTTTCCAGAACCGTGTTCAGGAGCATCAACCATTTCAGGAAGGATCAAACGAGAAACATTGCTACTAATTGAAAAATACTTGACTTGCAGAAGCATAAGATTCCTTCAGAAACCATTATTCACAGTGAGTAGTGTTTGTTTGTGTTAGCAACCCTGCTGGCTTCACATCGCCGCTTTTGCTGAGTGAGAAGTGTAAAACGGGGCTTTTACTCAGAAATAGAGGAAATTGTATCCTGTGTGGTTCAGGCCTCTCCCACCAGACCCATCTGATGGGACAAAAAGACATCTTTAACTTGTACAATGACAGATATTCCAGAAACTGTGCTGGAGACCCATCTCCTCTGTTGGCCACGCAGCCGTGTGACTAGCACAAGCCAACTGCTGTTCTGACATCCACAGCTACAGCAGAGGAGGTGGGGAAGGGAAAGAAGCTCTCACCTGCAGCAGCCCTCCAGGCTCTCTTCAAGTGCTGAGTCTCTTCCTGCATCTGTCAGTGAGACACAACTGGCATCAGAGGAGATGCTGGGCTTCACCTAGAGAAAAAGCAGCAGGAGGTTGGGAAGGCACCTCGAGTGTCTAGTTCCACCCCCCTGCACAGGCAGGGGCATCTTCACCAGAGCAGGTCACTCAGGGCCCCAGACAACCTGGCCTTCAACATTGCCAGGGATGGGGCAGCCACAACTGCCTTGGGCAACCTGTTCCAGCATCTCCCCACCCTCACAGCAAAGAATTTGTTCCTCATGGCCAACCTCAGTCTCCCCTCTTCAAGTCTGGAACCTTTCCCCTTGTCCTCCCACTACCACCCCTGTCAAAAGCCCTCCCCCAGCTTTCTTGTAGCCCCCTTCCCTCAGAGATAGACAAGCTGCTAGAAGGTCACCTAGGAGCCTCCCCTTCTCCAGGCTGAACAACCCCAACTTGCTCAGCCTGTCCTCACAGGGGAAGTGCTGCAGCCTGGCAAAAGGGTAGCTTATGGGGCCTCCAAAAGAGCAGCTGGGCAGAGAAGTCCTCTTGAGAGCCTTCTCTTGAACCAGCAGGGAGCTGTGTAGCCTCCTGAGCACTCTGGTGACACAGCCAAGATCACAGAATCACAGACCATCAGGGATTGGAAGGGACCTCAATAGATCACCAGTCCAATTCCCCTGGCACAGCAGGATCCCCTAGATGCAGTCGCACAGGAACACACCCAGGAGGGCTTTAAACATCTCTAGAGAAGGAGACTCCGCAACCCCCCTAGGCAGCCCCTTCCAGGGCTCTGTCACCCTCACTGGGAAGAAGATCCATGCAAGTTGCAGTTCACTTGCAGAATGTGTTAGAAGAGGCCTTTTGAAGGTCATCTAGTCCAGCTGGTCTGCAATAAGCAGGGACATCTCCAACTAAATCAGGTTGCTCAGAGCCCTGTCTGACCTGACCTTAAGTATTTCAAGGGATGAGGTGTTTATCCTCTCTCTGAGGAGCCTGTTCTGCTGTTTCACGTACTTCACTCTGAGCAATGCCTTCCATATATCCTGCAGTTTATACATACAGCAGTTTAAAACTACTAGCCCTTGTCCTGTTTCAACGGGCCCTGCTAAACGATCATAGAATCATTAGGGACCTCGGAAGTGTCTCGATCCTTCTTACAGCCCTCGTTACGCATCAGTAGGCTACAGTGAGATCTCCCTGCTGCCTTCTTTGTCCGTGTTTAATCCAGAGCATGTGGATCCCAGGGTGTTTCAAAGTCGTGTAGATTTGGAGCTTAGGGACAGCCTTTAGTGGTGGCCTTGGGACAGGTGGGTTAATGGTTGGACTCGATGATCTTGAAGGCCTTTTTCCAGCCCGGATGATTCCTTGAGTTCAAAAACCCAAAACACTCACCCTCTTCAGGACTGAGGCGACCTGAAGCGTGTTTTAGCTGTTGTTGAACTTTCTCCCCCGTGGGGAAAAGCCTGAGTCACTCAGCCACTTTTATGTTCTCCCCAAGAAGAAGATGACAAGCTTCACCCAAGAAGCCTGAGACCGTCTCTTTTCCTTCTTGCAAACAAGAAGCCAAATGTAGCCGGCACCAAGAGCGTTTCTCCTGACATTTCATGACTTTAAGGATTAGGCTTGGTAACCCAAACACACACTTTTTAGACAACATTGCTCACTAACAGAGACACAGGAGCGTATGAGAAGGAGCTTCTTCCAAGCATGAGGGTGCCAGAGCCCTGGAAGGGGCTGCCCAGGAAAGCTGTGGAGTCTCCTTCTCTGGAGATGTTCCTGTGTGACTGGATCTAGGGGATCCTGCTGTGGCAGGGGGATTGGACTGGATGGTCTTTCGAGGTCCCTTCCAATCCCTAATGTTCTGTGATTAGATTTTGTTCTGCTTCTGCTTTGTCATATATTTAGGCAACTGAAGGGCTTTTAGTTTGGTGCTGGTCCTGCAATTCATTTCTCAAATCTTTTCTTCCAGTCTGATGAGGCTTTTCCTTTTCCCCCTAAAGTCTCATGCTTTGTCCCCCTCTGTCCTTCGATGTGTAAGGCAGGAGGACATTCCTACTGCCTGCACTAGTCAGCGTAGCCACCAAGGGCTTCCTCTTGCACAAGCCTGTTTGTTAGCCCCGTATTTGAGCTCTTCCTGTGAAGAAGCTTCCTTTTCTTCTCCATCCAGATTTGAAGGCCCTGCAGCAGAACCCCAGCAGCCTGGTGCAGGTCTGCTCAGATCGGTGCTACGGTGAGGTCTGGACGTTTGCTTTGTTATCTGAAGTTGGAAGGGGCTGTGGAGATGGACGGCACCTCCGTGGGCAGTCCTGACTTAGCAAGAGGCCCTGGCACGCTGGAAGCAGCAACTGTTTACTTCATTTGTCAGAAAATGACAGAAGCCCCTGAAAAACCACTTGTCTCAGGAGACTTTGAGCCATTCCTTGGTTATGAATGGCTGTCGTTTTTTCCATTGGGACTAGCCGGCCTTGTAAAGTCAGTGCTGTGGAAGAGGCTGCTTCCTTCTTGGGTGACAACGAGGGGTGCGACGGCGAGGGGTGCCTCTTGGCTGGGTGCTGCTGCTCGCTGAGCGGCCAGGTGGAGCAGCCGCGGTGCTGCGCAGTAAGCTCGCGGCTGGCAGCAGCCTCAGCCGCCTCCAGAGGACACGCGTCTGCTCTGAACACATTTCAAAGCTCTAAAAGCTTCTGGAAGCCACAAACAGGGGGTTTCTGCTGCCAGGCACGCTGTGCTGGGGAGCTGGGGTGTAATACTCCGGCCAACTGCCCGTGGAGACCAGTGTTTGCCTGTATAAGGAGCCGCTTTCCAGGCGTGTTCAGTGGTACCAGCCATCAGTCAGTCACACGAATCCCTAGGTGAAGAAGAACCTTCTAGCCTGGCACCGATCCCACCAGATCTCAGCCTCGCACAGAAGCGATTCAGTTGGCACCAGGCTCAGCCAGGAGCTTGGAATCGGTGAACCCTTCACACTCGACGTGAGAGGCTTGCAGAGCTGACTGGTGCCAGTGGTGCTAGCCCTGCTGTTCACACGGTCCCACTTGTTCTCCCAGAGCTTTAACACACAGAAGGGAAACCAGCAGAGAATCAAAGCTACGTGCACAGATAACAGCATAAACATTTGCACGAGCTTGCCTGTGGTCTCTGGATCTGGGAGCTCTCCACCACCTGGGACACTCTCTTGATTTTACATGGATCTCAAAAGAAGGGTCTGGCCAGGACTCACTTTGGAACTTGTGGGTGCAGGAGGAATCATAGGATCACAGAGCAGTTCTGGCTGGAAGACACCTTCAAGATCATAGAGTCCAGCCTTTTCCCAGCCCTATCAGCACCACTAAACCCTGTCCTCCAACGCAATATCCGCCCTTCTCTTCAACATCTCCAGGGATGGGGACTCAAGCCCCTCCCTGGGCTGTTCCAGTGCCTGACAACCCTTTCAGCAAAGAAATTCCTCCTGACATCCAACCTGAACCTCCCCTGGTGCAGCTTCAGGCCATTTCCACTCCTCCTATCACTGGCCACTACGGAGAACAGACCAACCCCTGCCTCTCTACAACCTCCTTTCAGGTAGTTGTAGAGACCAAGGTCTCACCTCCATCTCCTCTTCTCCAGGCTGAAAAGCCTCAGATCCCACAGCCATTCCTCAGACGACACCTGTTCCAAATCCTTTACCAGCTTGGTAGCCACCTCTGTCCCCTCTCCAGCCCTTCAATATCCCTCTTGTAGTGAGGGGCCCAACACTGGACGCAGGACTCGAGGTGTGGCCTCCCCACAGCTGAGTAGAGGGGAGTGATCATCTCCTTGCTCCTGCTGGCCACACTGTCCCTGATACAGGCCAGGATGCCATTGGCTTTTGGGCCACCTGGGCACCCTGCTGGCTCCTGTTCAGCCAACCCTCTATTAACACCCCCCCCAAGGTCCCTCTTTGCCCAGCAGCTCTCCAGGCACTCGTCCCCAAGCCTGTAGCTGCAGGGGGTTGTTGTGGCCCCAGCGCAGGACCTCATGAAAGCCCATGGGATTTGCCTTGGCCCTGCACATCTGGCTCCCACTGCAGAGCCTCCCTACCCTCCAGCAGATCAGCCCTTCCAGGCAGCGTGGTGTTGCCCCCAAAGTGACTGAGGGTACACTCTGTCCTCTCATCCAACTCCAGACAACCTGTCTGCAGATATTTAAAACCCACCTGGACGTGTTGCGGTCCAACTGGATCTAGGGGATCCTCCTGTGGCAGGGGGCTTGGACTGGATGATCTCTCGAGGTCCCTTCCAATCCCTAGTGTTCTGTGATGAGGCTGACATACTTGAAGTGCCTCGTGGCCTGGAGCCACAGCTGTCTGCTCTACCTGCTCCAACTCTGAGCATTTCTTTTAAAACAATAACTAACTCGAAGGCTTCTGTTACAGAGATGATAGATGAGCAAAGCGCTGAGAACTGAATGGCCTGGACCACTCTGCTCGCGGCAACGGTGTCGTTATGTTCTGTCAGCAAGGCTGGCCTCCACCCTGTGTTCAAATAGAGAAGGAAGATGAAACCATCCATGTTACAGAGCTTACACCTGTCCCAGTGCAGCTAATGAGGCAAGAGAGAGGCCTCCTAACAACTCATCTTCCTCATACTTTTCATAGAGTCACAGAACATTAGGGGTGGGAAGGGACCTCCAAAGATCATCCAGTCCAATCCCCCCACCACAGTAGGATCCTTTAGATCCAGTCACACAGGAACATGTCCAGGTGGGTCTTAAACATCTCCAGTGAAGGAGACTCCACAAACCCCCTGGGCAGCCCCTTCCAGGGCTCTGTCACCCTCACTGGGAAGAAGTTCCTTCTCAGGCTGATGTGGAACCTCCTCTGTTCCAGCTGACACCCACTGCCCCTTGTCCTATCATTGGGTGCCCCTGAGCAGAGCCTGGCTCCATCCTCCTGACACCCACCCTTCACATATTTCCTTCCTCTTTCTTGCTTCCCCAAGGCCACAGCTGAGAAAACTCCTAGTTTTAGTGTAGAGGAAGTCACAGAATCACTGAGGCTGGAAAAGACCTCCGAGGTCATCCAGTCCAGCCTACGGCATTGACGCTGTGTGCTCGCGAAACGTGACGGGAGTATTTGTGCTTTATGTCTTCCAGAAAATTCTATCGATGTGCCTCAAGATGGGAGAGGTAAGATCAGACTTCGAGGAGCAGCTTTCAAGACCATCAACTCAATGACAAGAGCTGAACAACGCAGGGGATCGAGAAAGACTACAGGAGGGAGATGGAACAAGGGAAGAGGAACGCCGTTCCGAGATCTCCTGCAGGCACAGAGCGCAGAAGGAGTCTCCGGAAGGAAGCAGCTTGTGAGCAACAGTTTCATTCCAGGCTGACGATAAGCAGCTCTGAGAGGAAGCACCATGTTTGAGGAACTGCTCAACGGGAAGAAAATCGAGTTGCTCTGGCCAACCCACTCAAAGGTGGAAGCAGATTACGAGACAAACCTGCGGTAGTTACCTTTTCTTTGCCTCCCCATCCATCCAGTGCCACTTGAGCCTAATTTATGGTCAGAGGAAGGAATGTGAGTTTGTCCAAAGTTCTCTGGTGAATGTTGTGTCCCAAGGGGTGAGGTGCTGGCAGTCCCCATCGCTGGTAGCCGTTGCTGTCACACGTAGGGTCGTCGAGTCAGACTCCAGGGGAGCGATCGTCTCAACCCGATTCCTCCCGTTAAGATCGTTGGCAGCGATTCTGCTAAGACTTCAAACGTCAGCTTCACACACCCTCCCCTAGAGGGTTAGAAGCAACACAGACACTCGGTTCCACCCTCATGCTTCTTGAAGTCAGAAGAGAAACAGAACAAAATCAACAAGCTGTATGTTTTTAAAGCAATAATACCGTTGCCCCTCTGCTCTACAAGGCAATAATCCAGCTCGCCCAACCGATCGCAGAGTTTGCCCCTCACAAAAATCATCTGTAAGCCAGAAGGGCAAAGATGCTGCCACAGAGTCCCAGAGCATTAGGGATTGGAAGGGACCCCAAAAGATCATCCAGTCCAATCCCCCTGCCACAGCAGGATCAGCTAGATCCAATCTCACAGGAACACGGCCAGGCAGGGTTTGAACATCTCCAGAGAAGGAGACTCCACGACCTCCCTGGGCAGCCCCTTCCAGACTTGGTCACTAGGTTAGCCTTCCACAGGACAGGTTTATTTTATCATCGCGGTCCAAATCACGTGAGCAAAGTCCTGTGAAATCCAATCATTTAAGATGTATAGATGGAAAACCTGGCAATGACCCCCAAAACAGAGGAGCTCATCTAGAAATCATCACACAGAACCGTGGTACCACCCAAGGACTCCTTCATGCCCAGTGTTTAGTTCTGCAAAACCAAGTAACTTTAGAACAACCATGTGTTTTCCCGTATAATTGACGTGAGGAAGACCGTGGCCATGAGCAATCACCTTCTCCTTTTGCACCTCCAATCTGAGTCAAATTTAGGCTTCAGAGGAGAAGCTGGTGAAGGCCCTGGAGAAGAAATCTTAGGAAGAAAGACTGAAGGAGCTGGGGCTTTTTAGTCTGAAGAAGAGGAGGCTGAGAGGAGACCTCATCTCTCTCTACAACTACCTGAAAGGATGTTGTGGAGAGGTTGGTGCTGGTCTCTTCTCACAAGCAATTAGTGATAGAACAGGAGGGAACGGGTTCAAGTGACAACTTGAAGGGTTAGATTTGATATCGGGAAGATTTTTTTCACAGCAAGGGTGGTCAGGCACTGGAATGGGCTTCCCAGGGAGGTGGTTGAGTCACCATCCCTGGATGTGTTTAAAGATGGTTTGGCTGAGGTGTTGAGGGATCTGGTCTAGGGGTGAACTCGTGGAATAGGGTTGATGGTTGGACTTGATGATCCCAGGGGTCTTTTCCAACCAGAGTGATCCTGTGATTCAGCTGAACTCGGAAGGTACAGACTACCGAGCAGTTGGAGCACATTCACAGCTACCAGGGTACATGGCCAACACTGCAGAGGAATAAGAAGTCCTGGGGGCCCGGGAAGGCAAGTGCCCAGTCATCAAAGGCAGCCCAATGTGAGGACACCACTATGTCTGCGCTTCCATGTGCAAAGCAGCTAGTAAATAACCCATTACCAAGGGCAGGGACAGCTAATGAGTTCAGGTGCCACCCTGCAGACATTAGGCCCTGTCCTGTCCTAGATAAACGTAAAGCTCAGCCCATCCTCACTTGTCACCCAGCTGGACCGAAGAGACTGGAGTTTCTGAGAAGAGTATTTGACCAGAGCATCACAGAACCACTCGGAGCACCTCGGCTGTGAACAAAAAGAACTCCAACACGCAGCTCGTAGGTCCTGGCTGCTCTCCCTTTGAAGATGAGAGCTTCAACGGGGGAAGGGGTCAGTGCTTCTGGTGGGCTGGAGCTGCTGCCGTGAGCTGTGAGCAGGTGCTAGTGGCACCAACTTGCAAGAGAACCCGAGTAGCTGGAAGCTGGAAGCGGTTCCATTCGTGCTTCTGCCGGTGTCGTGCGTTTTCCCAGCCTCCACGTCGTCGCCAAGACCCACAACCCCTGCGCGTACCCAGAGCACAGTATCGACAGTGACGATGGGTCCTGCCCTAGCGCTTTGCAGCGGCCCTTTGCCCCTTTGGCCTTCGACCAGCACCTCCTTTCATCGTGAGATGACGGCTGCCCACAGAGAGCTTTGCAGAAAGCCAGTGCTCCCGATGGAGTTGGGATTAGGGACTGGTTTGTGTGACTTGCTGCATTCCGTAAGGGTTTTTTTCCCTCTGGGAATTGTGCGTTACTTAACGAGCAGTTTTATGCTTTACTCCTTGTAGTCAGTGTGGCTGCCCTTCATTTGTTTGTTTCCTTCTTGTTCTCTGTCCAGAGCCAGGTGCCAGAAGGTAGGTAACTCTCTGGCTGAAGTTCTGGTGGTGCCTCCCAGTGAATCGATGGCCCAGTCCATGCAGTAGCCAATGAACAGCTGTTCATCAGTCGTGGTTGTCTGATCACCACTCGGGTTTAGCGGAACGTAAGATCCTGAACGAGACCTAATGCTCATGGGTCTTACGCTGAGGGTAACAAAGAGTGCTCCACACACACGTTGATCTACCACCATTCGGTATCGGCCTCTCTCTGTTAGCATCTGGGACACTGGAGGAGAGCAGTGGCCAGCCAGTCACCCAGACATCTCACAGAACATTAGGGGTTGGGAGGGACCTCGAGAGATCATAGAATCATTAGGGATTGGAAGAGTCCTCGAAAGAGCATCTAGTCCAATCCCCCTGACACAGCAGGACCACCTAGACCAAGTCGCACAGGAACACATCCAGGCAGGTCTTGGACATCCCCAGAGAAGGAGACTCCACAACCCCCCTGGGCAACCAGCTGCGTTGCTGCGCTCTGGAATTCCTCCGCGTTGACGATGAAGCAGATCAGCTGCAATAAACTCCTCCGCTTTCCCGGCGCGGTTGGAGAGAGAAGGGATTTAAAACGAGCAATTAAAGAAGCAATTCCATTGTGCATCCTCTGTAGCGACGGCAGCTCTCTGTCTCGGTGGCTACTAACAACCTTCACGCTCCAGAAGCCCCCTCCCTCGTCCAATTCATGACGTGTCTCTTCAGTTTTACCCAGAGCTGAGTGTCTGACTTCTTGTGCGTAACGTGAGACGTTAGAAAACCAGTGAGTGAAAAAGCTTGTGCAGGGTTCGGTGTTGTGATTAACCATCTCTCGTGCCTGGTTGTCAGTCTTCAGCACCGAGTGAAAACAGTCTGGCCTCTCCGTGTACCCTTCAGCACATTGTAGCAGCTGTTTTAGGTAACTGGGTTTAATAGTTTTCTTCCTATGGCTGTGATTTCTGTATGAGGCCCGTCCACCCGAAGAAGCGACACGTCCGAGGGGTTGTTGCAGTGGGTTCTGTTGCGCGGCCGATCACGCTGTGTGAAAGGCAAACGAACGCTCAACCAGTCGCCAGGAGGAAGTGTCTTTTCTTAGCCTGGAATGTTCTCTTGTATAGAAGGCAGGCATTTAGAATCATAGAATGTTCTAGGCTGGAAGGGAGCTCTAGAGGTCATCTAGTCCAACTCCCTACACGGGGACAGCTCTGCCTAGGTCAGGCTGCTCAGAGCCTCAGCTAGCCTGGCCTTCAGCGACTCCAGGGATGGGCCCCCCATCACCTCCCTAGGTAGCCCGTTCCAGCCATCAGCCACCCTCACATTGAACAACTTGTTTCTGAGATCCAGCCTAGACCTCTCCTTTCCCAGCTTGAACCTGGGATTCTTGTCCCATCCATACAAACCCTCTTGAAAAGACCTTCCCCTGCCTTCATGTAGGACCCCCTCAGGGACTGCAAGGTCAAGAGAAGGTCTCCCTGGAGCCTTCCTTTCTCCAGGCTGGGCAACCCCAACTGTCCCAGCCTGTCCTCATACAAGAGACGCTCCCTTCCCCTGATCATTTCAGTGGCCCTCCTCTGGACGTGCTCCAGTCTGTCTGCATCCTTCCTGTGCTGGGGGCTCCAGCACTGGACGCAACACTCCAGGTGAGGTCTCTAGCCCTCCTTTTCTATGAGTAGTCAGTCACTAAGATGATGACGTAGGCAGTATGATAGTCTGTTTTAATAGCAAGCAGTCAAATTTTAGGTGAATTAAGCTAACTAGAAATTCTAGGGTTGCAGTGGTTTCTCACTCTTGATGACTGCATCGACAAGAACACTGTTTACATCCCACTCCGCGTAGGAAGTCCAGACGTGCCGGTGTCCAGTGGTTTGCTGATCTAGTTTTCTTTACTCCGGTTCTACTTCTTTGCCGCACTCTCTGAACTTCAGATCCCACCTCCGTGTTGTCTCTCTCAAGTGATTGCCAAGTAAACCAAAAACGTGTTTTACACTGCTGTTGCACTGCTCTCGTCTTTCTATACAGTAGTTTTTATAAAGATGTCCTCAGCGTTTTAATAACTTAGTGGA
>VXBP01005792.1:464257-510300 GCA_013400115.1 Rhinopomastus cyanomelas
CCTTCACATATCTATAGACATTAATGAGGTCACCTCTCAGTCTCTTCCAAGCTCAAGAGCCCCAGCTCCCTCAGCCTCTCTCCTCAGGGAGATGTTCCTCTTCCTTCATCATCCTCATTGCTCTGCACTGGACTCCCTCCCCTGCTGCTAATGGGTTCCCCATAAACTTACCATAAATAGGCAAAATGTCTAAGAAACTAGAGCTACCACGGAGCTGTAAGGAGGATTTATTTGGCCAAAGTCTTCCAGCTGCTCAACAGAAATAAACTTCTATAGTAAGTTACCGGAGGGACGTTTGTAACGGGAAGTCTGAGGGAAGGCAGAAAGAGCTGGTTTCATAATCCCCAGCGTGAATCCCCCAAATGAAGAGCCTTTTGGGTATGGCTTTGCAACAGGAAACAATCACCCATCGCAGCTGCGTTCACATCCTTTTTGCCTTGCAGGGTTAATCTGCTGAAAGGCTTTTAGCTGAGATTAATGTGGCACCCACTGTCTCTGGGCTTCTAATTGTCCTCCAAAAATTAACAAAGAGCAAACAAACAACTATTAGCAATAACACATTAGGGGAAGTGATGTAAAAGAACATTTCAACCCAGACACAGTTCCCACGAGGCTGCTTTTAGTTCTGGAAGAGCAAAATGGATTCAGTTTGTGGTGGCAGCGAGGATGCTTCCTCATACCCGAGTTAACTCGGTGGTTCCCTCACGCAAACAAGCCCCAAGTCAGATGTATTTTACCTCTACGTAGGGCTGGGAGGTCGGGCTGTCAAATAGCCCCAGAGATGTGAGGTGGTACCTTCAGCTGGCCTTCCCCATAACAAACACCTCAACACGATCAGGATGGATGTTAGAAGGAATTTCTTTGCTGAAAGGGTTGTCAGGCACTGGAACAGCCTGCCCAGGGAGGGGGTCGAGTCCTTAACCCAGGAGGTGTTGAAGAGTAGGGTGGAATCATCTCAGAATCATCGGGGCTGGAAAGGACACCCAGGATCATCAAGATCAGCCCTCAACCCAACATCTCTGTAACCCCTAGACCAAGGCCTCAAGTGCTAGATCTACTCTACTAAGCTGGGTGGTGTCGCCGACACCCCCGCAGACTGTGCTGCCATTCAGCGAGATCTGGACAGGCTGGAGAACTGGGCAGAGAAGAATCTAATGAGCTATAACAAGAGTAAGTGCAGAGTCTTGCATCTGGGCAAGAACAACCCCAGGTACCAGTATAGGCTGGGGACTGACCGGTTGGAGTGCAGTGTAGGGGAAAGGGACTTGGGGGTCCTGGTGGACAACAAGATGACTATGAGCCAGCAATGTGCTCTTGTGGCCAAGAAGGCCAACAGCATCCTGGGGTGGATTAGAAGAGGGGTGGTTAGCAGATCAAGAGAGGTTCTTCTCCCCCTCTACTCTGCCCTGGTGAGACCACACCTGGAGTATTGTGTCCAGTTCTGGGCTCCTCAGTACAAGAGGGATGTGGAGCTGCTGGAGAGAGTTCAGCGTAGGGCAACAAAGATGATAAGAGAGGTGGAACACCTCCCTTATGAGGAGAGGTTGAGGGAGCTGGGTCTCTTTAGCTTGGAGAAGAGGAGACTGAGGGGCGACCTCATTAATGTCTACAAATATTTGAGGGGTGGGTGTCAGGAGGATGGCACTGGGCTGTTCTCGGTGTCATGTAGTGATAGGACAAGGGGCAATGGTTGTAAGCTGGAACATAGGAGGTTCCACATCAACCTGAGAAGGAACTTCTTCACAGTGAGGGTGACGGAGCACTGGAACAGGCTGCCCAGGGGGGTTGTGGAGTCTCCTTCTCTGGAGATGTTCAAGACCCGACTGGACAGGTTCCTGTGTGACTTGGTTTAGGTGATCCTGCTGTTGCAGGCGGATTGGACTAGATGATCTTTCGAGGTCCCTTCCGATCCGTAATGATTCTATGATTCAGGCCCTGTCCTCTGGTCCTGGCACTGGTTGCCTGGGAGAAGAGCTCGACCTCCACCTGACTACAATCTCCCTTCAGGCAGTTGTAAAGAGGCAGAGGGTTCCCACTGAGTCTCCTCTCCTCCAGGCTCAACACCCCCAGCTCCCTCAGCCTCTCCTCACCAGACCTTCCCCTCCAGCCCCTTCCCCAGCCTCATTGCTCCTCTGGACTCGCTACAGCCCCTCAATCTCTTTCTTCAAGTGATGGACCCAGCACTGCCCCCAGTACTTGAGGGGAGGCCTCCCCAGCACCCAGTACTGGGGGAGAACTACATCCCTAGTCCTGCTGGCCACACTAGTGCTGATCCAAGCCAGGATGCCATTGGCCTTCTGGGCCACTTCAGCACCCTGTTGTCACCCAGCACTGGCAGGTCCCTCTCTGCCAGGCTGCTCTCCAGCCACTCATCCCCCAGTCTGGAGCTGCAGGGGATTATTTTCACGGCAGGCAAACCATGTAATTTACTAGCCAGAGCTATGTGCCTTTTGCTGCCAGTTCAGGGCTTGTGGTTCCTTATTCTCCTCACGTACCACGACTGGCAGAAGGAACAGAGCAAGATCAAAAGGAAAAGAACCTCGACGAGAGAAGATGAAGTATGAAACAGTCCTGGTAACAGGCATGCTGCAACTCATGATCAAAAGAACGAGCCCAGCCCCAGCTGTATCAACAAAAGAAGAACCTTCCCCGCGCTTGCCCTCACGTCACGGAATCGTTCCCAGCCCAGTTCTACTTGGGGAGCTGAAAGGGGAAAAAAGTGATGGAGCTCCTTAATTTTTTAGATCTGCTTTAACCATCACAAAAGAGGGGTCTGCTGGGTCCTCACTGCTTTTCCTCAGCAAAATTCACCTTCTGAAAGAAAACTGCTTCTTTGACAATTTCTGCAGGACCATCAGGTCAAACAGTCTGTGTCGCCTCTTCCCCTCCCTCGACTCGTGTTTATTTAAAGCAATATCTTTCATTTTGGGGGGTTGCACCTGACTTTAGGGGAGCTCTCATCTCTATACAAGTCTTGACTGCCCTGGGGAGATGACATCTGGAATACTGTGCGTCCAGCTCTGGGCACCTCAGCTCCAGAAGGACACAGAGCTGCTGGAGAGAGTCCAGTGCAGAGACACAGAGGTGATGGAGTGGAGCATCTCCCTGCTGAGGAGAGGCTGAGGGAGCTGGGAAAAAGGAGACTGAGGGGTGACCCCATTAATGCTCATAAATATGGAAAGGGCAGGTGTCAGGAGGATGGAGCCAGGTTCTGCTCAGTGGCACCCCATGATAGGACAAGGGGCAGTGGGGGTGAGCTGGAACAGAGGAGGTCCCACATCAATGTGAGAAGGAACTTCTTCCCAGTGAGGGTGACAGAGCCCTGGAAGGGGCTGCCCAGGGAGGTTGTGGAGTCTCCTTCTCCGGAGACATTTAAAACCCACCTGGACATGTTCCTGTGTGACTGGATCTAGGGGATCCTGCTGTGGCCGGGGGGTTGGACTGGATGATCTTTCAAGGTCCCTTCCAGTCCCTGATGCTCTGTGAAACCCCGATCACTGCAGCCCAAATTTTGACTGGATGTGTTTTCAGAAGCCCTTTACATGCAGCAGCCACCTAACAGACAACTGGCAAACAGTAAGAGGCTCCTGGCTCATGGAACTGGGGTGATGCTGGCAGGACTGATGAAGGCATCATTCATCCCCACACGGTGTTTCACACGAGAACAATAGTGACATGGATTTGTGGCAGTGCACTGCAGAGAGTGGGGACAGCTGAAATCAGAGAAGCTGGGCAGCATCTGCTGAGATCAGTTTTGTTTGGCTTTGGATGCAAATGGCAGCTTCGCTCGGGTTTACATTTCCAGCTGACTTGGCTGCAGAGTGTTTCAAGGGTATCTGAGCAAAGTGGTGATGTGTGGCTGCCTCCCCGGGCTGTTTTGCTGGCTGTGTGACTAAAATCCCTGTTGTCATCCCACCACTTGACAGTCTGGAATTAACTAACTTCCCAAGATGCAGAGGCTCACTAGCTTTGCAGTGGGGAGAAGAGGATCACAGGATCACTGAGGCTGGAAAAGCCCTCTGAGCTCATCCAGACCAGGCCAGGACCTAACACCACCCCATCAGCCAGACCAGGGCACTGAGGGCCACAGCCAGCCAGTCTGTCCTTAAACACCTCCAGGGATGGGGACTCCACCACTGCCCTGGACAGTCCATTCCAGGCTCTGATCACCCTTTCCATGCAGAAGGGCTTCCTAACATCTAACCCAACCCTCCCCTGATGCAGCTTCAGACCCTGCTGTTCTCTCATCCTGTTGCTGGTTGCCTTGGAGAAGAGCCTGACTTCCACCTGACTACAACCTCCCTTCAGGGAGTTCTGGAGAAGGTCTCCCTGCATCTCCTCTTCTCCAGGCTAAACACCTCCAGCTCCCTCAGCCTCTCCATGCTACCCTACACAGCCACTGGATTGGACCAGATGATCGTTTGAGGTCCCTTCCAATACCTAATATTCCGTGATTTTCACTGGCAGTTTTTATTTAAAACAAGAGAAGCACCACCTAAAGCGAAGCTCTAAGGAGGCAAAGGTCCTTCACTACTTGATGGCTGCATTCACAGAATCACATTAGGGATTGAAAGGGACCTTGAAAGATCACCCAGTCCAATCCCCCTGCCACAGCAGGATCCCCTAGATCCAGTCACACAGGAACATGTCCAGGCAGGTTTGAAACATCTCCAGAGAAGGAGACTCCGCAACTCCCATGGGCAGCCCCTTCCAGGGCTCTGGCACCCTCACCCTGAAGAGGTTCCATCTTGTATTGATGTGGAACCTGCTCTGTTCCAGCTCACACCCATTGCCCCTCATCACTAGATGACACTGAGCAGAGCCTGGCTCCATCCTCCTGACACCCACCCTTCACATGTTTATCAACATTCATGGGGTCACCCCCCAGTCTCCTTTTCTCCAAGCTCAAGAGACCCAGCTCCCTCAGCCCTTCCTCATCAGGGAGCAGTTCCACTCCACCATCTCTGGGGCCACTCACTGGACTGTCCTTGAGCTGCACTGACTTCTGCACGCTTCAGCAATTCCCTCACAGCTAAACGTGTGAGACTTCAGCACAACACAAGGTTTTAAATGCTCCCCAACACAGCTTCATTTTCCGTGCTGCTCTGGAGAATTTTAACGGCCTTTCTTTAAGAAGCAGCAGCAGGAGAGACTAATTTGTATTCATGCTTTTGTCTCTTTACCTACTCCCATTAAAAGCCCATTAATGTCACTATTAGAGAAAAAAAGATAAGGTAAAACCCTAAAATTAAAAAGAAGTCGCGTTCTGTTGCTGACAACAACCCAGTGAGAGCTGCAGCTTGTTCAGCAGCACTTCTGCCCCGTGCACAAAGCTCTGAGCTGTGAGCCCTTCCGAGCAGCCACCTTCTCCTTTAGAGCCTGGAGCTTAGCAGTGCCACAGAATTCATAATTCATCCGTTGACATCCACTTCTCCGCGCGAAGAACTCATTGCTACGAGACTCGAATCCCCATGGCTGATCTGACCTCACCAGAACTTTCTGTACTACATGGATTCAGACTTTGTCCACTCAAAGCAGCAAGCAATAGGTGCTCCACAGCACAAGTTTGGGGGTGCTTTTCATCACCTGGCGAGTCCAGGGAATTACTCATGAAATAAAAAGTAAATAATAATATGAGCCCTGCCGTAACGTGTACTCAAGGAAACTTCCAGTTTCCTCAGCTGAAAGTTTAAATTCACTGTCTAAGTTTGCTGCTGTCACTACTGTTTCAGCAGGGCTCACTACTCCCAAACAACTGTTGCTCCTGTTTTCTTCGCTGAAGGATGGGATCCTCTGGGATAAACCAACCAGGAGCAGCAAACCAAAGCTCAGGCAGCCAGGCGAGCTTGGTGCTAGATGTTGACAGCTCAGAGACCACATGTCCATGAGATGTTTTGCCTTCCACATGGAGAGGGACTACACGTTGTGTTTGCTCCACAGGTATCATCCTTCAGTAAGGACAGAGTGACGGCTGGCTTCTCGTTCACCGCGGTTTTGCCGTACAGCCCTTGACTTCTTTGTCTGAACTGGAGCTGGATGTGCAGAACCACTCTGCTTGGAGAAGACCCTTGGGATCACCAAGCCCAGCCATCAACCCTACTGTACAATTTCACCCTTAAGCCAGATCCCTCACCACCACATCTAAGTGATCTCTAAACACTTCCAGGGATGGTGACTCCAACCCCTTCCCCAAGGAGCCGGTTCCAGTGCCTGCCCACTCTGCTGTGAGAAAATGTTTCCTGATGTCCAGTCTCACCTTCCCCTGTTGTAGTTTGAACCCTCTGGTTCTATAAATAATTGCTTGTGAGAAGAGACCAGCACCAACCTCTCCATCATTTCAGGTAGTTGTAGAGAGCGATGAGGTCTCCCCTCAGCCTCCTCTTCCTCAGACTAAAGACCCCCAGCTCTGAGCCTCTCCTCACACGATTGATTCTCCAGGCCCTCCACCAGCTTTGCTGCCCTCCTCTGCCCTCACCCCAGCACCTCGATGTCTCCCTTGTACTGAGGTGCCCAGAACAGGACGTGGCACTCAAGAAGTGATGTCCTGAGCACAGGAGGACAATCACCTACCTCCCTGCTCCTGCTGGCCACACGATTTCTACTCCAGGCCAGGATGCCATTTGCCTTCTTGTCCACTTGGCCACCCTGCTGGCTCCTCTTCAGCCACCTGTCAGTTAGAAGCCCCAGGTCCCTCTCTGCCAGAGCAGTCCTCCCTCTCCCCAGCCTGCAGCGCTGCAGGAGGTTGTGGCCCAAGAGCACAAACAACCCTAAATGCACAACAAGCTGGTTGTGGAGCTGTGTGAGATGTCTGTGGCAGCAGCAGTGAGGACTGCAAGCCAACAGCAGAAGAAACTCACTCACGCAGCTGCAGCACAGCAGTCTGTGCTAAACACTACTCCATGGCGCGCTTCCCTACGTGACAACGGATTTGAAAACCCTGGCTCTCGACGGGCGCGTTGACGAAGTTTTATTTAAGCACCAATTCAAACTGGGAAATTAAATTCTAATTTAAGCAATAACTACTCCTTTCTTCCACGTTTTCTACTTAGCCCACACCTGGGACAAAGAGCGCTCTTGTAAATGAAAATTACCATCAAACGCGATGCTATCAGGGGGTTTTCTAAAAGCAGCTGGTTTTGATCTATTTTTTTTTTGTTTATTAAGTAGAATACATCCAGCTCCTCATTCACAGAGCCCAATCTCTGCTCGACTTGCAGTCCAGATTCTGCAGCATTGTGTTCATTCATGAGAGGCAGAGAGATAAAGCAGCTGGGAACAAAAGGAACAAGCAGTCAGCTTGGCTGAAGGAGGAAAATGAGAAGATGTGCAAGCTCTCAGAAGAACACAGAGGATTAATCTCTACCTCGGGCAGCCCGTGAAAAATCTACCAAGCTAGGAAAGGGTTAGGAACAGGTGTTGTCTCAGGAACAGCTGAGGGACCTGGGGCTGTTTAGCCTGCAGAAGAGGAGATGGAGGGGAGACCTCCTTGCTCTCTCCAACTACTTAAAAGAAGGGTGTAGAGAGGCAGGGGTTGGTGTTTTCTCCCTAGAGGCCAGTGATAGAAGAGGGGGAACTGGTCTGAAGCTGCATCAGGGGAGGTTCAGGTTGGATGTCAGGAGGAATTTCTTCCCTGAAAGGGTTGTCAGGCACTGGAACAGCTGCCCAGGGAGGGGCTTGAGTCCCCAGCCCAGGGAGGTGTTGAAGAGAAGGGCAGATGTTGCATTGGGGGACAGGGTTCAGTGGTGCTGACAGGGCCGTGTAAAGGTTGGACTTAATGATCCTGAAGATCTCTTCCAGCCAAAACTGTTCTATGATTCTATGACTTATTCTGGCATGACAGAAAAAGATCAATCTGTTGCACAGCTTTGATATTGAAGACGATGCTTTTCAAAGGGCATCTAAATTTATGCCTCTTAATTACAAGCTCAATTAGTTGATAGAAACGAGCTCAGCAGCCGGCTAACTGGCCTGCACAGATGCAAAGTTCACATCAAGAAAATGTGTTTGTGATGCTGATAGCTCTTGGTAAATGTCAAGCTGCTGTCCTAAAGCTCTAGAGACAAAGCTTCAGCCAACGTGAAGTGCTAGCCCCAAAAGCAAGGTGGTGAGCTTTCATTTCACAACTCAGTGTCCACATCAGTTCCTTCCAGCCTCAAACCACAGGTCAGAGACAAGGTTTTACAACGTGATGCTTCCTGTTCAAGAGATCCTGGTTGTACTTCCAAGCCATGCTCCTTTTTCTTAAAACTCAGCCCTCAGATTTATAGACAGGGATTAAATTCCTCTCAGAGTTTTGTTTTGTCCAAGCTAAAGAGTCCTGGTGTCCTCAGTCTCTCTCATAAGCGAGATGATGCTACTGCTCAAGACAGTTGTGACCTCTCTTACATCATCCCAGACCATAACTGACAGAGATCACTCCACTTGTGGGAAGGGTATCACCAGACCTTCAAGCACATTTGTTCTTTATTTACATTCTGCAGACTTTCTCTGGAGTTTTCCAGGTGGAATTACCAGTTGAGGACTGGGGGTGAAAAACAAACCCCAGCACTCAAGTGCAGTTCACAATAAGGCAGATGTTCCTTGCAGGATTTCCCACCTCTCCGAGTTACTACATAAAAACCTAATCAGGCCAAGCAGTTGCGCAACGCGCCCAACGCTCATCACTGAAGTCCTCATTAGTTAAAATTCGTTCTCATCAGTAAAAGCACAGATGGCTCCTAAAAGCTGCTCCATCTGAACCAAACTACCCCATCCATCTTCATCACACAATTTGCAGGCACTTGACAGAGTGCTCATAAAACCTGGGCTCCTTTTTGGTACGGCACTGAACCTTTTTGAGCGCGTGCTGTCATTTGATCAGCAAACGTGGACTACACCAAACGTGGTCCAAGGGATGGCAATTCAAGGACTTTCTGAGCAGCATATTAAATCATACAAAGGATAGAGCTGGAACAGGCATTACAGATCAAGTTCTAACACCCCTGCATGAGCTGAGACACCACCCACTACATCAGGTTGCTCAGAGCCTCATACAAGGTGGCCTTGAAGTCCAGTCCAGGCTCCAAGCACCCTTCCCATGAGGAAGAGCTTCATAACATCCATCCTAACCCTCCCCTGGTGCAGCTTCAGGCCCTCTCATCCTAGCACTGGTTGTCTGGGAGAAGAGCCTGACCCCCACCTGACTACAACCTCCCTTCAGGGAGTTGGAGAGAGGGAGAAGGTCCCCTCCTATTCTCCAGGCTCAACACCCCCAGCTCCCTCAGCCTCTCCTCAGCAGCCTTTCCCTCCAGGCCCTTCCCCAACCTCGTTGCTCCTCTGGACCTGCTCCAGCCCCTCTTCAAGTGATGGGCCCAGAACTGCCCCAGTACTCAAGCAGAGGCTTCCTCCCATGCCCAGTACAGCAAGAGACTGACCTCCCTAGTCCTTGCCGATCCAAGCCAGGATGCCATTGGCCTTCTGGGCCACTTCAGCACCCTGCTGGTTCCTGTTCAGCAGGTTGTCACCCAGCACTGCCAGGTCCCTCTCTGCCAGGCTGCTCTCCAGCCACTCATCCCCCAGTCTGGAGCTGCAAGAATTTGTGTCCAAAGTGTAGGAACCTGCCCTTGGCCCTGTTAAATCACAGTGTCACAGTAATAATAAAGTTGGAAAAGACCTTAAAGATCATCCAGTCCACCCTAAATCCAAATAAACCAAGTAAATCTAACATCTAGATCATGCCACTCATCCCACTGGCCCAGCCTGTCCAGATCTCTCTGCTAAAACCTGTCAGTAATCTCTGTAAATCAGTTCATCAAGACCACCTATCCATTGATGGATAAACAGAATTATTTGCTCACTTAGGCTTCCAGAGAGTAAATGTGAATTAATTTCATGAAATGCTGTTTAGAACTGTGGTTATTGCACTCTGAGTTTGTCACCTTGCAAAGATCTCTCAGCACCACCAGCACTTTCTCCCCAGGCTGCCTGAGAAGATGCTGATAGTGATTTTCCCCACCTGCCCGAGCGGATGGACTCGTGTTTGGGGCTGGTGCAGGAGGCTCTGAGGAAGGCACATGTGCACTAGCTCCACAATTATCTGTTCCATGGGCTTCTCTGCAGCTGCCTGGTGATGAAGCAAGCATTCAGAGCACCAGCAGCTGGGTGACTGCTAGTGGAATGACTCAGATACTAATGAAAGACTTAGACATCCATTATTTGCACAGAAATAATTTGAATTAGAGTGGAAAAATGAGACAGTCATTCACAGCCTGACACATTATACAAATGAGATGGTACCTATCCCCTCTGCTTCTCTAGCTGCTTTTGCTAAAGGTAGGTTGGCAACCAGACTGAGGTAGGCCTAGAGGGAGAAATTATGTGCAGAACAATTAATCACTCTTTCCTCACAAATAGGTACCAGCATTCTTTCCCTATCCCCCCACCATGTTCATACACACTTGAATTCTTGTTCCACCTAAACTCCATCGCAATTTTGAATTTACATTCCATCTAAAAATTGTCCAAAGAACATCTATCTATAAAACATTAGACAAGCATCCATGACAAGTTATTAAAAGAACTACTTATAAACCAGAATGATCCCTGCCAGCATCCAAATTAAACAAACTGATCAAAACTTGTTAGTCTGAAACTGCTGTTGTTACAAAGCACCAGTGACTAGAGAATCTTAACGTGAGACTCGCAGAACATTAGGGATTGGAAGGGACCTTGAAAGATCATCCAGTCCAGTCCACCTGCCACAGCAGGATCACCTAGATCAAGTCACACAGGAACTCAGTCCCTCAGGGAGCTGGGAAGAGGGTGTTTGAGTGTGGGTGGCAAGGAAAAAGCTTCAGCAGTAACTGACCTATCTGGACTTCAAAGACCATGCTAGTCTTCAGGTAAAGAGACTTTAAAAGGTCTCTTTACCTTTTTGATGAAAAAACAAGTTTGCATCTAAAAAAATACACTGCAAGTACCTCCACAATCAGTGGAAGGCAACCTGATTTTTTAATGATATTAGAAGCCTTCATACATCCTTCACTAGGCAGGAGGCAGCTCACTAGGCTGTGAAGGTGTTGAGATGCTGGAACAGGTTGCCCAGGGCAGTTGTGGCTGCCCCATCCCTGGCAGTGCCAAAGGCCAGGTTGCCTGGGGCCCTGAGTAACCTGCTCCAGTGAAGGTGTCCCTGCCTGTGAAGAGGGGGTTGGAACAAGACCACCTTCAAGGTCCCTTCCCACCCTGGCCATTCTGTGATGGCATTTCATTTAGAACCAAAGCAAAGAACAGGGTGAAGGCTGTCCTGCATCCACTGAGAGATAATAATTCATTATCCCCAGCACATGAGATAAAAGAGGTCAACTGAAGAGAGTCAGTAGCAACTCAGAAAGTTGGAGAACCTCTGCAACAGCAGAGGCAGCAGTAACAGAGTCAGCAAATTGATTGCTTGGGAATCAAGGTGGGAAGACAAGGAACTGATGTCAAAGAACCTCAGTTTCAGTTTTTAGGAGGAGATAAGAGAAACTAGCACAAACCAGGGTAGTAAGAGACAAAATAATAAAGCAAAACACTGCATCCCTACAATATTCACCAGATTCCAGCAGAAATATTCATCAGGCTCTGGCAGAGGCCCAAGCAGAAATGTGTTTACAGCCAGGGAATAATCTGAGTGGGTGATAAAAATCCCTTCTATTGAGTGAAGGGCCCAGAGACTGTTAGAAGGATAAAATTTGATCTCCAGCTGTAGAGAAAACATCAGCTGGAAAAACAAAGCTGAGTCTAATGTAACACTTAGTTGGAAAAGAATTACCTGTTCTGAATGGATTTATGAAATGAGACAGGCAAAACTAAGTGTGGAAATGCTCAAGAGAGAAAAGTTAATTAATAGCATAGAAGTCTCTGTGGGGCTTGATTTGGGGTACCCTGGGCTGCAGGTCAGAAAGCAAGCTCTGATCTCAACTCAGTCCCTGACTCTTGAGGGACTACACATGTTAAACCTCTATTCCTTCTTATTTGAATTAATTGCCTGCTAAATATTTGGGGCCAGTGCAGTTGCTCACACTCCACAGGCAGCACATCTCCATGACAGATCCAGAACTTCACTCAGTCAGTTGTGTCACAGAACATCAGGGGATGGAAGGGACCTTGAAAGATCATCTAGTCCAACCCCCTGCCACAGCAGAATCTCTTAGATCCAGTCAGACAGGAACATGGTCAAGGAGGTTTTACACGTCTCCAGAGAAGGAGACTCCACAACCCCCCTGGGCAGCCCCTTCCAGGGCTCTGTCACCCTCACTGGGGAGAAGTTCCTTCTCAGACTGATGTGGAGCCGCCTATGTTCCAGCTCACACCCACTGCCCTAACATTGCATGCCACTGAGCAGAGCCTGGCTCCATCCTTCTGACACCCACCCTTTCCACATTGATCAACATTCATGGGGTCACCCCTCAGTCTCCTTTTTCACAAGGTAAAGTGTCACACAAAGCTGATGAAATCAAAAGGCAACAGGGCATAAAACCAAGCAGTAAATGCCCTAGTGACCAGAGGAAAATCCTAGAAACGCTTCACTGAAGAGTAAGCACTGCAGAACGACGCAAGAAAAATCACAAAGGTGGTAGGTATCACAGCACACACTGTCTCAACATTGAGTAAGTGACTGGCACAGGGTAGAAGGACAGAAGAGAGAAAGAAATGCAGCAAAGCAGGGGAAGACTAGGACACCAGCAGATAGAGGATGCTTAGTGTACAGCCTGATGTAAATCTCTGCATCCCTGCTGAGGCCACGCTTCAGGCTACCCATTTGCTTTCAGAAGACACTATGAAGCAGAAGCACACTCTTCAGAAGCCATTCAGTAATGCTTCTTGATGTAAGTAATCATTCAATGCAAGCTCTCCCCGCTGGTTGTACCAGTGAGGGGAAGTTATTTTATCACAGAACAGTTTCAGCTGGATGAGACCTTCAAGATCAAGTCCACTCTTTACACAGCCCTGTCAGCACCACTAAACCCTGTCCCACAGCGCAGCATCTGCCCTTCTCTTCAACACCTCCAGGGATGGGGACTCACCCCCCCCCCTGGGCAGCCTGTTCCAGTGCCTGACAACCCTCTCAGGAAAGAAATTCCAGAACCCCATCCCCAACCAGAGATCAGGTCATCCAGAACCCCATCCCCAACCAGAGATCAGGCCATCCAGAAGCCCATCCCCAACCAGAGATCAGGTCATCCAGAACCCCATCCCCAACCAGAGATCAGGCCATCCAGAAGCCCATCCAACCTGACCCTGAATGTTTTCAGGGATGGGGTGTCTCCCACCTCTCCAGGTAACTCATTCCAGCATTTCACAACCCTTGCTGTAACAGCTTTCCTTCTGTCTAGTCTGAGTCTCACTTCTTCTAGTTTAAAACCACTCTTGATTCTGCCAACAACAAGCCCTACTGAAGTTTGTCCCCATCTTTATTGGGGCCCCCATTAAGTACTAAAAGGCCACAAAAAGGTGTCCCCAGAGCCACCTTTTCTCCAAGCTGCACAAGCCAAACTTCCTCAGCCTGTCCTCACTGCAGACACATCCTGATGCTGACATAGCCCTTTTGTCCCACTACGGTCATATCTTTCTTGCACTGAGGACTCCAGCACTGGACACAGCACAGCAGGTAAGATCCCACCAGAGCAAAGTAAAGCAGCAGCATCACTCACCTCACCCGACCTGCTGGCCACGCTTCCTTAGATGCAGTCCAGGATGTTGCTGTGCTCTCTGAACTACGAGGGCACAAGATCAGCTCACCCCAATCTCTCAGCAGCCAGCATCACAGGGCTGCTCTTAACCCTCCACCTTGTGTTGATATTGAGGACTGATTGACTGATCTGACTCAGGTGCAGGACCTTATTCTCGGCCTTGTTTGACCTAATAAGCTTCACATGGGCTCACTTCTGCAGCCTGGCCTGGCATCCCATCCCTCAGGTGTGTCAACTGCACCACTCAGCTTGGTGTCACCTGCAAACTCGCTGAGGATGCACTTGATCCTGCTGTGTGATTGATGAAGGTATTAATGATTTCTGCCTGTCCTTCAACACCTCCAGGGATGAGGACTGCATCACTGCCCTGGGCAGTCCATTTCAGGGTCTGATCACCCTTTCCATGAGAAAGTGCTTCCTACTATCCAACCTAAACCTCACACAGATGGAAGGGAAACAAAAGCACCTACGATTTTAAAAGGCTGTGATTTGACCTGGAAAGGAATGGAGCACTGTGACAAGAACACTAAGAGCATCCAGCTCTGTTGTTTTCTGCCTGAAAGAATGATAACACCCAATTGTTTCTTCAAATACCCCATCAAGATGTACAGCAGCACAGCGACAGGAGGCCTTACGTGCTCTCCTCAGAGGCAGAGTGTGTGCAGCGGCTTGTGCAAATGGAGGGCTCAGCCCCTGTGTCAGAGGAACACTTCACACTCAAAAGCCTCATTCATGCTGCTGGCTGGAATGAAAAAGCCTCCATCTCCCCCTTAGCACCACATGTACCCTCAGACACAAACTGAAGCTTGTAGAGCACAGGGTCACTTCTCACCTGCAGCTCTCCAAAGTCACAGAGCAAAGCTGTGAAAGAAGTGGATTGGACTAGATGACCTTTTGAGGTCCCTTCCAACCCCTAATGTTCTGTGAGTCTGTGATTCCTAAGATTATGACTGCAGAGAACTGAATGTTGCTGTTAGTGAGGCACTTTCAAGTGTCTGAGTGCATCATCTACTCAGCTTTGGGGAGACCACACATTGAGTCCTGTGTCCAGGTTTGGGCCCCTCACTACAAGAGGCAGGGGGGGATTGGACTGGATGATCTTTCGAGGTCCCTTCCAATCCCTAATGATTCTGTGATCCAGGGATGGTGACTCCACCACCTCCCTGGGAAGCCTATTCTGGTGCCTAACCACTGTCATAGACTCACAGAATCATCATGGCTGGATAGGATGTCCAAGATCACCAAAACCTGCCCCCATCCCAACACCCCAGGGAACCTCCTGCCTATTTGCACTTCCCTTAGGAAGGAAATCAGGAAAGGAATTCCAAAATACAAATATTTCCTGCTAGTTAAACACACGAGGACATCTCCAATAAATTTTTGGAAAAGAATTTATGCAACGTTGTGGGAGGACTTGAAGGAGGATGACTGCTACCCTTGGTTTCATTTCAGGAAAAAAACCCATATGCTAAATTACACAAATTAATTTTCTCAGCTAATATTTTGACACTGCTACAATATGGTCACATTTAAATGATAATAACTGTGTTTTGGCTTGTTTAGCTTGACTGATGCCTGAATGTATACTGGCAGGGGGAGCGTGTGTATGCTAATTAGGGACCATTTGCATGAGATTAAAAACAGTGGTTATGCAGAAGTGTTATGATTTAGAGTCTGTCAGTCTAATTTGAGTGTTTTCCACAGAAAAGTTTCAAGTTTGGGTTTAAAAGTTGAAGAGGAAAGCAGCTGCTCCCCCACTCTCCCCATCTTCTCCCCACTCAGTGAATTAAAATGTCTTGGTGCCTGTCTTCCCCAAAGTGAGTCAGTTCTTTCACTGCCTGCAGATCTGTCAGGGGGTTTGTTAGACCCTCCTTTTGAGTCTGACACTTTAGATAGGAGCTCTTGGTTGAAATATGGTCAGGGTCTCTGACCCATGAAGTTAATGGTGACCCAGGTGGGACGTGTGGGGATCCCAAACAAACATCTGATGGGGAAGCACAGACCCACAGCACGTGGAGCTAAAATAAAGGGAGCTAACCCTTACCCTGCTCCAAAGACATTGCCATTCCCCACACTTGAGCAGAACATCTTCATCATCTCACGAGAGGAAGCCTGTTTTCTTGTTATTTATATCCTTGCAGCTAAAGAGTTGGGCAGGGTATCACAGAATCACAGAAGGTCAGGGATTGGAAGATGATCCAGCCCAATCCCCCTGCCACAGCAGGATGCCCTACATCCAGTCACACAGGAACACATCCAGGCAGCTGTTAAATGTCTCCACAGAAGGAGACTCCACAGTCCACTGGACAGCCCCTTCCAGTGCTCTGGCACCCTCACTGGGAAGAATTTCCTTCTCATATCGATGTAGAACCTCCTCTGTTCCCCATTGCCCCTTGTCTTATCATTAGATGCCACTGAGCAGAGCCTGGCTCCATCCTCCTCACACCCACCCTTTCCATATTTATTAACAGTAATAGGGTCATTTCTCAGTCTCCTTTCTTCCAAGCTCAAGAGCCCCAGCTCCCTCAGCCTTTCCTCAGCAGGGCGATGCTCCACTCCATCATCTCTGTGGCTCTGTGCTGGGCTCTCTCCAGCAGCTCTGTGTCCTTCTGGAACTGAGGGGCCCAGAACTGGACTCAATATTCTATGATTCTGTGTGATGTTGTAATATTGCATTGTCACAGTCAAAGAAGTATTTCGAATCATAGAATCATTAGGGATTGGAAGGGACCTCAAAAGACCATCTAGTCCAATCCCCCTGCAGGAAAAAAACCCCAATGCATTTGCCCCAAGGAATGAAATGATATGACAGTGATAAGGTGGGAATTACCAGGAAGACAACCCAACCTGCAGATGGAGTGAATACTTTGTCCAGCTGAAAAGCTAGAGAACACCAGGCAGTCAGGAAGCTCTGCAATTTCAATAAGGCTGCTCCTTGTGAACGTTATCTGATACCAGTTATTGACACAGGGGCAGCAGAGGTTCACAGAAGCAGAACCTCTCTCTGTATTAGGTACATTTCAGCTGAGTCAATATCTAATTTGGTATTTAATACACCATTTGAAGATTACAAATGGAAGTGGGCGTCGGCATTCAAGGGCAATAGTGGCAAATGAAAGCAAAAATTACTGGTAGCAGAACGGTGCTAATTTGCACATGACTAATCTTCGTGCCCCATAATTCTAATGCATAATAACAGTCGTCTCTCCCAACGTCTCAGCAGCAGCTGAATAATGGTGCTGAACTAGAATCTCTTATTATTCATTAAATTCTCTTGGAAACAGGACTGATAACACCAACTGAAAGTGCTTAGCAATGCCTGCACAGAGCTGTGCTTGAGCTTGCACGTTAGCTGTCTAGAGGGACGTTGGATGGACTTATCACAGAATCACTAGTGATTTGAAAGGACCTGGAAAGATCATCTAGTCCAAGCTCCTGCCATAGCAGGATCACCTACACCAAGTCACACAGGAAGGTATCCATGCAGGTTTGAAATGTCTCAAAAGAAGGAGACTCCACAACCCCCCTGGGCAGTCTGATCTAATGCTCTATCAACCTCACTGGGAAGAAGTTCCTTCTGATATTTATATGGAACCTCCTATGTTCCAGCTGACACACCTCCAGCTGACAGGGAGAAGGTCCCTGCTGAGTCTCCTCTCCAGGCTAAACACCCCCAGCTCCCGCAGCCTCTCCCCATCAGACTTTCCCTCCAGTCCCTTCTCCAGCCTCACTGCTCCTCTGGACCCGCCCCAGCCCCTCAATCTCTTTCTTCAAGTGATGGACCCAGAACTGCCCCCAGTAGCTGAGGGGAGGCCTCTCCAGTGCCCAGTACAGGGGCAGAATGATGTCCCTGGTCCTGCCAGCCACACTGTTGCTGATCCAAGCCAGGATGCCATTGGCCTTCTGGGCCACCTGGGCACCCTGCTGGCTCCTGTTCAGCCAGCTGTCACCCAGCACTGCCAGGTCCCTCTCTGCCAGGCTCCTCTCCAGCCACTCACCCCCAGGCTGTAGCTGCAGAGGGTTCTTGTGGCCAAAGTGGAGGGCCCTGCCCTTGGCCTTGTTAAACCTCATCCCGTTGGCCTCCGCCCATTGACCCAGCCTGTCCAGGTCTCTCTGCAGCATCTCCCTCCCCTCCAGCAGACCAACACCCCCCACAACTTGGTATCATGCACAAATTTACTAATGGATCCCCTCAACCAGGTCATCAATAATCATTACAGCAGTGAGGAGACCCAGAGAACGTAGGGGAAGAAAACACCCCAGAGCCACCTTTTGATGATTGATGCCCCCAGTTAAGAGTTTCAGACGTTGTAACGATGTCTGTTCAGTGCTGAAAACTCTCCTTCCTCCGTCCAAGCCATTTGTATGCGAGACGCCGTCGGAAAAGAAGGCTAAATGAAGCCATCACTTCTGCAGTGTGGTTATAAATACCCAATCCCATGTGGCAGCATGTTCAGAAAGAACTCCAAAGGATTGTCCTCATCAAGGCACAAGGCATCACTGCGGAAGTATGCCATTTGCTGTGCAAGTGGTTTCCCTGGGTTGCAATGAAGTGCACACCAACAAGTTGGAAGGATTCCCATTGCATGGGAGTGAAGTGTTTGAGGCATGCAAAGTTAGGCTTTAGCACATGTTCCTCCTCAAATATACTCAAAGGGAGTCCTTCTGGAGATGAAGGGAGAGCGTGACTGACAGCACTGTGGTGATCACAGAATTGTTGAGGCTGGACAAGCCCTCTGAGCTCATCCAGACCAGCCCAGGACCTAACACCACCACATCAGCCAGACCAGGACACTAAGGGCCACAGCCAGGCTGTCCTTAAACACCTCCAGGAATGGGGACTCCACCACTGCCCTGGGCAGTCCATTCCAGGCTCTGATCACCCTTTCCTTGATGAAAGGCTTCCTAACATCCAACCTAACCCTCCCATTTGTGGAATGTCATTAACACCTTTCAAACTTGTTCAAGTTATGTGAAAATTAGAAGTCCACAAACAAAAAATGAACTTAATGTAAACACTTCCTGATGTTTCCTGTCAGAAGCAGCAACTCAAACTGCCTCCTCAGAGTTATCTGTTTTATAAGATAAGCTAACAAGGTTTTTCTCTCTGTTTTACTGTAAATTAGTCAGAGAACTGGAAAGACCTTTGTCAATAAGCTCTTTGAAAAGGGAATGTATCGTTTCTTTTTCACTACACAGACTGAGCACCCCAGAAAAGTTCACGAAGGACACAGAGCTGCTGGAGGGAGTCCAGCGTAGAGGAATGAGGATGATGGAGTGGAACACCTCCCTGATGAGGAAAGGCTGAGGGAGCTGGGTCTCTTGAGCTTGGAAAAAAGACTGAAGGGTGACCTCATTAATGTCTATAAATATGTGAAGGACGAGTGTGAAGAGGATGGAGCCAGGCTCCTCTCAATGTCATCTAAAGACAGGATGAGGGGCAATGGGTGTGAGCTGGAACAGAGGAGGTTCTGTATAAATATCAGAAGGAACTTCTTCAACAGTGAGGGTGACAGAGCACTGGAACAGGTGCCCAGGGGTTTGTGGAGACCACATTTGCTCAGAGAAGGCCCTAAACTATGGCTTCTGTGAGTAAGAATTGTAGAGTCATAGAATCATTACGGATTGGAAGGGACTTTGAAGGAATGACACTTTCCAGAACACATTCATCTGCTTTCCAGCCAAGGAAACCTCGGGCTGCTAGCACATCACTTACCGTAGAGCAGAAAGTTGTCTCCCGTGTTTCTGTCTGCTTGGTTCCACTCCAAGGGCTGCTCTGCTACATTAAACCAACTTAATGGCTTAATTCTTCTGGCTTCTATGGCTTCAGCATAAACAGAAGTGGAAAGCAATTTGTTAGAGGCATTTCAAAAGAAGGCATTTAGTAGACATCCATAAACAGGAGAACATCCTTCCTTTCCACATCCCTATTATAAAATGGAAATATCCTTACTAACAGCTGTCCTGTCAACCATAGAATGACAGAATTATTGAGGCTGGAAAAGTCCTCTGAGCTCATCCAGCCCATGACCTGACATCACCACATTGGCCAGAGAGGGATGTCATTCTCCCTCTGTACTGGGCACTGGGGAGGCACTGGAGGCAGTTCTGGGCCCCTCACTTCAAGAGATTGAGGGGCTGNATATGTGAAGGACGAGTGTGAAGAGGATGGAGCCAGGCTCCTCTCAATGTCATCTAAAGACAGGATGAGGGGCAATGGGTGTGAGCTGGAACAGAGGAGGTTCTGTATAAATATCAGAAGGAACTTCTTCAACAGTGAGGGTGACAGAGCACTGGAACAGGTGCCCAGGGGTTTGTGGAGACCACATTTGCTCAGAGAAGGCCCTAAACTATGGCTTCTGTGAGTAAGAATTGTAGAGTCATAGAATCATTACGGATTGGAAGGGACTTTGAAGGAATGACACTTTCCAGAACACATTCATCTGCTTTCCAGCCAAGGAAACCTCGGGCTGCTAGCACATCACTTACCGTAGAGCAGAAAGTTGTCTCCCGTGTTTCTGTCTGCTTGGTTCCACTCCAAGGGCTGCTCTGCTACATTAAACCAACTTAATGGCTTAATTCTTCTGGCTTCTATGGCTTCAGCATAAACAGAAGTGGAAAGCAATTTGTTAGAGGCATTTCAAAAGAAGGCATTTAGTAGACATCCATAAACAGGAGAACATCCTTCCTTTCCACATCCCTATTATAAAATGGAAATATCCTTACTAACAGCTGTCCTGTCAACCATAGAATGACAGAATTATTGAGGCTGGAAAAGTCCTCTGAGCTCATCCAGCCCATGACCTGACATCACCACATTGGCCAGAGAGGGATGTCATTCTCCCTCTGTACTGGGCACTGGGGAGGCACTGGAGGCAGTTCTGGGCCCCTCACTTCAAGAGATTGAGGGGCTGAAGCAGGTTAAGAGGAGCAACAAGGCTGGGGAAGGGATTGGAGGGAAAGNGTTTGTGGAGACCACATTTGCTCAGAGAAGGCCCTAAACTATGGCTTCTGTGAGTAAGAATTGTAGAGTCATAGAATCATTATGGATTGGAAGGGACTTTGAAGGAATGACACTTTCCAGAACACATTCATCTGCTTTCCAGCCAAGGAAACCTCGGGCTGCTAGCACATCACTTACCGTAGAGCAGAAAGTTGTCTCCCGTGTTTCTGTCTGCTTGGTTCCACTCCAAGGGCTGCTCTGCTACATTAAACCAACTTAATGGCTTAATTCTTCTGGCTTCTATGGCTTCAGCATAAACAGAAGTGGAAAGCAATTTGTTAGAGGCATTTCAAAAGAAGGCATTTAGTAGACATCCATAAACAGGAGAACATCCTTCCTTTCCACATCCCTATTATAAAATGGAAATATCCTTACTAACAGCTGTCCTGTCAACCATAGAATGACAGAATTATTGAGGCTGGAAAAGTCCTCTGAGCTCATCCAGCCCATGACCTGACATCACCACATTGGCCAGAGAGGGATGTCATTCTCCCTCTGTACTGGGCACTGGGGAGGCACTGGAGGCAGTTCTGGGCCCCTCACTTCAAGAGATTGAGGGGCTGAAGCAGGTTAAGAGGAGCAACAAGGCTGGGGAAGGGATTGGAGGGAAAGGATGATGAGGAGAGGCTGAGGGAGCTGGGGGTGTTTAGCCTGGAGGGGAGGAGACTCAATGGGGACCTTCTCCCTCTCTCCAGCTCTTTAAAGGGAGGTTGTAGTCAGGTGGGGGTCAGGCTCTTCTCCCAGGCAGCCAGCACCAACATGAGAGGGCAGGGCCTGAAGCTGCCAGGAGAGGATTAGTTTGGATGTTAGGAAGCCCTTGCTCACTGAAAGGGTGATCAGACCCTGGACTGGACTGCCCAGGGCAGTGGTGGAGTCCCCATCCCTGGAGGTGTTGAAGGACAGCCTGGCTGTGGCCCTTAGTGGACTGGTCTGGCTGATGTGGTGATGCTAGCTCCTGGGCTGGGCTGGATGAGCTCAGAGGGCTTTTCCAGCCTCAGTAATTCAGTGATTCTGTGATTCTGAGTCTTTAGGGCTCAGACTGAAGAATTCAGTAGTACTCATGACTCGCATTTAGCAGAATAAGATCACAGAAGATACACCTTGGCAAAGGGATTTCACAGACAAGATGAGCAACAAGGGAACACAATGTGAAACACGAATAATGACTCACAGCTACAGACACTCTTTTAAAGAAAAACTCAGCATTAAAGACACTACTACCATTTAGAATCACACACCAGCACAATCTGCAGGACTTTAAGCTCCTTAGATATCATAGAATCATAGAAACATTAGGGATTGGAATCACCTGTAAATACAATCCTGTGACACAATCTTTGGGATGCTCAATATATTATCTCAGCTTGATAAAAGCAGGTAATTTGACAATAGCTGTAGACTGTCTGATCATAGCTGGTACCCTATTAGACTGGATTTTAAAGGTTTCTAGAGGCTGTATTTTTTTGCAATAAATTCTGAGACTTTCATGTTTGTCATGTTCCAAAACAAAGGGAGGAACCTGCCTGGATGTGCTCCTATGCGACTTGGTCTAGGTGGTCCTGCTCTGGCAGGAGGATTGGACTAGATGCTCTTTCAAGGTCCCTTCCAATCCTTATTGTTCTGCAATTCTGTATAATTATTTCAAGAAGTATATTACAAGGAGAATTAAAATATAAGTTTCCATCAACTGAAAGGAGGGTTTTTTTTGCTTTGGAATAGGAATCAACTCCATGATACCCCACCTGGAGTCCTGGATCCATTTTTGGAGTCCCCAACATAAGAAGGACACAGTGGTCCTGGAAGTTGTCCAGAGGAGAACAACTCCAATGATCAGAGGGACAGAATACCTCCCCTGAGGACAGGCTGAGCAAGCTGGGGATGTTCAGCCTGGAGAACAGGAGGCTCCCAGGTGACCTTCGAGCAGCTTTCCCATCTCTGAAGGAAAGGGGTTACAAGAAAGCTGAGGGAGGGCTTTTGACACAGGTGGTAGCCATAGGACAAGGGGAAAGTGTTCCAGACTTGAAGAAGGGAGACTGAGGTTGGTCATGAGGGACAAATTTTTTCCTGTGAGGGTGGGGAGATGCTGGAACAGGTTGCCCAGGGAAGTTGTGGCTGCCCCATCCCTGGCAGTGTTGAAGGGCAGGTTATCTGGGGCCCTGAGTGACCTGCTCCAGTGAAGGTGTCCCTGGATGTGCAGGGGGGGTGTAACCGGATGATCTTTAAGGTCCTTTCCAACCTTGGCCATCCTATGATTCTGTGATTTCAGAATGCTTTTTCTACTCAACACTCAAGACTCCTTTTCCCACCTCCGCTCAAGAGAACAAGTAGCGACGTAACTTCTAACATTTTTTTCATTATTTAAGAAAGTTCTGGTTTAGCAGATGACACAAAATGTGTTAGCTGCCTACTTGTGCAGAGATGTGCACTGAACTTCAGTAAGGTGCTATGAGCTGAATTAAATCGTCTGCCAAAAGCAAGCAAACTTTTCTAGACAATCTGTTATTTGGCACGCTGCAACCAGTAAAGCCTGTTGCACCATCTGCTCTGTATAAAGTGCATGGTTATGTGTTTCATACGGTTTCTAAACTTAGCAGTGAGCCAAAGGCAACATTTCCACAGTGGGGATCCCCTAGAAAAAATTCCACCAATCGTTCTTGCCCTATTGGATTAATGTCCAAGATCTCAGGAGATCCCTTTCCCTATAGGCATCACTGCACTTCCAGATAGGTTCTACCCTGTTAGGAGGGCTATAAGTCAGAGAATCATAGAATCATCATGGCTAGAAAGGACTGCCAGGATCATCAAGTCCAGACCTCATTCTAACAGCTCCCTAACCCTTACACCATGGACTCAAGTGCTCCAGCTACTCAGTTTTTAAACACCTCCAGGGATGGGGACTCCACCACCTCCCTGGGCAGCCTGTTCCAGCACCCAACCACTCTCTCAGGAAAGAACTTCTTCCTAAGATCCAATCTAAACCTCCCCTGATGTAACTTAAGGCCATTTCCTTTCGTCCTATCATAAGGAATTTGGGAGAAGAGAGCAGCACCAGCCTCGCTAGAACCTCATTTTTGTTAGCTGTAGAGAGCAAGAAGGTCTCCTTTCAGCCTCCTCTTCTCCAGACTCAATAACCACAGTTCCCTCAGCCATTCTTCACACAGCCTGTTTTCCAGCCCTCTCCCCAACCTTGTTGCCCTTCTCTGGCCCCACTCCAGCCCCTCAATATCCTTCTGATCCTGTGATACCCAAAACTGGACCCAATACTCAAGTCTTCTCAAAGGATATCTTGCTGGTGTGTCACCAGTTCATCAGTAGATCACATCTGAGCTGATATTAACCAAGTAATTTAATTAATGTCCCAGTGATCCAAAACAAAACCAGGAAGGTTCAAAAACCACTTATAAATTGCACAGAAAACCAAAACCTACCTCCATTTGAGGAAGGGTAGATAGGGCTGGGGTAAAGGTTGGACTTGATGATCTTGAAGGTCTTTTCCAGCCAAAACTGTTCTAAGATTCTATGATTTGCCTGCCAGGGGAACACAAGCAGAGAAACTACGCTACAGACTTGCTAAGGCCTGCTGTGGCGCCGCCTGGAGCCAGGCCGGGCTGGGCTGGGCTGGGCCAGGCCAGGCCCTGGTCTCTGAACTGGTGGAAGTAGGAGGAAGGAGATGAGAGAAGTGGCTCTTACCTGTCCTGGAGGGCAGAGTGGGGTGCTCCTGCAGTTTTATTTACCTCCGTCTCCCCGATGTGACTCCTGGTCGCTGAGGTAGGACCAGGTCTGTAGGGGCGGCGAGGCCTCGTCTGAGGCCCTGCGGCCTTGTCCGCAAGGACACAGGACTGTGGGAGGGAGGCCTGAGGAGGCCACAGAGATGATCAGAGGAGCCCCTCTGCTATGGGACAGGCTGAAGGAGTTGGGGCTGTTCAGGCTGGAAAATAGGAGGCTCTGGAGGGATCTTGTAGCAGCCTTCTAGTACCTGAAGCTTCCTACAGGAAAGCTGGAGAGGGCCTTTGTATGAGGGACTCTGGTGATGGGACAAGGGAGATGGGTTCAAGCTAAAAGAGGGGACAATCAGGTTAGATCTCGGGAAGAAATCCCTCCCTGTGAGGGTGCTGAGGCCCTGGAACAGGCTGCCCCATCCCTGCAAGTGTTTGAGGCCAGGTTGGATGGGGCCCTGGGTCCAATCCCTCTGCCACAGCAGGACCACCTAGATCAGGTCACACAGGAACACATCCAGGCTGGTTTTAAATGTCTCCAGAGAAGGAGACTCCACAACCTCCCTGGGCAGCCTGTTCCAATGCTCTGTCAATCTCACTCTGAAGAAGTTCCTTCTGATACTTATATGGAACCTTTTATGTTCCAGCTTATGCTGCCCAGGGTGGTTATGGAGTCTCTTTCTTCAGAGATGTTTAAAACCTGCCTGCCCATGTTCCTGTGCAATTTGATCTAGGGGATCCTGCTTTTGCAGGGGGATTGGACTGGATGGTCTTTCAAGGTCCCTTCCAGTTCCTACTGTTCTGTGATGCTGTGAGCTTAGCCACCTCAAATCAAAAGGTAGGATGGGGATAGAAAAGGAGCTTGTTGCTGTGATCTGAAGGTACTTCTGCATTCCTGACTGGATCAGGAAAGACAAAGGAATTGTTGCCTAACACTGAGACACCTTTCAAAATCTTGTACACAGCATCCAGCTGGTGTTTCCAGGGTATTTTTCCTCAGCTTTTTTGAATTGCAAATACTACTGCTCCAGAAAATACACCCAAGTGACACCCCAGCAGCTCAGAGCATGGAGACAGGAAGAAGAAAGTGCTGTGGAACAGCAGCTGTTAGACCACCTGAGCCAGCAGCATGAGGAAGGTACAAGACAGAGGGAAATGAAGAGGGCAAGGAGTCCAAATGCCAAATCACTGACATTCACAGCAAGAACAACACAGAGAAAAGGCAGATGCTGAGAGGAGACTATAAACTGAAGCCGATTCATTTTTTGGCATATTTTAGTTGTGTGTCTGAAGAATAACCCAAGGAAACACACAGGTCTAATCCAGTAAAGACTACTTCATATTACTGACAGCACCACTATTTAATCATAGAATCACAAGATGACGAGGGTTGGAAGGGACTTTAAAGATCTTCTAGTCCCAACCCCCCTGCACACCTTCACTAGAGCAGGTTACTCAGGGCCCCAGCCAGCCTGGCCTTTGACACTGCCAGGGATGGGGCTGCCAGCATGGTCCAAACTATCCAAACTCCTTTCTATTTCATAACAGATTGCATTTTATAGAAGTACATAGGTCATATCAAATGTGAGAGCATTTCTAGTCCACCTGTGACAAGAAGTACTTTGAAACTTGTCTTTTTAGTGTCTGCACCTTATTTTTCCTGTCTTTTCGTTCTGAAAAGCCTGTCTGGTGCTGTGCTTAAAGATAATAAACTATTTATTATGGCCTCTGGTTGGTAAGTGGCAAGTGGATTATGCAACAGGCAGTCCTGAAAGACAGCCAAGTCCAGGAAAAAACCCCAAACAGCTCCCACCCCCAGATATTTCACCAAAAACATGCTCTGCAACTTTAGGATCCTGAGACACTGGCTGCCCTGGCATGAAAGTGAGTGTGATATCGAATGTGGTGGTTGACAGTTTTCATTAAAATGAAATGCTTCTCCAGTGGGAGAAATGGGCTTTAGATGGGGGAAGAAAATAGCAGGAGGGGGGATTAAGTAGGGAAAACTGAAAAAACATTAAATAAAGAACATGTCACCATTACAGCACAAGCACTTCTGTTCATATCACAGAACATTTGGGATTGGAAGGGACCTCAAAAGATCATCCACTCCAATCCCCCTGACACAGCAGGGTTCCCTAGATCAAATTGCACAGGAACATGTCCAGGTAGGTTTTAAACATCTCCAGAGAAGGAGACTCCACAACCCCCCTGGACAGCCCCTTCCAGTGCTCTGTCACTCTTCTCATATTGAAGTGGAACCTCCTCAGTTCCAGCTCATACCTGTTGCCTCTTGTCCTATCAATGGGTGCCACTGAGCAGAACCTGGCTCCATCCTCCTGACACCCTGACGATGAAAGGCTGAGGGAGCTGGGTCTCTTGAGCTTGGAAAAAAGGAGGCTGAAGGGGGACCCCATGAATGTTGATCAATATGTGAAGGGCAGGTGTCAGGAGGGTGGCGCCAGGCTCTGCTCAGTGGCATCTAATGATAGGACAAGGGGCAACAGGTATGAGCTGCAACAGAGGAGGTTCTACATCTACATCAGAGAAGGAACTTCTTCCAAGCAGTAAGGGTGCCAGAGCCCTGGAATCAGCTGCCTTGGAGGTCGTGGATTCTCCTTCTCTGAAGATGTTTAAAACCCACCTGGCCATGTTCCTGTGCAACTGGATGTAGGGAATCCTGCTGTGGCAGGGGGATTGGACTGGATGATCTTTTGAGGTCCTTTCCAATCCCTAAAGTTTTGTAATTCTGACAAAAACAAGCATTCTTTGCTTAAATTGTGACCTGTTAAAACAGCACACACAACTGACATTGGCTGGGACATTAGGATGGTTCTCTTGCAGCTCATTGCCAACTTACACTGCATTTTTCTCAGTAAAAATGAGACTGGTAAAGGGACTGGAGGGAAAAGCTGATAAGGAGAGGATGAGGGAGCTAGGGGTGTTGAGCCTGGGGAGACTCAGGTGGGACCTTCTCCCTCTGTCCAGCTCCTTGAAGGGAGGTTGTAGTCAGGTGGGGGTCAGGCTCTTCTCCCAGGCAACCAGTGCCAAGATGAGAGGGCAGAGCCTGAAGCTGCCAGCGGAGGGTTAGGTTGGATGTTAGGAAGCCCTTCCTCCCAGAAAGGCTGATCAAACCCTGGAATGGACTTCCCAGGGTAGTGGTGGAGTCCCTGTCCCAGAGGTACTGAAAGACAGATTGGCAGTGCCGTGGTCTGGCTGATGTGGCCAGAAGTCTCTCCCAGCCTCATTGTTTCCGTGATTCTGTGACAGAAAGGTATTACTCGGGGCAGTTGGCAGGATTTCCTCCAGCAGCTGTGCAGAATTACCATTTTCAAAGGCAGGACTCAGACATTTATCAGCTTCACTATCTCAGAATCTTCAGGCTCTGTGTTCCAGAGGCAGACGCAACAAATTCTCATCTGTAAATGTCAGCGCTGGCACTGGGAGAGCTCGGGTTTCCCACTAACACACAGATGGAGAATCAGACCAGAGATCAAATGTCAGAAACACTGATGACAGGAAGATAAATCAGTTTAGATGGAGGCCAAAGTAACGTGAAATGTTTTATTTTTTAAATAAGATCTCCATTTTCATGGAACACAGACACGACATCATTTTAAGGTCAAGGAAGTGCAAGGAGGTTTTGTAGGAATCGTGACTGAAAACCCCTGAGAGTGACATCTAATGTAAATTCTGGCCAGCCCTGCTGCATTGAGAGGCCCTGGGCAAATTTAGCTAAGACAGTCTCAGAGGGATTTGGGAGTCCCTAGAGCATGAGTATGATGATGAAGTAGCAGTATTGCTCCTGCCCATAGAATCACTGAACTTACAGAGGTCCTGGGAGTTGTCCAGAGGAGAACAACTCAAATTATTGCAGGGCTAGAGCACCTCCCCTGTGCTGAGCAAGGTGGAGTTGTTCAGCCTGGAGAAGAGGAGGCTCCCAGGTGACCTTCGAGCAGCTTTCCCATCTCTGAAGGAAAGGGGCTACAAGAAAGCTGGGAGAGGGCTTTTGACACAGATGGTAGCCATAGGACAAGGGGAAAGGGTTCCAGACTTGAAGAGGGGAGACTGAGGTTGGACATGAGGAACAAATTGTTTCCTTTGAGGGTGGGGAGATGCTCGAACAGGTTGCCCAAGGCAGCTGTGGCTGCCCCATCCCTGGCAGTGTTGAAGGGCAGGTTATCTGGGGCCCTGAGTAACCTGCTCCAGTGAAGGTGTCGCTGCCTGTGCAGGGGGGCTGGAGCTGGATGATCTTTAAGGTCCCTTCCAACCCTGGCCATTCTGTTACTCTACGATCCAAGTGTGTCTGCAGTCTTTACAGAGATGCCATGGTCTTTCACCTCTCTTTTCACTTCCAGAGGGAATCAGAAGCAGAGAAGCTGCAGTAACAGCTTCCAAATTTACCTCCCGAAGCAAAGACTCCACAGTCCAGAATAAACACATCCCTGCAGCATTAAGAGGGGTCAAAAGAGGACAAGAGCTGGGACTGGAGGAAGAGCAACAGCCACTGAAGTAGATGGTTTGCTGGCCCTGGACACACACACGGGGTTATTCCAGAGGTGTAAGTGCAGCCTTGCCTGGATGCATCCTCGCACGTGCGACATCAAGGCTGCACAGCAGGCATCAAACACAAGTGTGTGCACACAAACAGTGGCAAACAGAGCTGAGAATCAATAAATCAGACCATGGCAGGCTGGGAATAAACAACAAAAGGCCCTTCATGTTCCTTTGCTCTTGTATTTGGAATACAAGCAATACAGAATCCGCATTGTAGCCTTCATGTCTCCGTTCACAACGTCTGTGGATGCATAAGAAACAGATCAGTCAGGTGGGAAGTGTAAACAATCCCTGGAAAAGAAAGACACTGCAACTACCAGAGGCCATTATAAGGTGAATGAAGACAATCTAATCATGAAAAGCAGCAGCACAGGAACTGCAGAGCGAGCAAATCATTTATTCCTAGGATTTAAGGAAAAGGGAATGTCATTGCACTCTCTTGATGGAAGACAGGATAAGTCACAAATCACTTTGGTTGGAACAGAGCTTTAGTAGCCAGTCAACGAGCCCTAGTTTCTGTGGTCCTGCTAGAGCAGCAGGGTTGGACTCAAGGACCTCTGGAGGTCACTCCCAACCCTGAATATTAACTGAATACCATCAAGATCACTACCAAACCTTCTCTGCAACACGTCCAGGGATGGTGACTCAACCCCCTCCCTGGACAGGCTGTTCCAGTGCCTGACAACCCATTCAGCAAAGAAATTCCTCCTGACATCCAGCCTGAACCTCCTCTGGTGCAGCTTCAGGCCACTAGGGAGAACAGACAAACCCCTGCCTCTCTACAACCTCCGTTCAAGTAGTTGTAGAGAGCAAGAAGGTCTCCCCTCCATCTCCTCTTCTCCAGGCTAAACAGCCCCAGCTCCCTCAGCCCTTCCTCATACGACACCTGTTCCAAACCCTTTCCTAGCTTGGTAGCTGCCTCTCTCCCCTCCCTAGCCCCCTCAATGACCCTCTTGTAGTGAGAGCCCCAACACTGGCACAGGACTCAAGGTGTGGCTTCCCCAAAGCTGAGCAGAGGGGAACTGTCACCTCCCTGCTCCTGCTGTCAACACATACTCTGCAAGGGGTCTTTCCACATGAAAGAAACTTGTCTTTAACACAAGACAGGTTTTTATGAGATAAGAAAATGCCTTCCCCTCCAGTTCAGCTGCTATAATTCCCCTAGCAATTTACTGGTTTAAATCTTTTACACACAGTGACTTATTAAAGAGTTTAATGTAGTTATTCACCTTACAATCACAATTTTAGAATAAAGAGTGTCCAGTTCTCAGCCTCACTGCTATTCACTCTGACATAAGACCTGTAAGGCAGCCCTACAATGAAACACTCCAGTGATGCAATGCAGAACCCACTTGCTTCACTTACCCTTCCTTGAGCCAAGCTACAAGTGATTCTACTCCACTCCAGTTTTGTGTCACAACTCACCTTCAGAGTTCACAGAGAAACTGAGAAGATCTCCATCTGCCAGCAAGTCCAGCGCAAGGTTCACGTTGTGAAGCTGCTCATCAGAGAGAGAAAGAGATCAATACAACCACTTTCATCCCAAAGGTGCAGTGGCCAGAAGGTTTTAACAAGAATTTGTCTAGTAGCTGAAGACACAGACTCATAAATCTGTACTTACATTAGAGATGTTAGAAGGAAAACTCCCTGCTCTAGTACAACCCATTGATTGTTATCCCTTACTGATTATCCAGCTTGGAAATCATAGGATCATAGAATCATTCAGGTTGGAAAAGACCCTTGGGATCGAGCCCAACCATCAGCCCTAGTCCACAAGTTCACCCCTAAACCAGATCCCCCAACACCACATCTAAGTGACTGTTAACCACTTCTAGAGATGGGGACTCAATCACCACCCTGGGCAGCCCATTCCAGTGCCTGACCACTCTCTCCATCAAGAATTTCTTCCTGATGTCCAGTCTAATCCTCCCCTGTTGAAGCTTGAAGCCCTTCCCTATGGTTCTGTCACTACCTACCCAGCAACCTTGCTGACAGTGCACCCTAATCCCTTCCCCAGCCTTGTTGCTCCTCTGGACCCACTCCAGCCCCTCAATCTCTTTCTTGAAGTGAGGGGCCCAGCACTGCCCCCAGAATTCAAAAGGAGGCCTCCCCAGTGCTTAGTACCGGGGGAGAATGATGTCCCTAGTCCTGCTGGCCACACTATCCCTGATCCAAGCCAGGATGTCATTGGCCTTCCGGGCCACCTGGACACCCTGCTGGTTACTGTTCAGCTGGTTGCCACCCAGTACTGCCAGGTCCCTCTCTGCCAGGCTGCTCTCCAGGCAGTTCCTCTCCCTGTGACTGACAAAGTGCCGACACCAGCCCCAAGACGACGCGTGGCTGCACCGCACCGATCACAACGGGGCCTGCGCCTGTCACCGCTTCTCCAACGGAAACCGCGTGTTTCCAGGGCGTTAGGAAGCGCAAAGGGAGCTGAAGGATGTGTTTGATGCACAAATGACTGCCCAGCTAGGACTGCTCAATATTTTTAGTTCTATTGTCATCTTGCTTTTCATCTTGCAATGAGCACCCGAGGAGAAGGAAGAAAGGGTAAACACTGCTCTGGCAAACTGCTCAACAGTCAGTCACAGAATCATCAGGGATTGGAAGGGACCTCGAAAGATCAGCCAGTCCAATCCCCCTGCCACAGCAGGATCACCCAGGCCCTCCTTGGCCCTGTTAAACCTCATCCTGTTGGCCTCTGCCCATTGACCCAGCCTGTCCAGGTCTCTTTGCAGCATCTTCCTTCCCTCCAGCCAATGGACATTCCCCTCCAGGTGGTGTCACACTACCTTCTGGCTGATGCCTCCTTTCTCACTTGTAGCACTAATCAAATCTGCCTGGCAGAGGTTGAAAACAGAGTGAAGTCCAGGGTGACAGAGCCCTGGAATGGGCTGCCCAGGGGGGTTGTGGAGTGTCCTTCTCTGGAGATGTTTAAAACCCACCTGGATGCGTTCCTGAGTGACTTGGTCTAGGTGACCCTGCTGTGGCAGGGGGATTGGACTGGATGATCTTTGGAGGTCCCTTGCAATCTCTAGTGTTCTGTGATTCAAGCCTGTCTGGCTGTGTAGGGTCTTCTCCCTCACCTTGGGTAAATTCTCAAGGGCTGCCTAGGCACAGAGGGGCCTTCAAAATGTTCCGGCCATGCGTTGGTTAAGGTTTATTTTTAGGACAGCATAAGGAAACCTCTAGAGACCTTGTTCTGCTGTGCAAGAGGTATCATCCACTTTAAAATGTGACTTGCAGGAAACCACATACCAGCTCCCCACCACATAGACCTTCCCATTTCACCAGGAGGCTTCGGAAGCAGGTACCTGCCAAACAGACCCAAGTGGTAACCCCCTGCTTCCCAATAATTAATATGGAAGAGGATGCCAACCTGATCCAGGGTGTTTTGGTGACACACAGAGCTTGTATTTGAACTGTCCCCAACCACCACCCTGCGAACACTGCCTGCACGACTTCACACGCAGCATTAGCTGAAGTGAGAGACAGAGCTCTTCGCTGACGTGCAGAGGCATTAAAACTCAGGAAGATCTGAAGCCTCAAGCTCTAGTTAAACAACAACTCACCATCTCCACAGTGCTGGCTGGAGTAAGGAAGAAATCCCTTAAATTCAGAAAGTAACCCTCTAGTTGTCCAATTAGCAGAAGTAAAATCACTCCATCTGCAAACTAGAGGAAGAATGATCTGATCATAATTGATCGTGGCTGGTCAACTAGTCCAATAAATGCTGTTCTAGCAATAATGGAAAGCAAATGGCACACTGGTGAGCAGACAGCTTCATCGTGGAATCATGGAACAGTTTTGGCTGGAAGAGACCTTTGGGGTCACCAATTCCAACCCTTTTCCCAGCCCTGACAGCAGCACTAAACCCTGTCCCTCAACGCTTCGAGCTGCCTACCTGGGAGTCGATATCTGTCACATTCAATCCCAACTTCCCAACGTGCTGGTTGACAAACTGCAGAAACACCTAAAGAAAACAACAGGGGAGGAGAGGGTGGAAGAGAAGGTCAGTTTTTCCCAGTGAAGGCATCACTTAGGTTCGTACCTTATGAGGTTCAGCAGCAAACAAGTGACTTACCTTTTTTACAGCCTCCAGTTTATCTGGAGCACGGCTGAACAACTCATCGAAGGCATCGTCACCTGCAGCAAAACAACACTCATGGGCTCCTCTGGAATCCCAAATAAACCCTGGATGTGTTTAAAGATTGTTTGGGTGAGGTGTTGAGGGATCTGGTTTAGGGGTGAACTTGTAAGGCAGGGTAGATGGTTGGACCTGATGATCCCAGGGGTCTTGTACAACCAGAGTGATTCTATTGTCAGATGGGAGATTTTAGGTGGCTCTAGAAAGAGGAAGATGTTCACTTCTTATAAATCCAGGAGGAAAAGGGTCGTAGCGGGAGATGAGGCAAAAAGCCCTCCTTGCCCTGGGTGGGGTTTCAATCAGCATCCCTGGATGGGTTTAGAAGAGTAATGTAGACATGGAGCTTAAAGACATGTTTTAGCCATGGGCTTGGGACAGTTTGGTTAATAGTTAGACTCAGTGATCCCAAATGGCTTCAGCAGATACTGGGTTTGGAGGCATTGCCCCTCCTCTAACCTCAAAAGCCACCAGAGCTGTCAGACAAGTTAAAGGCAAGCACTGAGGTGGTTTAAAGAAGCCCAAGGAACTGAAATCCAGCAACATCTCGCCGCTGCCTCCACTTCCAGCCCAGGTTTACTGACAGCAGAATTCATCTTATGGTAACCAGGCCGCAAGTCTGCTCTGGTCCAGAGCATTTGAAGCACCCTTCAAAATCAAGGGCACCCTGGAAGCCAAACTATGTGGAGAAGCTGTGTGTGGTGCAGGAAAGCAGCTCTGCTTCACGAAGATCCCTCTCAAACACCAGCAACTGAACAAACTCCTCTGCAAAAGGAGTTGCTCCCTTCTGCTTCTTAGGAGCACTGTCAGGGAAGAAGGGAATCACAGGACCACAGAATTATGAGGCTGGAGAAGCCCTCTGAGCTCATCCAGACCAGACCAGGACCTGACATCACCACATCAGCCAGACCAGGGCACTAAGGGCCACAGCCAGGCTGTCCTTCAACACCTCCAGGGATGGCGACTCCACCACTGCCCTGGGCAGTCCAGTCCAGGCTCTGATCACCCTTTCCCTGAGGAAGGGCTTTCTAACATCCAACCTAACCCTCCCATACTGCAGCTTCAGGCCCTGTCCTGTCACTAGTTGCCTGGGAGAAGAGCTCAACCCCCACCTGACTACAACCTCCCTTCAGAGAGTTGTAGAGAGGGAGAAGATCCCTCCCGAGTCTCATCTTCTCTAGGCTAAACATCCCCAGCTCCTTCTCTGGAGTCTCCTTGTCTGGAGATGTTTAAAACCTGTCTGGACCTGTTCCTGTGTGACTGGATCTGGGGGATCCTGCTGTGGCAGGGGGACTGGACTGGATGATCTTTCGAGGTCCCCCCCCAATCCCTAATGTTCTGTGATTTGGAGAAAAACCCTTGGAGAAACCAGCAAATCTGCATTAACTCAAGCAGGAGCAGACTGATTTTACCCCGAGGTACAGCAGGCCAGCACGTGGGGCATCAGAGCACATCCCAACCACTGAACCTGGCAGTGCCCGCACTCACCTGCCCGTGCTTCTGACTTCTCACTGCAAAATGCAATGGTAAGCAAGAATTAGAGAAGGCATTGAGCACAAGTGATCGTATTCACAAGCAGAGCTGATCTGGGCCACTGGCTGGCTAGTAAAGCAGGAGATACACTACAAAGTGCCATTCACTGCGCTTAGCCCGAGTAACTTTCCAGCTGGATAGGCCTGCAGGGTGAAGAACATCTGATCTGCAGCACAACCCACAGTACCCTCCTTCCAACAAGCTGCTCTTGACACTACCAGTCGACAACGGTCTAACATAGAAAGGATGATAAGAGGAAAATTGGTTTCTAGTTTTTAGATCATAAGGGATTGGACATGATGTCTGTGTTTGCTCAGCATACGGAGGGCGTCCCACTGCTTTGCTCCTCTAACAGTGACCACACAGCAAGCTCAAGGCTTTTGCAGTAAAACAAGCCAAGAGCTGCCTCATTGCTCTTTATTTAACAACATAAGAACAGTAAATCATAAGGGGGGTGGTTAGCAGATTGAGAGAGGTTCTTCTTCCCCTCTACTGTGCCCTAGGGAGACCACATCTGGGGTATTGTGTCCAGTTCTGGGCCCCTCAGTTCCAGAAGGACACGGAGCTGCTGGAGGGTGTCCAGCACAGAGCAATGAGGATGATGAAGGGAGCCTGTTCCAGTGCTCTGGCACCTTCACTGGGAAGAAGTTCCTTCTCATATTCATGTGGAACCTCCTCTGTTCCAGCTGACACCCACTGCCCCTCATCCTATCACTAGATGACACTGAGCAGAGCCTGGCTCCATCCTCCTCACACCCACCCTTCAAATATTTGTAGACATTCATGGGGTCAGCCCTCAGTCTCCTCCAAGCTCAAGAGCCCCAGCTCCCTCAGCCTCTCCTCATCAGGGAGGTGCTCCACTCCCTTCAGAGCGGGGAAACACCCACAGTACTTCCTTGCTGCTTGACAGTGCAAAAACCAGACCTATCTATCCCCCTCTTACTTGTTTTCGGTGATGTACTCCACCGCGTTTGATGTCTTTAGTCCTCTGGAGGTGTTCTGTGGAAAAGACAAATATTCTGGGGTTGGCTGCACAACAAGAAGCCTGGAAGTGCTGAAGAGGCTTTGGTGACCTGTGTGCTGCCTTCAGTGACTACCTGTGGGCATTTGTCCCAGCCTGCTGGAGTGTTGGCCACTCCTCCCAGCTTTGTGTCATCAGCAAATCTGCTGATTGTGCTCTCTGTTCCCTCATTAATGAATAGACTGAACAGGACTGGTCCCAGTACCGACCCCTGGGGGACTCCACTAGATCCAGGCCTCCATTAGACTCTGTCCCAGTGACTCTCTGGCTTCTACCCTGCAGCCAGCTCACGATCCACCTCCCTACCCCATCATCCAAGTCCACACTGTCTCAGGATGCTGTGGGACAGCGCAGAGCTTCTACCTCTCTACGGACACAGCATCTGAACGGAGGGCACAGTGACCACCCAGTCCAGCAGCAACCTCTGCAATCCAGGCAATTAAAACAAATGAAAGGCAAACACTGGCTGCAGTTACCTCGATGGTGACCGTTTCCACTCGGACATTCGCAGGCATGACCAGGCTGGGTTCAAAGTGCTTGGCTATGGCCACCAGAAGGTGCAGCGTGCTCAGCAAGTCCTTTGTCAAGATCGCTGTCCCGCGCGGAGAAAGAAGAGGCGCTTAGCGCACGAACCAAGGACATCTCATCACGCTGAGAGAACAAACTCTCCTCGTGCCGAGGATCCTGAAGCCATGAGGAGGGTCACAGCACAGAGCAGGGCTTAAACAGTATCACAGTTACCGACACCATCCCCGCTAAAGCACTGGAATCCTGCATCCAGTTCTGGGCTCCCCAGTTCAAGGGGGAGAGAGAATTAATGGAGACAGTTCAACGCAGAGCTGTGAGGATGACTGGGGTCTGGAACAACTGCCCTATGATGAAAGAGTGAGGACATGGGGACCTTTCAGTTTGGACAAAAGAAGGCTCCAAGGGGGATTTAATCTCTGTCTATAAATCAGTGAGGGCTGGGGGCCAGGCAGAAAGGAATCCTCTGTGTTCAGTGGCATCAGACAGGACAAGGGGTGATGGATGCCATCTGGAACACAGGGAGTGTCACCTCCATCTGAGCAAAAACTTCTTTCCAGTCAGGGTTAGTAACTGTTAGAAGGGGCTGCCCAGGGAGGCTGTGGAGTCCCCTGCTCTGGAGATGTTTCAGCCCTGGCTAGACGCGGTTTTGTGGAGCTGATTGAGGATTCTTAGGTGGTTCTGCTGTTCAGCGATTTGTATCCTGCTTGAGCAGGACAGCTGGACCTTTGAAGGCCCCTTCCAGCCCTAATCAACTGGGTAAACTGTGTCAAAGTCTCTTTTCTAAGACATGGACACAGATGCTGACGGCTGTCAAGCGGTTCACAAGCCACACACGTAAGGGAGGGGTGCAGCGTGCACCACCCAGTCAGGAGCAGACATCCCCACCTCACTTTGGATTCAACTAGCAATGGAAAAGAAGTTGTTTAATCACTCTTCTGACACCCCTTTGTCTTCCATCAGCCTTGGAGCCAAGGAAGCCCCGTGATGGGAGCACCTACCTTCCACGCTCCACTTCAGCTGGCTGTCTTCCAGCTGCAGACACCTCACCACAGCTTCCAGAATCACAGAGAGTTTCCGTCGCTGCTTTTGTTCTGTTAGCGCAATCTTGTCGACGTCCAGCTTGAGAGAGCCCAGGTTTTCTTTGACAGAGTCCACAGGAAGAAGGAGGATGCATTTAAACACCACCATCGGGGGGGAAAAACAACAACTCAGAAACATTAAACAACAGCAAAAGCACAAAGAGTCAGCTGCCCAGGGAGGTTGTGGGGTCTCCTTCTCTGCAGACATTTAAAACCTGACTGGACATGTTCCTGTGCGACTGGATGTAGGGGATCCTGCTGTGGCAGGGGGATTGGACTGGGTGACCTTTTGAGGTTCCTTCCAATCCCTAATGTTCTGTCCCCTCTCCAGCTCTTCAACGTCCCTCTTGTAGTGAGGGACCCAACACTGGACACAGGACTCGAAGTATTGTCTTCATAGAGCTGAGTAGAGGGGAATGATCACCTCCCTGCTCCCGTTGGCCACACTGCTCCTGATCCAGGCCAGGATGCCCCTGGCCTTTTGGCCACCTGGGCACTCTGCTGCCCTCTGTTCACACCCCCCCAGACACCAATACTGCAATTCACACCACTTATTCTCTGATCTCCTCCACCATGTGCTGATGAGTTAAACTTGAAGCAAGAGCTTACCCAAGAGATGATGGAGCACGAGCCCATCATACAGGTCTTCTTCCAGGCTTTTGACGACGATGTGCTCCTCTTTCAGGGTTGTGTTGATCCAGTCGATCAGCACCTGCAGAGACAAACAAAGCAGCTGGGAACTGTCCTTCTTGTTGACACACACAGCACTGAGCGCTCTACTGAACTCCCCTCTTGAGTCTCTCATCTTACTCCTTGATCTGCTCTCAGCCTCCAACTCTCTTTCTGTTTTGTGGTTGGGTTTTGAAGGGAAGTATGACTTGGTCTGGGTGGTCCTGCTGTTGCAGGGGGATTGGACTAGATGATCTTTCGAGGTCCCTTCCGATCCCTAATGATTCTCTGATTCTATGAAGTGTCTGCTGTCCCAAGCTGTCACGTGGGGTAGAGGAGTCACAGGCTGCCTCCCTATGAACTCTGTAGAAATTGTGGTGGAGCCACTGTGCTGCCTCCCCAGTGCCCAGCACAGGGGGAGAATGATGTCCTAGCCCTGCTGGCCACACTATTGCTGATCCAAGCCAGGATGCCATTGGCCTTCTGGGCCACCTGGGCACCCTGCTGGCTCCTGTTCAGCCAGCTGTCACCCACTACTGCCAGATCCCTCTCTGCCAGGCTGCTCTCCAGCCACTCATCCCCCAGTCTGGAGCTGCAGGGGGTTCTTGTGGCCAAAGTGTAGGACCCTGCCCTTGGCCCTGCTAAACCTCATCCCGTTGGCCTCTGCCCACTGACCCAGCCTGTCCAGATCTCTCTGCAGCATCTTCCTCCCCTCCAGCAGATTGATACTTCTCCCCACAACCTGGTGTCATCCACAAATTCACTAAGGGAGACTCAATCCCCTCATCCAGGTCATCAGTGAAGACGCTGAACAGAACTGGGCCCAGTACTGATCCCTGGTGGACACCACTGGTCACTGGACATGAACTGGAGGCAGCACCATTCACCACCACTCTCTGTGCCCAGTCATCCAGCCAGTTCTTAACCCAGCAGAGAGTGTCCCCCTCCAAGCCATTGGCTGCCAGCTTTTCCAGGAGGAGGCTGTGGGAGACATGAGCTTTGATATTTATAGCAACCAGAAGGAGCCTTTTCACATCCCTCAGCTCCCCAAAGCCACCATAAAAAGAAAATACAGAGGAACAGTTTCTCTCCCAAATGAGTTTCTTTGCTCCTCTCATTATTCCTTTCGACGATACCTCCCTGTACCTTCCTGCATCCCAATCTCTTCTCTAAAGCAGTCACGAACCCTTTCAATTAAGATGTCAGTCAGTGGGACTGATGAGCACCCAGAGGATGGCCTCCCATGGGACCAAGTTTCCAGCTCATCATCATCCACAGAAAAGAAACTAGACAGCAAAGAACACTGTCTCACAAGTCCCTGATGGCAAATGAATCAAGTGCTGAAGCTCACACATCCTCATAACCTGAGGACAGCCCTTCATTTTTGGCAGTCTGGGAAGAACAAACGCCGTGTCTCTGCAGACAGCAGATCCATTCTGCAGCGTCGCCTTTCACAGAGTCACAGAACATCAGGGATTGGAAGGGACCTCGAAAGATCATCCAGTCCAATCCCCCTGCCACAGCAGGATCCCCTAGATCCAGTCGCACAGGAAGATGTCCAGGCAGGTTTTAAACATCTCCAGAGAAGGAAAGTGAAAGCCTGAAAGTTAGAATCATAGAATCATTACGGATCGGAAGGGACCTCAAAAGATCATCTAGTCCAATCCGCCTGCAACAGCAGGATCACCTANACCCCAGGATGCTGTTGGCCCTCTTGGCCACAAGAGCACATTGCTGGCTCATAGTCATCTTGTTGTCCACCAGGACCCCCAAGTCCCTTTCCCCTACACTACACAGAAAGTTCTATCTTTCTGTTCAAATGTGCCTGAAGGGTTAAGAAAACATAACATGGAAGCACAAGTGCTGATGGAATGACATCTGCTTGCTTTGGTTGTGGTTATTGTTGAGGCTGGAAAAGCCCTCTGAGCTCATCCAGCCCAGCCCAGGACCTGACATCACCACAGCAGCCAGACCAGGGCTCCAAGGGCCACAGCTAGTCTGTCCTTCAACACCTCCAGGGATGGGGACTCCCCCACTGCCCTGGGCAGTCCAGTCCAGGCTCTGATCACCCTTTCTGTGAGGAAGGGCTTCCTAACATCCAACCTAACCCTCCCCTGATGCAGCTTCAGGTCCTGCCCTCTGGTCCTGGTTGCCCGGGAGAAGAGCCTGACCCCGACATGACTACAACCTCCCTTCAGCGAGTTGGAGAGAGGGAGAAGGTCCCCCTGAGTCTTCTCCAGGCTAAACACCCCCAGCTCCCTCAGCCTCTCCTCATCAGACCTTCCCTCCAGTCTATCCCCCAGCCTCGTTGCTCCTCTGGACCCACTCCAGCCCCTCAGTCTCTTTCCTGGAGTTTGGCTACCATTCCAGCTGGACTCCTACTGCTGTGACATGATCACCACAACCAAGCACAAGGGTCCTTGTGCAGCTTGTCTGCACATCCCAAGCAAGGAGAGGCACCATGCTAAGAAGAAAGTTTTCAAAACCACCCTCTGCTTCACCAGCGGCGACCACCACAGGGTGATGCAGCCCTTTCAATCTTAGTCCTCAACAGCCACAGCCACCCGGTTCACTCCCGTGGAGGTCAAGTGCCTGAAGAAGCAGAGCTCATCCACAGCAGGAGGAGAACTGGTGCCAAGAGCTGTGTAACTTAGAGGGCTGAGCATTAACACAGCAGCTTCAAACAACTTGAGGCAAGAGCGCAACAAGACTGAGCAGATACTGCACCAGTTTCAGTTCTTCCAGTTTGGGGTTGTTTCTCGAGGTTGGTTTGATGAGTTTCCTCTTCTCACCTATGAAAGGAAGCAGTCAAGGTCCGTTGCAATCACAAGCTGTGATTAATGTGAGTTAAGCTGTTAAATCTGCTCTTGGTTCAGTGTTACCCAATATGATCAGTCTTCACATGCAGAAACACTGCCGTGGAATCACAGAATGTTCTAGGCTGGATGGGACCTCTAGAGGTCATCTAGTCCAACCTCCCAGTTTTCACATGCAGAAACACTGTCATGGTCATGAAATCACAGAATGTTCTAGGCTGGATGGGACCTCTAGAGGTCACCTAGTCCAACCTCCCCACACAGGGACAACTCTACATAGGTCAGGTCGCTCAGAGACTCATCAAGACTGACCTTCAATGACTCCAGGGACGGGGCCACCACCACCTCCCTGGGCAGCCCATTCCAGCCATCAACCACCTTCACACTGAACAACTTTTCTCTAATATCCAGCCTAAACCTCTCCTTTCCCAGCCTGAACCCACTGCTTGTCCTATCTCTACAAACCCTCTTGAAAAGACTTTCCCCTGCTTTCACGTTAGCCAGCTGCTGCAGAAAAAACAGCTCGTTCATACTGTCCATCTTTTGCTGGCATCTTCAGGCCACTCTTTGGACCATGCTCTGCCCTGGTTCACGCGGTACCCACCTTGAGGGATGGCATTCTCATCTGGGAACTGATTCGGGGCAGCGGGCTGCATAAAGTCGTTTAGGAAGTCTGGGTCCATTGGCTTTTTCTTGCTCCTGGTGACCAGCTTGAAATGGGGGAGGAAATACAGGGGGAAAAGAACATGAGGGAAGGTCCAGAAAGAGCAGCACGTGAGCTAAGAACAAACCACACAAACGGAAGGGGGTTGATTTTCCTTCCGCTACTGTTTTGCTTGTTGTTTTTAAAATTAAAAAAAAAGAAAGTCTATAAAAATGTGGAAAGAAAAAGGGTTCACAGAATCAGAGAACATCAGGGACTGGAAGGGACTTTGAAAGCCCATCCAGTCCAATCCCCCTGCCACAGCAGGATCACTCAGACCAAGTCACTCAGGAACATACCCAGGCAGGTTTTAAACGTCTCCAGCGAAGGAGACTCCACAACCACCTCGGGAATCACAATACCACGGTCTCCACTGTGGGACACACAGGAGGCTCTGGCTGCTCTTAGCACATTGTTCCAACTGCTTGGCTTCCGGTCCGAACAGACAAAAGCCCTGCTCTGCATTAGCCCAGACACGTTGCCTAGGAGAAGCTGTTGAAACAGACCAGGATGTTGACAGCAACAGCCCTGCTTTGCTGAAGGCAGAAGCAAGAAAGAAGCAAAGATGCACCAGGAGCCCAGTTCAAACCTTCTATTTACTTCCTTGTTTTAGTACCAGGACTTCAAAGAGACACTTCTTGTACTTGCACTCCACCACTGCCCTGAGCAGCCCACTCCAGGGTCTGACCACCCTTTCCGTGAGGAAGGGCTTCCTGACATCCAACCTAACCCTCCCCTGGTGCAGCTTCAGGCCCTGCCCTCTTGTCCTGTAGCCAGTTGACTGGGACAAGAGCCTGACCCCTACCTGGGCTACAACCTCCCTTCAGGTAGCTGTAGAGAGGGAGAAGGTCTCCTAAGTCTCCAGGCTTCAAAAGGAACAGTTCCCTACAGAAACAACCTGCTGTAGCAGGGGGATTGGACTAGATGATCTTTCAAGGTCCCTTGTAATCCTTAATGATTCTATGATCCTGGAGATGTCCTTCAGGCAGCAGTTAACATTTGTGAGCTCCTCCAGAAAGCATCAGAAGAGAGGTTGCTCTAGCAAGAGCAATCCATGTGGACACACAAAGTCACAGGTAGAAATGCACAACCTTTACAAAGCCACCCAAGAGATCCCTCTCCCACACTTACTGTTCTCTCCTTTGGGAAGTCCCCACTCGCTCTTCTACGATCTTCTCACAGCAGAAGCGATGAAACTAATGGGGAGAGCGGAGAGACCCCGTCCCGGAGTCAGAGCGACCTGCAGCCTCCATGTGGGGCGGCACAACGAGGAAGTGCTGCTGCGCGGTACCGACGACTGCTAAAAACGAAACCACGGTCACATCCGGAATTTGATTAGAAGCTCTTGGTCCTTGTTGGAGGCTAAAATAAACAGAAGTACAAACGCAGGAAGCGTGCGACCCTGCAAGGCCTGAAATGCCATGAGGTCCTGGAACGAGCCCATCCTTCTTCCTCTGCACTGCAGAGCATCGCTGCTTGCTTGCCAGTCGGCGTCTGGGGCTACTCACTGCTCACTTTGGGGGTTTTCTAAGCAGATCACAGGATCACTCTGGTTGGGAAAGACCAACCATCTACCCTAACTTACAAGGTCACCACTGAACCAGATCTCTTAACACCTCATCCAAACGATCCTTAAACACATCCAGGGATGGCGACTCAACCCCCTCCCTGGGAAGCCCATTCCAGTGCCTGACCATCCTTTCTGTGAAAAATGTTTTCCTAATGTCCAGTTTAAACCTCCCCTGTTGTAACTCAACCGGCACAAGAAACCACCGCGCTAGCAAAGCAGCAGAGCAGCTCCTTACCTGTGCAGGAACGCACACCGTAGCCTGGGAACGCGAGCGAGAGCAAACGAAGACGCAGCTAGACATGCTGTTGGGAAGCTTGGACAACCCAGTGTCACAACAGCAGGCAGACAGAGCAGCAAGAATTAGATGTAATTTAAGAAGAGATGTAGTTGAAGAGGAGAAGGTTCCCCCCCGAGTCTCCTCTTCTCCAGGCTAAACACCCCCAGCTCCCTCAGCCTCTCCTCAGCAGCCTTTCCCCCTGGTCCCTTCACCAGCTTCACTGATGACTCTTTCCCTGAGGAAGGGCTTCCTAAGGTTCAATCTAACCCTCCCCTGGCACAGCCCTCGTGACCCGATGCTGGTTGCCCACTGAGGGGAAAAAAACCAAGGAACACCTGGAGAACCCAGTAATCAGCGGTTATTGATTTATTGGAATAAATAGCACAGCTGTCACAGTCCATGCAAACGCTCCTGCTGCGAGCTCAGAGGACACAGCCTGGCACTGCAGCTGCTTACAGCACACGGCTCACAAAGCTGGACATCTGCGAGGCCACAACTTGAGCTGCGAGGCTGAGGTCTGGTCGTCGGAGAGACCCAGAGTAAACGTCGTTAAACGCTACAGAAGAGGCTCATTACAACGACCCCACGTTAATACTGACAGCATCAGGGGGTGGGGAAGAGGGGTATCAAATCTTTAAGGTTTAAACTCTTGCTAAGTGTCTGCTAGTGTTTATTTCTTGTGTTGAAAGGTGGCTCAGGGCTACCTGGGCTTCCTCTGGTCCTACAGTTCGCTGGCACTGCCTGTGTCAAGCAGTTGCACCTGAAGAGGAAGGTGAATGGACTTGGAAAAGACTGGGGCAAGAACAACCCCAGGTACCAGGATAGGTTGGGGACTGACCTGTTGGAGAGCAGCATAGGAGAAAGGGACCTGGAGGGTCCTGGTGGCCAGCAGGATGGCCACAAGCCAGCAATGGGCCCTTGTAGCCAAGAAGGCCAGTGGCATCCTGGAGTGAATCAGAAGTGAGGTGGTTAGTAGACGGAGCAAGGTTCTCATTTCCCTCTACTCTGCCCTGCTGAGACCACCTCTGGAGTCGTGTGTCCAGTTGTGAGCCCCTCAGCTCAAGAAGGTCGCAGAACCCTTTAGGAAGGGTTGTCACATCCCAGCTGCAGTGCTGGGCACAGCACATTGCCCAGTTGTGACTGGGGAGTGTTACTGGAGCTCTCCAAGCCTGCACTGAGAGCATGATGGCAGAGCTTAGAGAGGTGGCTAATGCACACGAGCTGTGTGGCCGGACCAAGGTGGATCCAGACATGTGGGCACAGTTGCAAGATGAGGTTGGAAGGCTGCAAGCTGAACTAGAGAGGCTCAGGAGAACTAGAGAGGCTGAAGTAGAGGTAGACAGGTGGAGCCAGGCTCAGCAGCCTGGACAACGGCTAAGAGCCACATTCAGGAGGGGCCTGTATCCTACAGTTCTCCGGTGGAGGACAGAAGCCCAAGCACAAGGGGTGAGTGGAGCCAAGTGCAGGGCCATGGCAGAAGGCAGGTGCCACCCTTGCCTGGCACACCTCCCCAGTTGCCACTGAGTAATAGATATAAGCCCCTATTGGAAGACAGCCAGTCTAATAAGGACATAGAAGACAGTGAACCCACACTGGAGGTCCTGGCAAAGTCACACAAACCCAGGAAGGCTTCCAGTACTATGATGACCTCCTCCACAAAGAAGAGAAGGGTCCTAGTTATAGGAGACTCGCTCCTGAAAGGGACTGAGGGCCCAATATGCAGAGCTGACCCCCATCATAGGGAAGTCTGCAGTTTATGGGGAGCCCGAATCAGGGACATCTCCAGGTTGCTCCCTAACCTGGTGAGATCAGCTGACTATAACCCACTGCTGATCGTCCAGACAAGTGGAGAGGAAGCTGTATTCCACAGCCTGAGGGGAATGAAGAAAGACCTTAAGGCATTAGGACATTTGGTGAAAGACTCCGGGGCACAAACTGTATTCTGTTCATTACTTCCATTTTGGGGTGAGGACACGGGCCAGAATAGAAGGACTCAGTCCATCAACGCCTGGCTACGAGACTGGTGTTACAGGCAGGGCTCTGGGTTCTTTGATAATAAATGGTTTTATCAGACACCAGACCTAGCAGACCGATATGGGAGGGGTTTATCTCAGAGGGGAAGAAGGGTTCTGGGGCAGGAGTTGGCAGGACTCAGAGGACTTTAAACTAGGTTCGAGGGCGGGTGGGCTAGTTGATAGGCCAACACCACTGGGACAGAGCTCTGGTCTTAAGGAAGAACAGATGACCTCTCACTGTCCTATGGTGAAATCGGAGCGCTCGGCTCGCTCCCTGAAATGCCTGTACACCGATGCACGCGGCATGGGGAATAAACAGGAGGAGTTGGAGATCTGTGTCCAGTCAGACGACTATGATTTGGTGGCAGTTACGGAGACCTGGTGGGACAGCTCTCGTGACTGGAATGTGGTCATGAGCAGCTATGTCCTATTCAGGCAGGACAGGTCAGCAAGGCAGGGTGGAGGAGTTGCTCTCTACATGAGAGAGCAGCTGGAATGTAGAGTTCCATCCAGGGGCAGAAGAAGAGAGTTGAGAATTTGTGGGTGTGTATTAAGGGGCAGGCTGGCATGGGTGACACTGTTGTGGGTGTCCATTACAGACCACCAGATCAGAGTGAGGAAGTTGATGAAGTCTTCCACAGGCAGCTGACAGCAGCCTCACAGCTACAGGCCCCAGTTCTCATGGGGGATTTTAACTACCCAG
>VXBP01005792.1:510484-536929 GCA_013400115.1 Rhinopomastus cyanomelas
TTGGAATTAAACCTTGCAAGAGAGGTCAAGGGCAACAAAAAGGGCTTCTTCAAATACACTGAAGGTAAAACTAACACTAGAGGCAACGTAGGCCCCCTGCTGAATGAGGTGGGTGCCCTGGAGACAGAGGATGCAGAGGAAGCAGAGATACTGAAGACCTTCTTTGCCTCTGTTTATACTTCTGGGGGCCATCTTGATATCAAGGCCAGGACTGCTGAGACTCCAGAGGAAGCTGAGGCAAGAGAGGAGGCTGTACTCAGTTGATGACTGAGTTAGGGGTAAGTTGATCAAACTGGACGTACACAAATCCATGGGCCCTGATGGGATGCACCCACGTGTGCTATCTCCGAGGGCAGAAGTCATTGCTAAGCCATCATCTTTGCTAAGTCATGAGGATCAGGAAAGGTGCCTAGGGACTGGAGGACAGCAAATGTTACCTCAATCTTCACAAAGGGAAAGAAGGAGGACACAGCTAACTATAGAGCATTCAGCCTCACCTCCATCTCAGGAAGGTGATGGAACAATTTGTTCTAGAGGCTGTCTCCAGGCACATCAAGGACAGGAGGGTCATTAGGAACAGTCAGCATGGCTTCACAAAAGGGAAAGTCATGCTTGACCAACCTGAGAGCCTTTTATGAGGGCATAACCAGGTGGATAGATGATGGCAGAGCAGTGGATGTGGTCTATCTTGACTTGAGTAAGGCATCTGACACAGTCTCACACAGCACCATCACAGCCAGGCTGAGCCAGTGTGGTCTAGATGATCAGGTAGTGAAGTGGATCATGACTGACGTGGTCAATGGGACAGAGTCTAGTTGGAGGCCTATGTCTAGTGGAGTCTCCCAAGGGTTGGTACTGTGACCAGTTCTATTCAATCTATTCATTAATGACTTGGATGAGGGATTAGGGTGCACTGTCAGCATGTTTGCTGATGACACAACCTGGCTTTGAATCCCATCTCAAAACCAGCCATTCCTGCTCCCACAGCCCAACTGCTCTCATCGGTCTCCTCTTGTTATTTTCTGCTTGCTTTTGATATTCATGTTGCCTGTGACTTCAAACAGCAGACTCTCTCGAGGCCTTTCCCAGCAACACAGAGGATATAAACAGCACTGGCATTTCCACATCACCCAAAGGGAAGTGGGTGGAATGAGGACTCTTTAACAGACTTGTTTACCACTAACGACACTGCATGAGACTGGGAGTTTGAAAGACCTTTCGCTTCCACCACCCTCCAGCCTCACAGCACAACAACCAATTTCACTGCCTTGCCAGGAGAGCTGCCCCACCAGCCCTTACTGCCTCCGAATGTCTCTTCTGTAATAATGGTTAGAGTCTGGCAAAGCTGAAATTGCAGTTCAACTGTTTCAGACTCTGTGTAAACAGTGAGAGATCAGCTCCCTCCTGAAGGGCATCATGCAAGGACTCCCCTCAAAACCTTAACAGAGTAGATGAGAACTCAGTGTTTCATGGAAAGAAAGGTGAACTTCCTTCTGTCTTCGTTTGAGAGCTGTGAGGGAAGGTGGCCCAAACAGAATCAGAACTGAAGAGCTTCACATTTGAGTGCTAGCCATTAGCTAGCCCAGTGCATATCACATCGTTTGCATAGCTCAGTGAAATACATAAGTGAGCTCTTACTTTTACAGGAATTTAGTTCTTCTCTTTAGAAAAGACATAAAACTCTGTTTATAAAAGCCTGATCCCCAGACCTGTGCAGCAAACAGGAATGAGTCTGACCCAATCACGTGGAGCTGCCAAGCTCATCCTTCCCCGTTCACTTCAGAGAGGAGCAGCGACAAAATGCACGGACACAGCCTGCACCTATCTGATCAGCAACAGATGATGTTCAAGACAGAATCAGAATCACAGAATTACTGAGGCTGGAAAAGCCCTCTGAGATCATCCAGATGAGGACCTAACACATCGGCCAGACCAGGACACTGAGGGCCACAGCCAGGCTGGCCTTACACACCTCCAGGGATGGGGACTCCACCACTGCCCTGGGCAGTCCAGTCCAGGCTCTGATCAGCCTTTCCTTGAGGAAAGGCTTCCTAACATCCAACCTAACCCTCCCCTGGTGCAGCTTCAGGTCCTGTCCTCTCATCCTGGCTCTGTCTGCCTGGGAGAAGAACCAGACCCCTACCTGACTACACCTTCCCTTCAGGTAGTTGTAGAGTGGGAGAAGGCCCCTTCCAGCAACCCAACTTCACCTAGAAAGGAGATGAAATACAAATAGGCATAAAAATATTAGCTGGTCATCCCACTGCAAGACCTCCTCTGTGTAAACACTGAATGGAAATGACACCGAGTAGCACGAGGTTAACACAAAACAGAAGCTCCTGCCGTTAGTTCCAGGCAGTGGCTGCAGCTGCATTCAGCCAGCAGGACACACAAAACCTAACTGAACAGAAAAGGCTCAGCTTCCCAGTAAATCCTAACACTGAGTTTGCTTTGCTAACACTTAACCCTGGCAAATCATCACCAAGGAATGTGAAAATCTATCACAGGAGCAGAGAGTCTCCAGCCATGAGGAAGGTCTCTCATGTTTCCCTGCTTCCTGAAGGAGTTAGTGGTATCTTTCCTTCATTAAAAGAGCACCTGCTGATCTGATCACCACAACAGACCCCAAAGTATCTTCTGGGTGAAGAATGAACTATCTACATATTTTCAAGTGATCAAGAGAATACACATGCATTACTTTTAGTGGGACAGTCATACAAACAGCTACAGACAGACCACATGGACTGCAGAAAGGGTGTGTGAAGTACAGCGTAAGGCACAACGGGAGTGTGCAGGGGTGTGTGTGTTTGCTGTCCTTTCTGCCTAACGAGGTTGGGAAAACCTCAGCAGCTTCCAGGATCATTCAACGTTCTTGTACTTTGTGAACAGGTTGTATAGAACCCTGAGGGTAGACTTCAGATCCAAGTTGACAACATCTGTGGAAGAAAAGGAAAAATCCTTCATGGAATTTTGTGATTCGGTGAACAACAGATCAGGCTGGTGCTAACATGCTGTCCAGAGCACCAAAGTCAAAGAGACTATGTGATCGACTGCTGAGGTCCCACAGAGGAACTGTGATGACAAGCAAAGCCCAAGATGCTACCATCCTCTGTACAGGAGCAGCTTTTCAGGAGCAACAGTTAGTTTTTCAGGTAGTTCCAGATGCACAGGCAACAAACACACACTCACTGCAACAGCTCTGAACTACTGCTACCAGGAATGGGTGCACAAGGACAACATCACTGAATTACCAAGGCTGGAAAAGCCCTCTGAGCTCATCCAGACCAGCCCAGGACCTCACATCCCCACATCAGCCAGACCAGGGCACTGAGGGCCACAGCCAGGCTGTCCTTAAACACCTCCAGGGATGGGGACTCCACCACCTCCCTGGGCAGCCTGCTCCAGTGCCCAACCACTCTCTCAGGGAAGAACTTCTTCCTAAGATCCAATCTAAACCTCCCCTGATGTAACTTAAGGCCGTTTCCTTTCGTCCTATCATAAGGAATTTGAGAGAAGAGACCAGCACCAGCCTCACTACAACTTCCTTTGAGGTAGCTGTAGACAGCAAGAAGATCTCCTCTAAGCCTCCTCATCTCTACACTAAATAACCCCAGTTCCCTCAGCTGCTCTTCAGAAGGCTTGGAATGAATCCTTTGGAGAACCGTCAAGGGGTGCACCTACTGCTCCACTTTCTGGTACTACTGTCTTCGAAGTGTGCTGCAACTCAGTGCCTCTACGGCTATGTCTTCATGATCAAAGAGAAGTCACGTCCATACCTTCAGGGCGAGCTTTTGGTTTCTTCAATCCTCCATCTTGCATCAGCTCAAAAGCAAAGGAAACGTTGTGGACCTGGAAGAGGTGAAGCATTTAGAATCTCAAAGTTACATAGACATTAAAAACCTTTCATTATATTTTATAAATGCTTAAAGTTGAGAAAGGTCATTTGATTTAAATCAACACTAAACACTTCAGGAGGACTTTCTTCCCTGAAAGGGTTGTCAGGCACTGGAACAGCTGCCCAAGGAGGGGGTTGAGTCCCCATCCCTGGAGGCGTTGAAGGGAAGGGTAGATACTGTGTTGGGGGACAGGGTTTAGTGGTGCTGACAGGGCTGGGAAAAGGTTGGACTCGATGACCTTGAAGGTCTCTTCCAGTCAGAACTGTTCTATGATTTACATGTTATAAGCACGGCGGAGAGTACACACGTGAGAACCAGAAACTAAACTTATCATCGAGCAAATATTCACTTCTCAATACAAAGGCAGTAATTTAAGACTTCTAAATTTGAACATAAAAATGTGAGGAGTGACCGCATGAACCAGATCTCCCAGTAATGATCTCATGAACCAGAGAGTTCCCAGTAATAACTACAACAGTGCTTCTTTTTGTTGAGGTTTTCCTGGCCTGTACCCAAGACTAACATCTCCATCTACAAGGCAGGACAACCTAAGACTGAAAAGAATCATAGGATGGCCAGGGTTGGAAGGGACCTTAAAGACCATCCAGTTCCAACCCCCCTGCACAGGCAGGGACACTTTCACTAGAGCAGGTTACTCAGGGCCCCAGGCAACCTGGCCTTCAACACTGCCAGGGATGGGGCAGCCACAGATGCCTTGGGCAACCTGTTCCAGCATCTCCCCACCCTCACAGCAAAGAATTTGTTCCTCACGGCCAACCTCAATCTCCCCTCTTCAAGTCTGGAACCTTTCCCCTTGTCAGGCTTTTTACCCTGGTGGCCTCTGCGTGGCCACGGCAGAACACGGGCTACGGTTGATTTCTCTGTTGCTGAATTTGTGGGTCAGTGTGCTTCCTGTTGCATCCACGGCGAGCGGGTTTATTGTTTCATTTGCCTCCTCAGTTGCCACCCTGCTATTTCACATTTGTGTGCCACGCAGAGATGGCTAATGAAATCTACCTGTGTCTTCTGCTGATGGCTGCATCCCTTTTGCTAGGTTATGGAATTGGCCAAACACAAGGATGAAGAGAAAGCACACAGTGACTGGAAAACGTGTGGCAACAAAGCAAGAACGACATAACCTGGCATTTCTACCCACCTTTTGATCAAAACTTTCAGGAGTTAAGTAGAAGTTGTGAAGCGGAACAAAATAGTCTTCAAGGAGACCCATAAGCAAAACCAAGTAAACACCATCTGCAAACTGAACAGAAATAGTGATGACACAGCTAGGTGAAGGCATCTGCTTTCAAACAAGCATCCAGAAACAAGCAGCACTTGGCCCAAACACACACAGATCATTAGGGGTTGGAAGGGACCTCTGTCCCTCTTGAACCAGGGAGCCCAGCACTGGACAAAATACTCCAGATGTGGCCTCACTAGGACAGAGCAGAGAGGGAGAAGAACCTCCTTTGATCTGCTGGACACACTCTTCTTAATACATGCAAGTGACCTCCTTTGTTTTCTGCCACTGCACAGGAGTGCAGGGTGGCTCAGGAGTCACAGACTGCTCCTGCCAGGCAGAGCAAGGAAATGACAGTTGTAACTAGCCCAGTACAGAGGGAGAATGACACCCCTAGTCTTGTTGGCCACACTATTCCTGATACAAGCCAGAATGCCACTAGCCTTGCGGGCCACCTGGACACCCTGCTGGCTCCTGTTCAGCCAGTTAATTCCAAGGCATTAAGCAAGAGCTTCTTGAGACAGATCAGATTCACTCACCTATTGATTTCAGCAAAGCTACAAGGGAGCAGTGAAGAACTGGTGCAGCAGGATGGCACCGACAATGCACTTTCTATTTCTGCTAGAATTCTCTAGACACAGGACAGTAAGATCTGTCCATAGTTCAGTGAACTCTGCAAACAGTATCTGCTTCCACTTCGCCTGAAAACAGCTTAATTTTATCCCTAAAGTGAGAACTAATGAGCTGAGACTGAAATGTGAGGTTTCCAAACGCATTTGGTACTGAGTTCTGCACCAGAGACAGAGAGCTCCTCAGAGCAGGTGGTGGGTGGCTGTCCCCTCTGCCAGCCTGAAGCAAACAAACACAGACAGACCTGGCAGCTGAGGCACTGCAGTGCAGGAGATCCCAGTCATTAAGTGACACCGCTGAGCAGCGAGCACACTGCATGCACCCACAAAACACCAGGGCAAAGAGGAGGACAGCAGGGCCTTCACTAACAGCAAAACTGCTTTCAGCCTCACTTTGATGTGATCAAAGCTAGTGCTGCTGTCTATGATGAGCTGCACGCTGGCAGTCCACAACCCTCCCGTGAGCCTCAGGCAGGCAGCTGTGAAGAGCTTTTATCAGTTAAACATAGAATCACAGAATCATTATGGCTGGAAAGGAGCTCCAGGATCATCAAGTCCAGCCTTCATCCCAACAGCTCCTTAACTCCTACACCATGGCCTCAAGTGCTCTGTCACCTCCAGGGATGGGGACTCCACCACCTCCCTGGGCAGCCTGGTCCAGTGCCCAACCACTCTCTCAGCAAAGAACTTCTTAAGATCCAATCTAAACCTCCCCTGATGCAACTTGAGGCCATTTCCCCTCAACCTATCATTAGGAATTTGGGAGAAGAGACCACCACCGGCCTCGCTACAACCTCCTTTGAGGTAGCTGTAGAACAAGGTCTCCTCTCAGCCTCATCTCTAGACTACATAAGCCCAGTTCCCTCAGCTGCTCTTCAGAAGGCATGGAATGAATCTTTGGAAAACTGTCGAGGGGTGCACCTAGTGCTCCACGTTTTGGTACTACTGTTGCTGTCTTTGAAGGGAGCTGCAACTCGGTGCCTCTACTGCTATGGCTTTATGTTCAAAGACAAGTTATGCCCATAGATAACTAGAGAGCAGCTGTCATCTAGTGATAGGACAAGGGGGTGTGAGCTGGAACATAGGAGGCTCCACATCAATCTGAGAAGGAACTTCTTCACAGTGAGGGTGACAGAGCACTGGAACAGGCTGCCCAGGGGGGTTGTGGAGTCTCCTTCTCTGGAGATGTTTAAGACCTGCCTGGATGTGTTCCTGTCTGACTTGGACTAGGTGATCCTGCTGTGGCAGAGGGATTGGACTGGATGATATTTCAAGGTCCCTTCCAATCCCTAATGATTCTACGAAATCCAGCCATATTCTACCAGCATTAATATGACCCTATTAAATATCCAAGAATTTCACCTTCTAATACAAACCCAGCCCAAAACGAACTATGTGTAAACATGAGTAAAGGAAGCAGGGAATGGCGAATGTCGTAGCTACTTACAAGACAGATCCCTGATCCCATTCATTAACATCCTTAAACTGGTCCATAAGGGGGTTTTATGGAGTGAGAACCCAGACCTGCAATCTACACACTTAGATTACATTAAAAAGGACAAAGTCTCCTACCTGGGTTTCTAACTCCGTCACTTCCAAATTTAGTTTATTCAAGTGTTTGTTCACAAAGGTGATCAGGGACTAGAAGAGAAAACACCAGAAACAGTTAGGTTAGTGTGAGGCTTTAAAAGCTGAGAGGAATCCGTAGGTTTAATTGGTGTGTTTTCTGCTGAAAAGTTGAGGTTTGTGAGATTTGAAAGGAGGGGTTTCTGTTCCCACTCATTCCCCCCCTCCTCTCCTCTCCTCTCCCGTCGGTGACTTCCGCAGCCGCCTTTGCCTCCCCTCAGAGGCACTTGTTCTCCAGGCTGAAGCACTCAACTCACGCAGTCTGTTTTCACAGGAGAGCTCTTCTAGCTCTCTGATAATTTGTGGGGCCCCCCTCTGGATGAGCTCTGACAAGTTCATGTCTCTCCAGCACAAGAGCGACACAGGACTCCAGGTAAGGTCTCACCAGAGCCGAGTAAAGGGGGACCACCAACGCCCCTGACCTGCTGGCCACACTTCTTTTGATGCAGCCCGGGATGCCACTGGGCACACTGTTGGCTTATGCCCAGCCTTTCACCCACTGGTACCCCTAAGTCCTTCTCTGCAGAGCTGCTCCCAATCACAGCATCTCTGAGCTGGCATTCTCCTGCCTTGGAAAAGCATAAGGAAAAAAAGCAATGGAGAAAATCAAACACCACATTCACTTTCTTACCTTCTTCACCACGCTGAGTTTGTCTGGTGCATGATCAAAGAGTGTGTCGAAGGCATCGCGTTCTAGTTTTAGGGGAAAAATAATGGTCACAATGAAAAAACCAGTTTGCCTCCAACAGCCAAGTGTGTGTGAGACTGATTAACCAGCAGTGAGACAGCTCAAACCATTGCAAGCAAAGAGAAGAGAATCACAGGTGTAAGCAGGAACAGAGGAGGTTCCACATCAGTATGAGAAGGATCTTCTTCCCAAGGAGGGTGACAGAGCCCTGGAAGGGGCTGCCCAGGGGGGTTGTGGAGTCTCCCTCACTGGAGATATTCAAGACCCAACTGGATAGGTTCCTGTGTGACTTGGTTTAGGTGATCCTGCTGTTGCAGGTGGATTGGACTAGATGATCTTTTGAGGTCCCTTCCAATCCCTAATGTTCTTTGATCTGTGTAATTTGTGAGCAGGATAAAGGAGGAGGTTGCACCTGGCAGCAGAGATCAGCACTGTGCAGCAGACAGCCCCACAACTCTGCTTAAGCATTGAGAACACTGGGAGCTGCCACCTCTCTCAAGGACTTAGGGTCAATGCTTTGTCTAAAACCCTGAGAGCAAAGGCCCCAGCTTGTTGAGAGGACGGAGGAAAACACCCCTGGCAGGGAGTATAAAAAGGATTTGAGCAGTGCAGGGTGACCATCAGCCCTCCCCAGCCTGCAGCCAGGATGAGAGACTGACACAAGGGCTGCTGGAGACACCAAACATCTGTCAAGTTGAGGGAGCAAAGAGGGACCGATCACCTATCACCATCACCACAGTCCCCACGGTCCATGAAGCTGAAACTGACTGAGATGATGTCCAGAGAAACCAAGGAGTTTCTCCAGAGATCAGCAGAGCCAAGGAGCAAGGCCAGAGCCTGCAGTCCTGAGGGATGATCTGACCCCTTCACTCTCTTCTCTCCCTTTCCCCTTTTCTCTCCTCTGCTCTCTGAACTGGGCATCCAGTAACACCAGTGATTTCTGTGCCTTCTGAGTTCGGAATCTGATAACTTCAGTAAACTCAGACTTTCATGTGGACCTATGGAGTAACTTCATGCCACAAACAAAACTAAATGCAAAAAGAGAAAACCCTCAGCAGCAACGTGTCCCAAAAGATGGGGTTTTGTTTAGAAGACCAGGTCAAGGGTTAGAGAGATCTAAATTCTCAAGTCTAGTGAACATGGAGGAGATAAGATACTCCACGAAAAGGAACTGGAGAAGGCTCACTGAGGGAAGACTGAAAACCAACAGGCAGAGAGCTTCATTAGACCTCAGACCACTGACCTTTCCTTCAGTGATGTTTATGTAGTCATTTAGATATAAATCAGATGATCCCATCAGAGTGTAACTCGTCCTGCTGGGGGCTGCAAAGGTTTTTATCTGAGAGCCACTAACAACAGCTGAGATTTCTGTGTCTGACGTAAGTTTATTAAAAATTGAGAGTTTGCTACTCACCAAATCTTCCCATCATCATCCTGCAAGTCAGAACATTCAAAAACACAGGGTTAGGTGAGGAATGATCACTTTGGAAAGACAATAGCTTCATGGGCCTACTCCTGCAAGATGCCAAGGGCTAACCATTCCTACCAGCTCTGAGCTCATCCAGCCCAGCCCAAGAACTAACCTTCAGCCTCTCCTCATCAGCCTTTCCCTCCAGACCCTTCCCCAGCCTTGTTGCTCCTCTGGACCTGCTCCAGCCCCTCAATCTCTTTCTTGAAGTGAGGGGCCCAGAACTGCCCCCAGTACTTTGTAAATGGTCTCACTCCATGCACCCCAGACACGCTTTGTGCTTACTCAGTTGTAGTTGTCAGCTCCTCTGTCACATGAGTGGTCTGAAGGAGGCCTTCACGTTTCTGGAAAGGAAGATGGGGTTAGAAACGGAGCTGGCATTAGCAAAGAGATGTTCATCAGGAGCTCTGCAGTGTATGTTATCTTTCAGCATCCCAGAGGAAATAGATTGAGGGTGCTGAGGAAGTTTTGTAGAGGTGAAACAGCTGACACAGGAGGGCTTACTCCCAGAACAGCAGCATTCATCAGGCTGACAGCCAAATGGATGTTTGAGTAACGTGTGTATGTAGATGGATATTGGCAGTCAACACACTCACTAACAATTCCCCTCCTGCAACCAGAGCCAGCACTGTGCCTGGAACACAAACTAAAGAGTGTTTGATCACAGAACTTTAGGGATTAGAAAGGACCTTGAAAGATCATCCAGTCCAATCCCCCTGACACAGCAGGATCCCCTAGATCAAGTTGCAAAGGAACGTGGCCAGGCAGGTTTTAAACAGCTTCAGAGAAGGAGACTTCACAACCCCCCTGGGCAGCCCCTTCCAGTGCTCTGGCACCTTCACTGCTTGGAAGAAGTTCCTTCTCACATGGATGTGGAACCTCCTCTGTTCCAGCTCACACCCGTTGCCCCATGTCCTGTCACTGGATGCTCCTGAGCAGAGCCTGGCTCCATCCTCCTGACATCCACCCTTTCCATATTTATCAACATTAATGGGGTCACCCCTCAGTCTCCTTTTTTCCAAGCTCGAGACCCAGCTCCCTCAGCCTTTCCTCATCAGGGAGATGCTCCACTCCATCATCTTTGTGGCTCTGCACTGGGCTCCCTCTAGCCCCTCTGTGTCCTTCTGGAACTGAGATTCCTTTTAAGTGGATCCCTATTTGCAGAAGAGCATCCTAGATCACTTTCTTTATTCTTAAAAGGAAACATTCTACAGTCTGAGAGGTCTAACATGAAACCAACCCACAGAAGTAGTACTTCCACAGCCTGCTGCCAGCTGAGACTGCCTTGCAAAGACAGCACTGCACAGCACTCGGGGTGTGATCAGAGTGCCAGCTGGAACCCCTCTGCTTAGTGTTTGAACAGCTGCTGTGGAAAGCTGGGCTTGCATGCTACAGACAGTGCTGCCACAGGAGCTTCAGATGGGACAGAAGACAAAATGAAAGCACAAGGACACATGCTCTGAAAGCAGAGGGCTTGTACTGAAAGGAAATGGTCAGTCCCAATTTGAGAAAGAAATCAGTAGAGCACTATCTAACGTCAGGGGAGAAGAAGTCAAGGGTCCTGGATTCTGATATCCATACCTAAGGAAAGCTTAACACAGCATGGTGGAAGAAATTATAGAAGTCTATTGGTGTGCCAAGGGAAACAGAATCAGAGAAGGCTGGAAAGGACCTCCAAAGACCATCCAGTCCAACTATCCTGCCAAGCTGGAACACAGAAGGTTCCGCATCAATATGAGAAGGAAATTCTTCCCGGTGAGGGTGACAGAGCACTGGAAGGGGCTGCCCAGGGGGGTTGTGAAGTCTCCTTCTCTGGAGATGTTTTTAAAACCCACCTGGACATGTTCCTGCGTGACTTGATCTAGAGGATCCTGCTCTGGTGGGAGGATTGGACTGGATGATCTTTCTAGGTCCCTTCCAATCCCTAATGTTCCGTGAGTCTGAGATTCTGTGAAAACTAGGGCAGATGGGAGCAGCCCACTGCTGTAGAAGTGGAGTGGTAACTAATGACTGCACGGATCAGTTCCTCTGACAAGTTCATACTCACCCGTACAACCACCACTTGAACAGACACGTGTTCAGGCAGTCGAATGGGAGCCCGGAAATGCATTGCCAAAGCCACCAGAAGGTGAAGAATGGAGATCAGGTTCTTGCCATGGATTGCTGCAGGGAACAAGGAAATGAAAAGAATACTGAGCCCTTATCTGTGAACAAACAGCTCTGTGAAACAGGCACAGAATCACAGAACATCAGGGATGGGAAGGGACCTCGAAAGATCAGCCAGTCCAATCCCCTGCCACAGCAGGATCCCCTAGATCAGTCACACAGGAGCACAGCCAGGAGGGTTTTAAACATCTCCAGAGGCAGCAAAGAGACAGTGAAAGATGCCTTTGGTGAACACAGTCTTTTATTCTTTTTATCCTTCTCCCTCATTCTCTTAAATTCACAAGGACAGTTTTGCAGGTAGCAAATCCTAGATTCAACGTCAGGAACAGTGCAGTCAGCACGACTAGGGGCATAATCCTCCCCCTGTACTGGGCCCTGGGGACACCTCCCTTCGAGTACTGGGGGTCGTTCTGGGCCCCTCACTTCTAGAAAGAGATTGAGAGGCTGGAGTGGGTCCAGAGGAGCAGTGAGGCTGGGGAAGGGACTGCAGGGAAAGGCTGATGGGGAGAGGCTGAGGGACCTGGGGGTGTTTAGCCTGGAGGAGACTGAGGGGCAATCTTCTCTCCCTCTACAACTCCTTGAAGGGGGCTTGTACCCAGGCAACCAGCACCATGATGAGAGGGCAGGGCCTGGAGCTGCATCAAGGGAGGGTTAGGTTGGATGTTAGGAAGCCCTTCCTCAGGGAAAGGGTGATCAGAGCCTGGAATAGACTGCCCAGGGCAGTGGTGGAGTCCCCATTCCTAGAGGTGTTGAAGGACAGCCTGGCTGTGGCCCTCGGTGCCCTGGTGTGGCCGATGTGGTGATGTTAGGTCCTGGTCTGGTCTGGATGAGCTCAGAGGGCTTTTCCAGCATCAACAATTCTGTGATTCCATGATTCCCTCCTTGCCTGTGAAAGTGAGACAGAAAGAGTAAGAGAGCTCTTACAGTCGACGTTCCACTTGATGGTCCAGCCATGGGGGCGCAGCAGATCATGCACAGTTTCCAGGACTGTCTGCAACTTCTGCTTCTGACCAATTTCAGACTGTGTCACTTCTGCCACGTTCAGCTTACGGTCAGCCAATTTTTCTATATTTGAGAAAAAGAGCAACAAAAAGAACAGACAAAATCACATTAAACAAGTGCCTGGGTGAGAGAGACGGGGTTGGTCTGTTCTCCCCAATGGCCAGTGACAGGACCAGGGGAAATGGCCTGAAGCTGCAGCAGGGCAGGGTCAGGTTGGCTGTCAGGAGGAACTTCTTCGCTGAAAGGGCTGTCAGGCACTGGAAGAGCCTCCCCAGGGAGGATCTGCAAAAATAATTGTGCAGATCTTCATTACTAGATTTTGAATTCTGTTTCTGTAACTCATTTGCTGCCAAAGTCACAGACAAGTTGTTCCCCTCTGAACTGTGGCCCGTCCCAAAGACAAAGGAGATGAATTTCTCCAAAACAGGTTAAAAATAGATAGCTAAGGAAGGTGGGGTAGAGCCCTCTAGCCACCAGAGCAATGGGAAGGGGTAGCTGGGCTAATCATCTGGATTTCCTCTCCTTTCAGCAGACAGCCTGAGAAGAACAGAGAAAAGCTGACTAGCTAACTGTGACACAAACTGCATCCCTGTGAGATGGAGAGGTTCTGCCCACAGAAGCTGCTGTCTGCAGCTTTGGAAGAGACTGTCTTTGTGCTCCTTCAAGTCTTTAGGGCTGTTTCCTCTTCTGTGAACTCACCAAGCAGTTTTTGCAGCACCTGTCCATCATAAAGGTCTTCTTCAAGCTGTTTGACAATGATTCTCTCCTCCACCAGCACATCATTAATCCAGTCAATTAGAACCTGGAAGTACAGAAAAAAGAGACAAATGTCTGAAAATAATCACTGGAATTTGTTCTGTTCATTCAAGGGAATAATCAGGAATAGGTAAAAGAACAAGCAGGATGGCCAGGAGCCAGCAATAGGACCTTGTGGCCAAGAAGGCCAATGGCATCCTGGGGTGGATCAGAAGCAGGGTGGTTAGTAGATGGAGAGAGGCTCTCCTTCTCCTCTACTCTGCCCCGCTGAGACCACATCTGGAAGATTGTGTCCAGTTCTGACTGCCATGGCTATAAAAACCATTCAATCCCACTCAATCACCTGAGAAACACAAATTATCACAAAGAACATTTTAAAAGACAGGGAACTGAGCTCAGTTTTCCATGTGTCAAAGGCAATAACTTCCAAACGGGACCGGGAACGACAGTCCTCGACAGCCTGAAGTTGGCAGCAGCACTCTCCTCTGATTTATTATTTGGAAATTTGAATTGCTTTCACGTTACTTCTGTGGGAAGAGATGCAGTGTTTAGTCCTGCTCAGTCCTTGATCGTGTAAGAGGAGGTGTCAGTCACATGCAAAATCCATTAACTGGAGCCAACCAGAGCAGAAAGCGCCACTCAAGACTCACAGAACCATCATGGTTGGAAAGGACCTCCCAGATCACCCAGTCCAACCAGACCCACAGCAACAACAAACCTAAAGACCTGATTGATGAATTAACACAAACCAACCCCCTCCATGTCTGCCACTATAGCAGGTGTGAAGCACCATGGCTACAAGTTTCTTAAACACCTCCAGGGATGGTGACTCCACCACCTCCCTGGGAAGGCTGCTCCAGTGCCCAGCCACTCTTTCTGGAAAGAATTTCTTCCTCATATCCAATCTAAACCTCCCCGTCTCAACTTCAGATCATTCCCCTGGGTTTTGTTATTAATTACTAAGGAGAAGATGCGCCAACACCCACCTCTTCACAACCTCCTTTCAGGCAGCTGTAGAGGGCAATAAGGTCCCCCCTCAGGCTCCTCTTCTCCAAACTAAACCTGCCCAGCTCCCTCAGCCTCTCCTCATACGACTTCTTCTCTAAACCCCTCACAAGCTTGGTAGCTCTGCTCTGGACACCTTCCAGCATCTCAATGTCTTTCCAAAAAAGAGGGGCCCAGAACTGAGCACACAACTCAAGGGGAAGACTCACAAGGGTAGAGTAGAAGAGCACCATAACTTCTCTTCTCCTGCTGACCACACTATTCCTGATTGAGGCCAGGATCCTGTTGGCCTCCTTGGCCACCCGGGCACACTGCTGGCTCATTCTAAGCCAGCTGTCTATCTGCAACCCCAGGTCCTTTTCTGCTGGGCATCTGTAGAGCCCTTCATCCCCCAGCCTGTCGCGTTGCCTGGGGTGGTTGTAACCAAAATGCAGGACCTGGCACTTGGCCTTATTGTACCTCACACCACTGGCCTCAGCCCACTGAGGATGATGAAGGAAGTGGAGCACCTCCCTTGAGAGGAGAGGCTGAGGGAGCTGGGTCTCTTTAGCTTGGAGAAGAGGAGACTGAGGGGTGACCTCATTAATGTCTGTAAATATTTGAAGGGTGGATGTCAGGAGGCTGGAGCCAGGCTCTGCTCAGGGGCATCTAGTACTGGATGAGGGACAATGGGTGTGAGCTGGAACAGAGGAGGTTCCACAAAAATATCAGAAGGACCTTCTTCACAGTGAGGGTGACAGAGCACTGGAAGGGGCTGCCAGGGGGTTTGTGGTGTCTCCTTCTCTGGAGACATTTAAAACTGAGCAACCTCAGCAGTTCTGTGATTCCAGAGTTGCAATGGGTCTGTCAAAATCATTCCAAACACTCCCACAAACTTGCAGTGATCAGCCCACTACACACGTAATTTCTATGGCACACAGCTAACAAAACCTAAAACAGACAGAGACACCCAAAAGCAGTGTCAGCAGCAGTTACTTCTCCTGCTTCTTTGTGCTGAGACCCATCTACCCAACAGTGTGACTGACAGAACAGAAACGCTCAGCTTCACTGACGGCAAACCACTCGCATGCCTAACCCTGGTGCTGAAAGAGATTTGAGCTGGCACCAATGAATCTAACTCAGACTGCCAATTCAAGAGGCACGAGGCTCTGTGGCTGCTACTGACACATTCCTCTCTGAGGAAAAAAGAGAGAGAATTGCTTTGAACTGTAAAACCCTCCTCCTATTCAACACTAAGTCCTTGCTGCTCTGTGGAGATCTTTCACTGCAAGCTCTGTGGGGCAGGCAGTCTTTTCTGCTGTCTGCTGCTGTACGTAACTCAGCACATCCAGCACTGGGGCTCTTGGAAAATGTCCTTAATACAGGAAACAAGGAACAAACTGCTCCATTTTTTTGCACTACCCCAGTTCTGTGGCATAAAATTAGTTTTCACAGAATCATTCAGGTTGGAAAGGACTTCTGGGATCATCGAGTCCAACCATCAAACCTACTCTACAAGGTCACCCCTAAACCAGATCCCCCAACACCACATCTAAGTGACTTTTAAACTCATCCAGGGATGGGGACTCAACCATCACCCTCTACCCCCAGCTCTTCCAAAGAGGCCACTAGCACAGAGCTCCCTCCCCATGCTGCAAACCGATCGCCAGCACTAAGTTCTGCCAATTTAATTCAAAGCTCTGCCCGGCTTACCGATTCACACCAACAAAGGGATCAGCATTTCTCTGCTCAGCCTCTGTAAAAAACTCTCCATGTATGGGAGTCAGGCAAAGGGTTAAAAATTACCTAAATGACATCAGGAACAGGCTGCCCAGGGAGGTCGTTGAGTCGCCATCTCTGGAGGTGTTTAAAGATTGTTTGGATGTGGTGTTGAGAGACATGGTTTAAGGGTGATCTTTGTAGAGCAGGGTGACTTGATGATCCCAAGGGTCTTCCAGAGTGATTCTGTGGCTGTCACTACACAGGACACACATCTCCTCTTTGAGGATGATCCCAAGGAGCACTGCATCCAGTTTTGGGTGCCACAGCATCAGGAGGACATTGAGGGGCTGGAGAGGGGCCAGAGAAGGGCAAGGAGGCTGGGGAGAGGGCTGTGAAGAGCAGCTGAGGGAACTGGGGTTATTTAGTCTAGAGAAGAGGCTGAGAGGAGACCTTCTTGCTCTCTACCAGCTACCTACAAGGAGGTTGTAGCAAGGCTGGTGCTGCTCTCTTCTCCCAAATTACTCATGATAGGACAAGGGGAAATGGCCTCAAGTTGCATCAGGGGAGGTTTAGTTTGGATCTGAGGAAGTTCTTTTTGATAGAGTGGTTGGGCACTGGAACAGGCTGCCCAGGGAGGGGGTGGAGTCACCACCCCTGGAGGTGTTTAAAAACCGAGTAGCTAGAGCACTTGAGGCCCTGGTGTAGGGGTTAGGGAGCTGTTGGGATTAAGACTGGACTTGATGATGCTGGGGGTTCTTTCCAGCCATAATAATGATTCTATGATTGTATCAGGAAACAATTTTCAGTTACATGCTGCTGTTCCCCGTGCCAGTTGCTCCAGCTCAGTTAGCTGTAACACTACTCTCTGTGATGGTGAAGCAGAGGCTGATTCTGCAATGTGCTGTACCCACTCATGCACATTTTTGAGTGCTGCTTTGGCTCTAATTTTCATTCCCACTGAAGGTTGTCAAGTTTTTCAACTGGAAAACACAACCTTGCTGGACTACGATGCCCAGGGAATACTCATCAACTCGTATTAAATCCAACAGCAAAATCCCCAGTTTAAAGGCAATTCTGGTTTCAGTATCAATTCTGCTGCATCACAGACTACATGAACAGTGGGTTTCTTCACTGCTGTGACTCTGGTTCAGGTGAAGTCTTGATGATGGTATCAATGACCTACTAGCAAAGAAACCACAGCACATTTTGCGAGAGCGGTGAAGACCATCTTCTGAGAGAACTAAGTACTAATTAAAAATGAATGAGCAAACTCAGTGGGAAAACCACAACGTACTCCAGGTGAGTGAGACTAACAAAGAAATTTGAGCACAGCTACTTCTTAGACTTGCTTTGACGTGGTTTTGTAATCCTAAGCCATCAGTGTGTGCTTGCAGCCCAGAAAGCCAACCGTGTCCTGAGCTGTATCAAAGAAAGCAGTGACAGTTGGTCGAGGGAGGAGATCCTCCTCCTCCTCTACTGCATTTGTGAGAAGAGACTAGCACCAACGTCCTTTCAGGTAGTTGCAGGGAGTGACTAAGTCTCCTCTCAGCCTCCTCCTCTTCAAACTAAGGAACTGGGGCTCTTTCCATTGCTCCTCATAAGATTTACTCTTCAGGTCTTTCTCCAGCTTAGTTGCCCTCCTCATTTCAGTCTAATCATAGACTAGAATCACAGAATCATTCATGGAAAAGGTCCTTGGGATCATCGAGTCCAACCATCAATCCTACTCTACATGTTCACACCTAAAACAGATCCCCCAACACTACATCTAAGTGACTTTTAAACACATCCAGGGATGGGGACTCAACCACTACCCATTCCAGTGCCTGAACACGCTCTTGGTGAAGAACTTTTTCCTGATGTCCAGTCTAAACCTCCCTAGTTGGAGCTTGAAGTCCTTCCCTCTGGTTCTGTCACTAATAGCTGTGAGAAGAGACCAGCACCAACCTCTCTACAACGTCCTTTCAGGTAGCTGTAGAGAGTGATGAGGCCTCCCCTCAGCCTCCTCTTCCTCAAACTAAACAGCCCCAACTCTCTCAATCTCTCCTCATCAGGTTGATTCTTTTTCTTATTTTGATCTTTTCTTCTCCTCAGATCTCACTAAGCTCCTTCCCTGTTTTCATAAACAGGAGCAGCCCAGGTTTACGCACAGTCACTCTAGGAAGATCCAAACACTGATCACACACAAACAGGGAATGAAGCTTTAGTCTGTAAGTACCACGAGCACAGTGACATCCAGCCTTTTCTTCTTTCTCCCATGGTGCCTTCCCTTACTGATTACATCAGTTGTAACAGACATACTTCACTATCCAGTTACTACCAAGAACACAGTTGAGGAATGTAAGACCTGCGTGGATGCGTTCCTGAGTGACTTGGTCTGGGTGATCCTGCTGTGGCAAGGGGACTGGACTGGGTGATCTTTCAAGGTCCTTTCCAATCTCGAATGACTCTATGATTCTAATAACCTTTGAAGGATAAAACAGCTATTTACTTCCTACCTTGATCAGCTCTTTGAACTTCGGGTCTTCTTTTGAATTAGGATCAATCATAGTGCGTTCTTCATTCTCCTCTGTCCAAGTAAAAACGAGAAACTCAAGTGAGATCCAAATCTACATTTACTGAAGTACTGCCAACAATTACTAATCATGAAATGGCCTGTCAGCTGACTGAGAAATACAGTGAGTAGTCATCATCTTAGCAAGGAAATAACCAATGACCTGTGGGGTGGCAGCTTTAGAGAGACACAGAGAGACAACACAGCCCTAACTTCCCTAAAACAAGACTGTTTGCACTGTCTCTCCCCAGCTAGGACTCCGCTGTATGCAGAGCAATTCAGGAAAATCACCACTCCCCTGCCCACTGTGCAGCACTTAAACAAGTGCAGTCAACTCCTCTTTTCCCCCCTCTCTTCAATCTGTATTTGATGTCTGTTTGAAAACACTCGTCCCAACGACACCATCTTGAAGAGGGCAGTGAGTGTAGGGAACTCCACTCAGAGCAGCTGCTGGGACTTGGTCTGACAGTTCCCATCTCTGCTTGCCACTTTGCTGAAAGTTGGCCATACCCGTGGCCCTGAGAGCCTGAACTCAGCCTGATACTTCACTTGTATCAGCAACAGTGTGGCCAGCAGGACTAGGGATGTTATTCTCTCCCAGTACTGGGCACTGGGGAGGCGTCACTTTGACTACTGGGGGCAGTTCTGGGCCACTCCAACAAAGAGACTGAGGGGCTGGCGTGGGTACTGAGGAGCAATGAGGCTGGGGAAGGGACTGGAGGGTAGGTCTGATGAGGAGAGGCTTAGGAACCTGGGGATGCTTAGCCTGGAGGAGACTCATGAGGGACCTTCTCCCTCTCTATGACTCCCTGAAAGGAGGCTGCAGTCAGGTGGAGATCAGGCTCTTTGCTCAGGAAACTAGAGACAGGACAGGCCTGAAGCTGCATCAGGGGAGGGTTAGGTTGGATGTTAGGAAGCCTTTCCTTATGGAAAGGGTGATCAGAGCCTGGAATGGATTGCCCAGGGCAGTGGTAGAGTCACCACTCCTGGAGCTGTTGAAGGACAGACTGGATGTAGTACTCAGTGCCATGGTCTAAATGATGTGGTGATGTCAGGTCCTGGACTAGGCCGGATGAGCTCAGAGGGCTTTTCCAGCCTCAATCATTCTGTGATTCTGTGAGCTCCACAACTTCTGATTAAGCTGCACAATTAAAATCACCCCAGTCTGTATCAGTTGTACATTTGCATGGGGGGAAGAACATAAAATAGATTTCTAAACTGGCAGAAGTCCTGTATCTTAAATTCTGGTGCTCATTTGCAAGCAGCAGACCTCTCCCTGCACTCTTCATTTTAGTTGCTTTAGTAGCCAATTGGTATCTGGCTTGCATTTGTTCCTTGCAGTGGAGAGCAAATCCTGTCTACTACACAACAGGAATACAAGGAGATCCTCATCTCTTCATGTCATATAACTATTCATAAACCCCAAGGATTCATCTTTAAATTTTATATTTATATTGAATCATGTTCTCCTACTGATTTCTCCATGATTTGCACCATGGCAACATAGGAAAGGTTTTGGAATGATCACTGACCAGGCCATTGGCAGACCTGCAGAGAGGAACCCTTTCAAAGCCAACAACTAACCTACAGTGGCTTCCAGCTGCAGTGCTACACTTCACAGAATCACAGCATGACTGAGGCTGGAAAAGACCTCTAAGATCACCAAGTCCACCCTAGATCACTGCTGTCAGATGGGAAACACTACACGTGCATGTGTTAAGACACAAGACAGACTGTACTAACAGCTTACTTCACACTCTACACCCAGGCATTTGTGTTCCATCCTATTCAGGGCCCATTATCTTGATTACAATAAATAAAACCCTGCTGTGCGAACTTATTTGACAAATTTCCACAGAATTGCAAAAAAATCATGTATTTTGGTGCTTTCTTCCCTCCCCCTATTCCTTTACTTCCTCATTATTGCCTAGGATGAGTCAGGCAACCAAGTCAAAAGGAAGTGACACCCACTACACGCCCAGAACTTTGCTAACTGAAACCCTGAACGGTCTATTCTCAGTGGCACCCAATAACAGGGACAAGGGGCAGTGGGTGTGAGCTGGAACAGAGGAGGTTCCGCATCAATGTGAGAAGGAACTTCTTCCCGGTGAGGGTGACAGAGCACTGGAAGGGGCTGCCCAGGGAGGTTGTGAAGTCTTCTGATCTGGAGACATTGAAAACCTGCCTGGACATGTTCCTGTGTGACTGGATGTAGGTGATCCTGCTTTGGCAGGGGGACTGGACTGGATGATCTCTTGAGGTCCCTTCCAATCCCTAGCATTCTGTGAGTCTGATTTGGCCACTAACAACATGCAGTTCACCACAGGCGTTTGCTTCACGTTCACCAGTGGTCAGATCTTTGCATGAAAGACTTTCAGGAGTAGTTGTGCATCTTCCAAAGTCATACAGAGCTTTAGTGGTACCCAAAAGAAGTAACTGAAGACACTGCACATAGACACAGAACAAGCAGCAGTACTTTGCATTTCCTACTGCTTTCCTCATCAGAAAAGCTAATTACTAGTCCCAACCCTGGCCATTTTATGACTCTATGGTTAATAATCACTTAGATGAGGTGTGCAGCATAAATACTTTACCTAATAGTGTGTCTTCTGGATGGATGTCCACAGTACTTGGGTTCATCGGTGCATTGATAGCATTTTTACCCTCTTCTTGGAGGTCACTCACTGAACAGAGAGAAAAACAGAAAGAAAGACTGTAAAAACTGCAAAGTCTGCAAATCCATAGGGGTTGAAAAGGGTATTCACAGCAGGAGAAAACGCCTGGTCATTCCATCCCAATGCAGGCCCCCAGTTTAGGGAACCAAGAACTGCAGCTGCAGTGAAAAATTAAATCAGCATCATCACAGAACATCAGGGGTAGAGGTATTCTGAGTGTCTGCTGGATGGCCAGACCTAGAACCAACAGCAAACTAAAAACCAATTCTTTTTCTCATCCATCAGCACCACTCTGGATATTTTCTATCTGCAGAACACAGGGAACTTCAGCTTGGTGCTGGCCTTATTAAAATGCTCAGAAAATCCTGGGAAGGTCTAACAAATAAAAATGCAACCCCAGCTTAATTTGCTGGCTAAAAATATACACAGCATGATCTGATGGACACTGATGTGGTATCTGTGATGTTAAGCTCTTGTCCTACACCTAACAACTCCCATTTGGGAAAGTACCCTTCATCAAGAACATGGATGGTAAATACTTCACTGCCACATGGGAGGAACTGACCTTGAGAAGAATACTGAACAGTTCTGGAGTGTCTTGACAGAGCTCAACGGGACAAAAAGCACTGAGAGAGAAGGTTATCACTTCTGAGAGTGTTATTGCTCCTCAAAGTGAAGAGAATTTATGGTGAGTGGGAAGATTTGCCCTGACCTGGAGAGACTGAGAGAATTCTGCACTTTGAAGATTTATGAGGACTGAGACTGAAGTCAGACAACCACTGTGATTTCATAGAGAAGCAGGAACTATCTACAATGGACATGCTGAACCTGTTTGATCTCAGTTCAGTGTAGGAGCAACATGACCAAACTCACTCTGTCTGTGTCTTCATCTTGTGTGGGGTTTTTCTCTGATGTGTGGGGGTGGGAGCGAATTAAAATGTCTTGGTGTCATTCTTCTCCAAATGGAGCCAGTTGTTTCACAGCCTGAAGATCTGTCAGTGGGTTTGTGTCTGTTTCAACTCAGAGCTTTTAGCTAAAGCAGCACAGTCGAGGTCTCTCACTCATGATATTGGTGATGACCCAGATGGGACACGTGGGGAGCCAGAGAAGTATGCACACAACACTGTGTTACTGCTACGGGCACTACATGTGGGCTAAGATCATTGTGGAAGCATCTGTGCTATTGCAGTCTCTTTTGGGAGAGGTCCAAGCATATAACTCTGTTCAGAGAAAGCAAGGACTTTCAAATAAATAATGTCTGCCAGACAAACTTCTCTGGGGAAGGAAATGGAGGGACAGCTAACTAATAGCCACAATACCTCAACAATTAGTTCTGTCCAGAACAGTCAGTATTCCCCTTTCCCACTGGAAAAAAAACAAATCAAACCACAGGCTAAAAATTTCCATGCAATGTGCAGAGGCTGCTTTTTCTCTCCTTGATAGAGGGAGAAAACAGGAAGACCCTGCTGCTCCAGAGGAGGGCAGGGAAGAAGACTATACAACAGTCCCCACTTCGTTCTCTCATGGATACTTGAAACAGATGCTTACAACAAGTCACCACATTTTTTACTGACAGTTCTGAGATGACAGTTGATTCTGGTTCACAGCACGGTATTGAAAATTACCAAAATCCTCAATTGTAAAATGCTGCTCTTATGTTCTGTGAGCAACAAGCACTGGTTGCATATCCTGAGACTTTATGGCTTATGAATCGTGTTAGCCCAGCTGGTTAGAGCTAACACAGCACAAAGCCTGGGGAGAGGCAAGGTGCCAGCAGCAAGCAAGGCTGGGTTTCTGGAGTATTGCATGTCTCCTGCAATGGGAAGGGAAGAGAACAGCGTGCTTGGCTGCAAGGAGAACACTGTCTGCAGGCTGAGATTTAAGCTCTTGAATAAATGTTGGTGTTAAAGAAACCCTTAATGATCCCTTTCTTGCACTGAATGTCTCCAAAAAACCACCAGGGAGATAAGAGGCCTCCAATAAGAACAGAGCCAATAGGACGCACAGGAATTACAGAATCACTGAATTACTGAGGCTGGAAAAGCCCTCTGAGATCATCCAGACCAGAACAAAACACCACCACAGCAGCCAGACCAGGGAACTAAGGGCCACAGCCAGGCTGGCCTTAAACACCTCCAGGGATGGGGACTCCACCGCAGCCCTGGGCAGCCCATTCCAGGCTCTGATCACCCTTTCCCTGAGGAAGGGCTTCCTAACATCCAACCTAACCCTCCCCTGGTGCAGCGTCAGGCCCTGTCCTCTCATCCTGGCACTTGTTGCCTGGGAGAAGAGCCTGATCCGGACCTGACCACAATCTCCCTTCAGGAAGGTCCCTGCTTAAGTCTCCTCTTCTCCAGGCTAAACACCCCCGGCCTCTCCTCATTAGCCTTTTCCTCCAGTCCCTTCCCCAGCCTCATTGCTCCTCTAGAGCTGCTGCAGCCCCTCAGTCTCTTTCTTGAAGTCAGGAACCCAGAACTGCCCCCAGTACTCAAGGGGAGGACTGCCCAGTGCCCAGTACTGAGGGAGAACAACATCCCTAGTCCTGCTGGCCACACTACTGCTGTTACAAACCACATCATGTGGAAACTGGACATCATAAAGAGATTTAAAACACATCTAGGACTACAAATGCCCAAATTCCATTTAAATACAAGTCCTTTTAGAAGCACCAGACTTGTGTCTAGAAGTAAATCTCTTTCCATTGTTAGAGCATAGCTGTGCCTGGCAAGGCTGAAGCATTCCATGAGGTCAGAGCACTGCTGTTGTTAAAGCTGTGCAAATGCAGAGCAGCTAAGTTCCTCCGGGCAGTGAACACACAGCTCTGTCTTCACTGGATCCTACATAAACAAAATGCTGCATATATTTCAAGCCAGAATATTTATAGAGGCATCTAAACTTGTGTGATTCCCAAAAATTCAATTACAATGATGATCTATTTGCATTTAGCATATTAAAATGATATTAAAATAGCTTGTTTCTGAAGCATTTACTATCCTGAAACATTAACACAGATTTGCATATTAAGTTTTAATTGCCTCATGGCATGAAGAGCCACATAAAACCCAGGCTGTAGCTGCAGGGCCAAAATGCAGCACCCTGCATTTCATCTTGTTGAATCTCATCCCCTTGGCCTCTGCCCATTTATCCAGCCCATCCAGACCTCTCTGCAGCATCTTCCTACCGTCCAGCAGGTCAAGACTCACCCCCAACTTGCTTTCAGATCCAGATGGGCCACATCTCATAGTATCAAAACATCCTGTCCCACCACCACAGCTGCACCAGCAAAAGGCCACCCAAAGCTTGTGGCCCAGAGAGAGCCCTACTTACAGACAGCCTAATCAGACATCAGGTCCTAACCAGACAGCTCAGGAAGAGACACTTGCAGCTCACTCCATGTTTCGTACCTCCTTTCTTGCGCCGCTTACACAGGAGCCCTGCCATCGGAGCCGCAGCAGCACACGCAGCTCACAGCCCAACGGCACAGAGCCCTCTGAACGCACGAGGATGAGGGGCTGCCACCTCGGGACTGCCAAAGCCATGTTAATTTGGGCATGGTGACACAGGAGGAGGTACTAAGACAGACCAAGATAGCCTCTCAGCTGCTAGGGGAGGGGGAGGAAGGCAATAGCACTTGCCCATGGACTCCCAAGCCAGGAATTCCTCTGCAGACAGCCTGCTGCTGGCCACCTTGGAGCAGGCACCTCAGAGACGGTGTTTTCTCTGCAAGGAGCTTCATCTCCACCCCTTGTGGCCAAGAAAGCCAATGGAATCCTGAGATAGATCAAGAAGAATGTGTACAGCAGATCAAGGGAGATTCTTCTCCCTCTCTACTCTGCCCTTGTGAGGCCACATCTGGAATATTTTGTCCAGTTCTGGGCTCCCAGGCTCAAGAGGGACAGAGATTTGATTGAGAGAGTCCAACAGAGAGCCATGAGGATGATTAGGGGACTGAAGCACCTGCCTTATGAAGAGAGATTGAGAGACCTGGGGCTTTTTGGGTTGGAGAGGAGGTTACAAGGTGACTTAATCCCTGCCTATAAATCCATGAGGGCTAGATGTCAAGAAGAAAGAGACAATCTCTTTCCACTTGTGCCCTGTGATAGGACAAGGGGCAATGGGTGGTAGTTGGAGCACTGGAAGTTCCATCCCAACATGAGGAAGAACATCTTTACTGTAACAGTGACAGAGCACTGGCACAGGCTGCCCAGGGAGGTTGTGGAGTCTCCTTCTCTGGAGGCTTTCCAGACCTGTGTGGATGCCTTCCTGTGCAGCCTGCCCTAGGTTCCATGGTCTTGCTCAAGCAGGGTAGTTGGGCTTGATGACCCCTGGAGGCCTCTTCCAACCCCTAATGATCTGTGTATATCTGGCCAATGTGCAGCCAGGTTCCTCACAGTGACAGCAACACCAGGAACATACAGAGTCACAGAGCAACAGCCAACACGACTGCATTTAGGAAGACCCATTTGTCAGTGTTCTCCCAATACCCACTGTGCTCTGGAACCCCTTCACGCTGCTCTTGAACAAACGCTGAGATGTTGTCTACTTGGTGCCCCCAGCAGTCAGTTATCACTGCTGAACAAAGACACAGAAGCAGGAAAAGGAAACCAAAAAATACTGGGGAAAAAACCCAAAGGAACCCACAAACCAGCAAGTAGAGACAGATAAAACAGCAGTCCAGACACAGCAACAGGTACCTTCCACAGAGGAATCTCCTAAGTGTTTGAGTGCCAATTTACAACAACAAACAGCATTCAGCTCATGCTTTCAGGAGCACTACGGTACTGTAAACATTATGGGTGCTGATCAACTGGCAAACACCAACCTCACAGCCTCCATATCAGCAACAGTGGCTTTGCTGTAAGATTTACACCAGATCCTTACATCAAACAAGCCATTCATAGAATCATGGAACTGTTTCAGCCAGAAAAGACCCTCACAATCATCATGTCCAACCTTTTACCAGCCCTACCAGTACCACTAAACCCTGTTCCTCAACACAACATCGACCTCTTCTAACCCTGAGTGATTCTGATTCCGTAACT
>VXBP01005793.1:0-80719 GCA_013400115.1 Rhinopomastus cyanomelas
CATCTGCCAGTTCTCTCAGGACCCGTGTGTGTATCTCATTGGATCCCTGAAGTGATCAAAGTTTGCATGCCTAAAATCCAGGGTCGTAAGCTTAGAAAACTTAGAAAACTTAGAAATCCTCCTGGTTGCCCTGAGTATCTTAAATTCAACCGCTTCATGGTCACTGCAGCCAAGGCTGTCCCTGAGCCTCACATTGGTCACCAGCCCTTCCCTGTTTTTGAGAACAAGGTCCAGCATAGGACCTTTTCTTGTTGGTTCCTCCACCATTTGGAGGAGGAAGTTGTCATCAATGCAATCCAAGAATATACTGGATTGTTGGTACCTTGTTGTGTTGTCCCTTCAGGGACAACAGATGTCAGGGTAGTTGAAATCCTCCATGAAGACCAGGGCCTGTGGCCTGGAAGCCACTACTGTTTATCTGTGAAGGGCCTCATCTGCTTGGTTCTGCTGGTCAGGTGGCCTGTAGCAGACCCCTACAGTAACATTGCCATCCCCTGTCTTACCTTTAATTATAACCCACACACTCTCCACCAGCTCATCACCCTTCCCCAGGTGGAGCTCCACTGATTCCAGCTGGTCACTGATATAGAGGGCAACACCTCCTCCTCTCCTTCCCTGCCTGTCCTTCCTAAAGAGCTTGTACCCATCTATCCCTTCATTCCAGTCATGGGAATCATCCCACCAGGTTTCAGTAACAGCCACCATGTCATGGCCTCTCAGAAGCACAGTGGCCCTTAATTCATCCTGTTTGTTGCCCAAGCTCTGTGCATTTGCGTAGAGGCACTTCAGCTGGGCCGGCCCTGTCCTCCTCTTGTGCCAATTCCCTGTGAGAAAGGAACTGCTGGTGGACAGCAGGATGACCATGAACCAGCAAAGTGCCCTTGTGGCCAAGAAGGGCAATGGCATCCTGGGGTTGATATGAAGGAGTCTGGGTAGCAGAGGGAGAGAGGTTCTCCTTCACCGCTGCTCTGCCCTGGTGAGACCACATCTGGAATACTGTGTCCAGTTGTGGGCCCCCGAGTTCCAGAAGGACACAGAACTGCTGGAGAGAGTCCAGCACAGAGCCAAAAAATGATGAAGGGAGCGGAACATCTCCCTGATGAAGAATGGCTGAAGGAGCTGGGTCCCTTTAGCTTGCAAAAAAGGAGACTGAGGGGGTCACTCAATTAATGTTTATAAATATGGAAAGGACTGGTGTCAGGAGGACAGAGCCAGACTCTGCTCAGTAGTATCCAATGATAGGACAAGGGGCAACAGGTGTAAGCTGGAACATAGGAGGTTCCACATCAACATGAGAAGGAACTTCTTCAGAGTGAGAGTGTCAGGGCACTGCAACAGGCTGCCCAGGGTGGTTGTGGAGTCTCCTTCTCTGGAGATGTTTAAAACCTGCCTGGACATGTTCCTGTGCGACTTCATCTAGGGGATCCTGCTGTGTCAGGGGGATTGGACTAGATAATCTTTGGAGGCTCCTTCCAATCCCTAATGTGATCTGATTCTGTAAGAGCAGTGAAATATTGACACTCCAGACTTCAATTTCTCAAAGAGTCAATGTCTGGGCAGAGCCTCTGCCTTTCTTCTCTGAATTTATGCAAGTCCTGTTGCCTCTAACATTATCCATGATGTCCAGAGCTATCTGAAGACTTCTTGAAACTGTTAAGTAGTAACAGGAGTGGTGCTGATTCATAAAGGAAGGGGAGCCAGCACCTCAAATGATAGAACGGCAATCAGGCATAGTGCCCTCACCGTGAAAGCGTGCAGTCTACAGCATCCAAACAGAAGCAGAACAGGTCTGCTGATGGTAGCCAGGTTCTGTTGAGAGCTCATACTGCTAGAGAAGTCCACAGTGATGATGCAGCTCTGGGGTGAAGGCAGGATCTGCAAGTCTGCAGGTCTGCAATTACGGAGGGGCAAGAGAGGCATAGGAATAGCTGCAGTGCAGCTCAGACAAGAACCAAGGGCAAAACTCAGCTCAAAGGCAGTTCCTGAGGAAAGCAGGAATGTAGGCAAGACCTTATCAAGGCATGTCTTCAACTCAAGGCCAGCTGTGGATACTACACTAGCAGCATAGGGCAGTGTCCACAGAACCTGAGTCCAGGCAGCCAAACCCACAGAAGAGACAAGCACATGCTTGGGTCCTGACAAAACGTGGTACTTGCTCATAATGCTGGTACTTATTCAGGGCTGGCCTGGGAAGAAAAGACATGACCCATGTAAAAGTGCTAGAGTGCAGAAGAATAGAACATCTGCTCCTGCAACCATGAGATCAGATATTTAGGAAAGCACATGCTACCTTCCATACCCGATATCCTCCCTATAAGCCTCAGAAGCTTATCAACCTTTCAAAGGTTTTGCATAGGAAAAATATGCAGCAATTAAATGGACTTTGCTTTCCTAAGTATTTTGCTTATGTCTAGAGCAAGGTCAGCAGAGTATCTCTTCCTTCACTAGTTCATTCCATGAAGTCACTACTCAGGACTTCACATCTAGCATTTATCTTCCGGTACAAGAAGACAGATTTTCATTCCTGTAGATCTTCTTTTTTATTCCTGCTTCTTTGACTAGCTACAGATAATTCTTTCATCCCAGTTCTATGCACGAATGTCATTCACATTTTTCTCCTTGTTCAGCTCCTTTCTGACTTCCATCTCCTGTCACAGGCCCCACTTTTAGCGAGCTTTTTCTCTCTTCATGTCCACTAGCCTTATTCAGTCTCTTTTGCCAGCAATCCCAGTTCATATCTCAAAGACCTGCTTGCTACAAGATCTGCCTCCTCATTCCTAGCAGTTCTGTTTCAGTCTCCTCCATCAGTTCTAACATGTAACTGTTAGACATTGGGTCTCTGTCCACTTCCTTCTCATGAGCTCAACCAGTTGTGTTATCTCTGCCCTACTTTTCTTCCCTTCTTTGCTCTGAGTTTTTTCCCTTTTATCCTCATACAGGCTCAACAATTTGTTTTCCTTGCCCTTACCTAGATCAGACACAGCACACATCTGTAATTGCAAAGAAAGTCTTGCCAGACCTCAAGATGAAAAATGACCTGTGCAGAGATAGATTTGGGGAATATTAAACTGTTATATTCAAGTAGGTCTTTTCAGAGCCCATGCAAAATGTGCTCTCTTAGAGGCTTATAACTTGACCATATGTGCTTAGTACTGAGTGGAACAACAGGAGTTATATTACTCACATGAAGCTTTTCCTTTCTGCTTTCAGCCTCATCACCCCAGAAAATGCTACATCTGTGCCTTAAGGCCCTGGAGTTCTTGTGGAGATTTTCAAGGAAAGTTTGCCACAACTTTTTAGACATGGTCAGAACCAACATATTTTCCTCCAGTCTTATTTTTGGAAATGGCTGTACTGAGTTTTCCAAAATAATCAGCCTTGGGCAGACACCTGACATGGAAATTTTCAGCCTAAACTGCGTTTTAAGTTTAACCAAGTTAGAAAGCAAGGAAAAGCAAGGCTTCATTATGGGAAGAGTGGAGGCAGACAGACAGTGCCACCAAACATACCTGTGATACTGACATGTTATAGGTAACATTAATATCTATCTTAGCAAAGATTATACAATTGTTTCCAAGATATTAAGCTTTAGTCTTTGTGGCCAGTCTTCCATGCTTGGTACTTGACCAGTTTTGTGTATTTTTTTAAGATTTTTTTTAAAAAGCCTAGAAAACAAACAATTTACTGAGACACTGCTGAATTATGCGTGTGAGAAAGAAATGTCCCGAACATTTTGCCCATTGCTAGGAAGTTTTTCCAGGACAACTATTCAAGGATGGCTAAAGAACAGAACATGAAACTTGGCTGTAATGAGCACTACGTGTCTGAATACAGTGGGAAGGACTTGGGGAGAGGAGGGGAAAATCACTACATATGGGTTGTCTCCCCAAAACTTGAAGACTAAGGGGAGGGAATTTTCTGCAGTTTCAGAACTCCTCATTTTGTATGAATCCACACATGCCTCCCTCCGCCACCAAGGGCAAATGAACTCACACCCTGGGTTGCTCTTCTGAGCTCCAAATGAATCTCCACTGTTCAGCAAACTCCTGGATCCTGTATCTATAAATGGGTGATAATTGTAAGTAAGTTTCCAAAGGTTGCTGTTCCCGAGACGATGATTATACCTGCAGGACAGATTCAGCAGATACCTCAAGTGGCCACTTATTATCTATACATAAACCAGTGCCTCACTCTCTGCTTGGCATGATACAAGCACTATGGGACTTCGTTCATCCCTTCAAGCTACAGTATTTGTTTAACTTTCTAACTATTAGTGGTTTTCTTAGGCCAATCTTACTGGTTTTTCCTTTGTCTTCAAATCTTGCCCCTGAACCTTTGTTAGATAGGCTCATTTCACCTAAATCATAGAATCATTAGGGATTGGAAGGGACCTCGAAACATCATCTAGTCCAATCCCCCTGTCACAGCAGGATCACCTAAACCAAGTCACACAGGAACACATCCAGGCAGGTCTGAACATCTCCAGTGAAGGAGACTCCACAACCCCTCCTGGACAACCTGTTCCAGTGCTCCGTCACCCTCACCGTGAAGAAGTTCCTTCTCAGGTTGATGTGGAACCTTCTATGTTCCAGATTACAACCATTGGCCCTCGTCCTATCACTACATGACACCGAGAATAGCCCAGCTCCATCCTCCCAACAACCACCCCTCAAATATTTGTAGACATTAATGAGGTCACCCCTCAGTCTCCTCTTCTCNGCCTACAACATAATTTCAAGGCTGATCTGATGCCCTTCTGAAGCATGACGGTTGGATTTCTAAGCCTGCCATATTGTTTCATCTCCAGATAGAAGGAAACCACCAGACAAACTCAATGCAATTTCTCTCAGTTCTATTAAAAAGTTTCTGCTGCCTGTTTGTTTAGTGTTTTTCCTCTCTTTTAGCTAGGAAGTATTGCTTGATAAGCTGCTTTTTATTCAATCTAGAAGAAATTCTGAGAGAGGGTACAAAATACAGAGTAAGAGGACTCTAGAGGACTGAGTCCACTAGACTAGGAATTGCATTCACATGGCTAGGACTAGCCATTGCACAGCTATATAGTTCCAGGAAGTCAGAGATACAAGACATTCAGATTCTGACATGTAACTTCAGGTTAATTTTTCATTGGTTTTGTTTGGTTTTCTTTCAGAAGGAAGGTTTTCTCCACCTCAGAATCCTGTGTAACTGACCCTACATCTGCAAAAGCAGCCAGCATTTCAGCAGACTACTCCATCTGTGGATAACTGACATTGTAAGACGCAGGGTGATGAAACAGTAGCATGAGTTTGGGGCATGGCAGGTAACGTCCAAGCATACACACAGATTTTCTGCACCACACAGCAGAAGAAAAAGTGTTACTGACACATAAGGGTGTATATGTGGTTGAAAAGTTGTCATCTGCATTGGGAGGCAAGGTTCTAGGCTGCAGAAATGGGACAAATTTGGGATAAGCCCCAGCTGACAAGAAGATGTCTGTGCACTAGTAATAAATCCCCTAAGGCACACCACTTCATGTTCTCTGTGCTCTCTGAGTTTTCTGAGCTTTCATGTGTAGATGTACATATATGCACAGTACCAGGTAAGTTTCTCACAGACAGCTGCTTAAACCACTTAGGCATCTAACACTTGGCTCATTGTACCAGCTTCCTCTGCAGTCAATGACGGAGAGACACCTCACGGAAATTCCCCAGATCCAGCCATAGATATCAAGGGTTAAGTCAACTAATTGCCTTTGGAGCTGTTGACTCTTCTGCTGAGCACACAAAAAGCCAATATAAGGAGCTAGGCTAATTGTCTATGCTGTAAGAGAGCTCATATTACCTGAAATAAATGCTCCCCAGCATGTTGGCTTGTACAGAAACCTTCTTCATTCACTTACACTTAATTCCTGTATCCCTGATGGTCAGAGTATATCCAGCTTTCTAATAAATTCTGAAAGACGTACATCAGCCAATGACTCCTTTTTCCAGGAACATCTTTACTGTAGCTTAGAAAGGAATCAGACTAACAATGAACAGTAAGTGGCAGCAATATTTGTTTTGGCTTCTAAACATGAAATTCAGCTCATTTAGCATTCAAAGACGTTGGCAGGAGAAATGGCATAAAGAAAGCTTTGATTTTTACAGTGTCTGCTCCACCTGACACAATGGAAAACATCAGGAACACTGCAAAGTTGAGAAATTATTTAACAGAATCTGAGCTGCAAACGTATATAGTAACTTTAAGATGACTGGCATTTAGAAAAGAACACTATGGAGTAACCACAATCAATTCTTTTGCGTGAAAAAATATATTGTCAATGACAGGAGAGTATCTGTGTGTCTGCCAGCATAGTTCTCAAGTTCACTGAGACTTTTGCTTAAGATATGGTTTCTCCAAGTATTTCTTTCTCACATCTTACCAGGCAAACTCCAAAATAATATGAATATTCCCTATAAGACAAGCTCCCAGAGTATAGTTGAATAACTCAGACACAAGAAGATTCCAACACGGTCACTCGGCCAGCAGTAGAAGTCAGGTGTTGGGTATTTCGTGGCTGTGCATCTTGCAAAGAGCCTTCTCGCCTACTCTGCAGTGTTCCTATTCATGCCATTAATAGGCATATATTTGTCATATGGTGTTTAAAAATCCCACAATATGCTTTCACTCTGCTCTACTATCATCCATCACCATCCACTCTAAACAGCCCGTTCTGGCCTCGGCCACCTCCACTTTGTCATTTGGAGCTTACAGCAGCTTTGACCCTTTCCTGAGGTGGCTGAGCATGTGGAGTACTCCCTTCCCATGACTGCTTCCAGATTGCTATGGGGGGCTCAGGATTTTTTTTGTGTTCAGCCTCAGTTGCAGAAAGCCTTCACTCTGACATCCTGAATACCACCAGTAACCAATCTCTGAAACTGTGAGGACCTTGAAAATTTCTTTTGCCTTGCTACACCCTCAGTAAATTTGCAGATGACACAAAATTAAGCCCAAGTGTCGATCTGCTGGAGGGTAGGGAGGCTCTGCAGCGGGATCTGGACAGGCTGGAGCGACGGGCTGAGGTCAATTGTATGAGGTTTAACAAGGCCAAGTGCTGGGTCATGCACNAGGGAGGGGGGGATAGATTGGATGTTAGAAGGAAATTCTTTACTGACAGGGTGATTAGATGCTGGAATGGATTGCCCAGGGAGGTGGTGATGTCACCATCCCTGGAGGTGTTTAAGGAATGAGTGGACGCAGCGCTTAGGGACATGGCCTAGTGATTAGACACTAGGAGAAAAGGTCCTTTCCAGCCATGATGATTCAATGATTCTATGATTCTTTTAAGACATATAAACCACCTTGCCTACAATAACAAAGAATTCTTTTTCCCAATGTTTGCCTTTGAAAAGCATCAAGCTGCTGTTGGATGACACTATTTTACATAGCAGCACTATAATAGTTAGCTGCTTAATGGAAGAACAAAAACCATTTTCTAATTCCTAACCTACCCCTGCCTCCTAAAGTTGATGTCACAAAACTGGCTCAGGCTCCAGAAACAGAAGGTATATTACTGAAGAAGCAGAGGATCAAATAGGACAGCTGAATGCCTTAAGAGCATCTTTAAAGTCCCGAGATGATAACTGACTGCTTCATTTCTTTGTCAGATGTTTTCATTAAATAGGACTTGTGCTGCAAGCTCTGCTGGGCAGTGGGGAGGCAGGAAGCAAAGCTTGTGTAAGAAGGAGCAGGAGCAGCACATGTTTTGCATTCACTCCTTTGCCTGACTCAACAACCGTGCTGAACGGCCCTGCTGGGAACCACGTCCAGAACTTTTTAGCCAGGAAGAACACTTAGCAGAGTGCCAAGGTCTGCCAAGGTAAAGCAAGAGAGAACAGAGGGGGCTCTCAAAGACCTGAGAGTTTGCAGAGAAATATCTTGTGAAGGGAGAGTGTTAATTACCCCCTTCCTAAGAACTGTACCAAGCGCTCAGGCAGGGGAGGCGTCGAGGAAGTAATAGAGCACAGTGAAGCACTTTTGCAGATGGAAAATTAAACTAATATCTCTCACTGTGGATCAAACCACATCCTATTTTCAGGATCGTTGAGCCTAGCCACATCAGACATGCATGTAGCCTACTGTGCTTTTCTGAGTCTGGCAGTGCCATAGCAGACGTACAGTTTAGCTCACAGAACCTGCTACATTCCAGTTTTCTACCAGGAGGAACTGAAAACACTTGCATGACAGGATAACCCTAAGTGTCCAAGGAGGAATTAAATGCACAAAATCTCTTTAAGTCTCAAACAGGTTTGATCTTTAATCACTGAGATACTTTAAATCTCATGCTCAGTCTGAAAGATATCAGGGATGCAAATCACATGCTAAGCAATTGCAAAATGTTTATCCGTAAGCATTTATACCTTCCCAGCTTTGACGAATTTTAGCGAGTCAATGCAAATAATATTGTACTTTCTTAATGTACTTTTTTTGACTCAAAGCAAGGAATAAGTGTCTACTCTCTAACCAACGTAGTTCTCTTTTGTAATCCCCATATCACTGACATACTGTGGTGTCTACCATAATACAGATACTGAAATAATGCACTAGCAGGACAGTCAGGCTTGAAAAGGAAGGTAAGGCCACACTAGCCTCTTTACCTGAGTTATTAGAAGCCATGGGAAAAGAAAAGTCAGGCCCTTGGAAGGGTGCACTGTGCACAGACCTGGTGTAATCTTAATACTCTGTTTCTCTAATATGCATTGCCCCTGCTGTTAGAACTAAACAGCAGTTTTGCTTAACCAGATTGACCTATTTATTCACACTCAGTCACAAATTCACTAGTCTTCAAGAACAACAGTTACCAGAAACATGTGAGAGCCTTCTGGGTAAGCGCAATTGATTGACAGGCTGCGGTTCAGGAAGAAAACTCAAAGAAAAGATGAAAGCATGAAACCTACTAGAAGCCAAAGGGCAATATTCACAGAGATATGGAAGGGAACAGCAATAACCCACCTTGTTGAACTTAACAAGCTTTTTATGTTTTGTAAGAGCAGAGTAAACTGATGACACACTACATACAAAGCACAAGAAAGCTGATCCTTCATCAACAAGCTTTTTGTTACATGGTCAAACAAGAACTAATGGGAAAATTTGTATTTAAACACTGAGATGCTTAAATCCCTCCTTCTGTTACCATACAAACTGTCTTCAGAGTTCACTGTTGCTTGTGGTGTTGAACTAATATTTCCTTATGCAACTGAGGATCGCAGCTGTTCACCTGATTAGTATTGTCATGATATAAATCTGCTTGTGTACAAAAGAACAGTCACAGATGTCTGCTTCTGCAGACAGCAGGTAGTTTTGCAAAACAGACCTCAGTGCTTCCATGAAGCTCCCTGACTGCTGCATTGTGACTTAGAATTAAACATAATCATTCCCAGAGTATGCAAACACAGCACATCTATGAAAATTATGTGAAGTATTTACTTTCTCATATATTGCTGACTGTACCAGAGAGCCTGGCCACACAAACCAATAATCTCAGCGTGATTCAGTAGCACTTGCTAAGTCTCTAGCAGTGGGTCTGCTCCTGTGCTGCAAACCGTAAAAATTTAGTAAGCTGCTTTTATGCTGCTTGTGACACAGCATAACTTAGGTCCTTCTTTCACAACACTTTTAGCTATAAACAATAAAAAAGCAAAAGGCAGTAAAAGATTATATTTTTTTTCCTTACTATGCCTTTAATAAACACAGGCTAAAGCTCTGCTAATATTTTTGTGTTCCAAAGCAGAATTACAATTGAGAAGGTTTCTAAGGTAATGGAGGAAAGAGGCCAGAAGAAAATTGTTTTTTCTTTTTCCTTTCAAATGGACAGGTTTTGAAGTGGTTACATAATACTTTAAGTTACTGAATACAGAACATTACTCTGTTCAAGAATAAATGATTCACATATGCAAAATGATTCAGACAAATTTACATTCTGTGAATAAATGTTTATTTATGACATTACCCATGCAGCATGAACAAAATGAGGCGGGGACAGGCCATGATATCTCTCCCAGGATATCAGAGAATCACAGACTGTTAGGGATTGGAAGGGACCTCGAAAGATCATCTAGTCCCAAACCCTCTGCCAGAGCAGGATCACCTAGATGAAGTTGCATAGGAACATATCCAGGTGGGTTTTAAACATCTCCAGAGAAGGAGACTCCACAAGCCCCGTAGGTAGCCAATTCCAGTGCTGTCACCCTCACCATGAGGCTGTTCCTTCTCACATTTATGTGGAAGCTCCTATGTTCCAGCCTATACCTATTGCCACTTCTCCTATCACTGAACGTGGCTGAGCAGAGTCTGGGTCCATCCTCCTGACACTAATCCCTTCCATATTTATCAACATCAGTGGGGTTACCCCTCAGTTATTTTTTTCCAAGCTCAAGAGACCCAGCTCCCCCAGTCTTTCTTCAGCAGGGAGATGTTCCGCTCCCTTCATCATCTCTGTGGCTCTGTGCTGGACTCCCTCCAGCAGTTCTGTGTCCTTCTGGAACTGAGGGGCCCACAACTGCACACAATATTCCAGATGTGGTCTCATCAGGGCAGAGGAGAGGGGGAGGAGAACCTGTTCCCATCTACTAAGCACTCCTCTTCTAATCCACCCCAGGACACCATTGGCTTTCTCAGCCACAAGCGCCCCTTGCTGGCTCATGGTCATCCTGCTGGCCACCAGGACCCTCAGGTCCCTTTCTCCTGCATTGCTCTCCAACACGTCAGTCCTCAACCTATACTGGTACCTGGGGTTGTTCTTGCCCAGATGCAAGACTCTATGCTTGCACTTGTTATAGTTCATTAAATTTCTCCCTGCCCAGCTCTTGAGCCTGTCCAGGTCTCACTGACTGGCAGCACAGTCTGCTGGTGTGTTGGACACTTCTCTCAGCTTGTTTGCTCCTAAACTTGCTGACAGTGGTCTCTAATCCCTCGTCCAAGTCATTTATGAATATATTGAATAGTATTGGTCCCAGTACTGACCTTGGGGGGACTCCACTAGATACAGGCCTCCAGCTATATTCTCTCCCATTGACCACTACTTTCTGGCTTCTATCCCACAGCTAGTTCACAATCCACTTCACCACCCAATTGTCCAGACCACACTGCCTCGGTTTGGCTAAGATGATGCTGTGTGAGACTGTGCCAAATGCTTCACTGAAGTCAAGACAGAAGTTGCAGCAGTATTCATTGTGGCTGGCTCTGGCCTCTAACACTTGGCATCACTGCAACATAAAAAGGGTGGATACATTCTGTTGAAAGTTTCCTGATAAACTTTTCACTTGCCTAGAACATAGTAATCCTGCCTGAAAGTTGAGAAAATTATGAGTATCAGAAGAAGCAGCCAATTAATTTAGAAAAGCAACCATACTTTTAATGGAAAACCGTCATCAGCATCCTTGTTCTCATTATGAAAATTCTGTGGAAACAACCAGAGTCTATTTAATTGACTGTTGCTGAAATTACAAACTTTTCATACAAAAATGAAATTATTAAATGCCAAACTGCTCCATTTTTACTCATAAAATTTAAATATTGCCAACACTTTTACCTATAGTTATCAATGAACAGAGAGAGATGTTAATTTGTTAAATTTAGTTCTTCACTGAAGACCTAAATAAAATCTTGGGTGTAAATGCTTAGTTGGCCTCATGCAAGCATCAGTCGCTGGTCATCAACACACGTCTATGTGTAGGAAGGATGTGTGGATGGATAGGAATAAATAAAATTGCTATTACTTGTGGTCAGGTACCAGAATAATGATTAGCCAAATTATTAGTCAAATAATTTTATTACAATCATGTATGTTCTTACATGGTATTTCAACTAAAGAATGCTCACAGTGTGAAAGATGAATGTCTTGGTCAAGATTAGTGAGTATAGATAAAGTTGATCTTTCTGTTTGGAGTAGAGAGAGGAAGTAAATCATATTTATAAGGGCCATAAGGTAAGACTTTAATGCATTATTAAGGAAGGATAGTAAAACTCAAGTGTTGCCAGTGGAAGGAAAATAGGAATTTTTAAAGTGCTTTTGGAATCTTGCACATATTTAGTCGAGTGTGGCCCAGCTGATGCTTTACAAGTTTGGACAGCCTTTGTGTAAATTTCTGCACGTGTGAAATTCTTGTGTACTATTCCAAAAGACTTCAGACAAATAGGATCCGTCACCACAAAAAGGTGGGATTTTATTCTATTTCTCTGGACAGCATTAGGCAAATTTATCTCTTCCTAAAGGTTTGGATTTAAAGTCCTATTTTTCACCTATAAGTCTTTACTTTATAAAGACACAGAACTGCTTGAGAGAGTCCAGTGCACAAATATAATTAAGAGAGTGGAATGGCTCCCTGATGTTGAAAGGCTGAGGGAGCTGGGTCTCTTTAAAAGTCTGGAAAAAAGGAGACTGAGGGATGACCTCAGTAATGTTGATAAATATGGAAAGGGCAGGTGTCAAGAGGATGGAGCCAGGCTCTGCTCAGTGGCATCCAATGAGACGACAAAGGGCAATGTGTGTAAGCTGGAACAGAGGAGGTTCCACATAAATACAAGAAAGAACTTCTTCACAGTGAGAATGACAGAGCACTAGAAAGGCCTGCCCAGTGGGATTGTGGAGTCTCCTTCTCTGGAGATGTTTAAAACCTGCCTAGACAATTTCCCGTGTGACTTGATCTAGGTAATCTTGTTGTGTCAGGGTGATTGGACTAGATGATCTTTCGAGATCCCTTCCAAACCTTTACGTTCTGTGATTACAACTCATTAAAACAGTGATGTTTTAGTAAGTATTTTAAATTATTAATTATTACTATAGAGGTATATGGCACTGTGTATATTTTATTATTGCATATTATGATACATTATTATTCCACTAATTAATAATCTTACAGTTGACACCACTATAAGGCACAGAGAAGCAACTTCACCATAGCCCTATAGGGAGTCATTGAGATGGGTTCCCAGGAATTTGTCCAAGCCTCTAGTCTTGGAAGACTTACAAGAACATGTATTAATAGTGCAAAGTACAAACAAGGCTTCTGTCTATGAATGGCTACAAGAGAGATAACCCCACCAGCGAAGATCATTTTGCTATAACGTATCAAGGCAATCAACTACATTAAATGCCTATGAGAGATACTACATTACAAATCTGCATTTGTGTTTGACATCCTACTCAACGTTATCAAAAGTCTGCAAAACTGAGTTGTTTTGCCACTCTAATACTTCAGACTTCCCTGAGAAGTTTAGATTTTTCTAAAATATACAACAGAGCACTTAACAGTCACTGTAAAACTACTGCAGAGACAAGACCCTGCAACTTTTGGCCATGCTTGTACCTCTCAGGTCCTTAGACTCAAACAGTAAATCTAAACTTTCTTTACACATATAGTACAGTTACAAGTTATTAAAACCATATCCCATATGCATGTAATCAGTTGTCAAGCAGTCAAGCTTTATTGACTTTGGCTTTTATGACAACTACCAGTTAGTAAAAGATATAGGACACACCTAAATATAGCAGCCTGATAGGAAACCAGAGCCCTCTCACAATGATAAGAAAAAGTGCAAACAACAGCCACAAGAGCCCACAGGACATTAACTCCATGTCATGGCAGTCCTTTGGATTAACACAATGAAAACTGCTTCAGATATTACTAAAGCTAAGAGATGACTTATAAAACTATACATTACCAAAATGTCTGACTGAAATGCTGGGTAAGATTTGGAACTTTTATTTTTTCTTTAATTTGGCCTTTCAGTTCTGTGCTCCTGCTCTGATTCTGAGCAGAGACTTAGGTAAGACAGAACAATGGTCTCGAAAGAATGTGAAACCTGGTCCCCCATCCTCTGGTCCTTATAGAAACTTGCTCTTGCCTCATCTTCAAAAGCATGGATGCACTGCGTTGTGGTATTCATATTTCTGCAGCGCAGCTCCTCCTGAATGAAGGATGGGCCCACACTTTGTTTAGCTAAGAATTTTCTTTCTCCAGCTCTAGTTACCAGGGAGAGACATGCAAGCCTCATCCCTCTGTGGCTCTGCATGACCCTCCAACTGTCCCTTTGAACTTCATCATAGAGTCACACAATGTTAGGGTATGGAAAGGACCTCTGGAGATCATCTAGTGCAACACTCCCTGCCATAGCAAGTTCTCCTAGAGCAGACTTGCACAACAGATCCAGGCAGATTTGAATGTCTCTGAAGTCAGAGACTGCACTTCTCCAGGCAGCCTGTTCCAGTGCTCTGTTACCCTCACCATGAAAACGTTTTCCTTATGTTTAAATTCAGTTGCCTATCTTCCAATTGCCTTGGTCCTATTGCCAGGTACAACCAAGAAAGCCCAGTCCCGTGCTCTTGACACTCGGGTCTATAGGTACCTATATAAGCTCTTCTCTGTCTCCTCTCCAGGACAAACAGCCCCAGCTCTCTCAGCCTCTCCTCATAAATTAGATGCTCCAGTTCTCTGATCACCTCAGTAGCTCTATGCTGGCATTTCTCGAGTAGCTCCTTGTCTCTCTTGAACCGGGGAGCCCAGAACTGGAGACAGTTCTCCACATGTGGCCTAACCGGACCAGAGTAGAAGGGAGGAGATTAACGCCTCTCCCCACAGAGTGAATTGGTGTCGTCACGGAACACGGCAGATGATTCTCCTCAGCCCTTCAAACACCCCCAAGGCCGGGCAGACGCCGAGAGCAGTGCCCGCAGGTCCCCCGGCACTCCCCAGCCCCCAGCACATCAGAGTCCCCACCCGCTCCCCTACCTCGAGCGCGCGAGCAGCGCAGCCGCCCGCCCGCCACCCAGCGCCGCCCGCCACCCAGCGCCGCCCGCCACCCAGCGCCGCCCGCCACCCAGCGCCGCCCGCTGCAGGGCTGAGGGCGCCACCTGGCGGGGCCCAGCGGCAAGCCGCACGTGCGGTGGGGCGACCGCAACGTGCGCGGGGGCAGCCGCGGGGGCCGCACCTGTCGCGGTGCCCCAGGGGCTGGCGGCGTCACGCGCCGCGGCGGGGCTCAGCAGGCGGCAGGGCCCCCGGCACGAACCCCACGTGGACCCGCCCCACGACCCATCGATAGGCCGCCCCGCCCGGCGCAGGTCTCAGGCAGTCGCCCCACACTCTGTGGTGCTGCCGCACTGCCCGCGCAGAAGCGCGGAAATGTTTTTCCACTCTTCGCCTGTCGGCGGCCATCGCCACACCGGCTCCTGGCAGCAGCAGGCGGGGCTGGTTACATAATGCCTGCCACGTGTGGGAAAGGAACCTTGTCCGGTGAGACCAACGACTTGCGTAAGAACAGGGGCAGGAACAAATGAAACCTCCTTGTCTGCAGAGCAGCGCGCAGCCCCTCTGTGCCCTAGGGCATAGCATCATAGAATCGTTCCCATGGGAACTGATCTTCAAGATCATCGAGTGCAGCCATTAACCCAGCAGAAACAAGCCCACTGCTAAGCCACGTTCCTCAGTTCCGTACCTACATGGCTATTAGACATATCCATGGATGGCAATTCAGCCACCTCCCTGTGCAGCTGGATCCAACACCCAATGACCCTTTCCATTAAGAAGTTTTTCCTAATGTCTAACCTAAACTTGAGTCCATTTCCTCTTGTTACACGTGAGAAGAGACCAAGACCTACCTCTGTACAACATCCTATCTGATAGTTGTACAAATCTATAAGCTTTCCTGTCAACCTCCTCCTCCTCAGAATGAACAGCCCCAGCTCCCTCAGCTTCTTTACAAGGCTTGTTCTCCAGACCCTTCACCAGTAAGGGACAGGTGTGAAAGCCTCCTTAACCCCTTCTGGTAACCCAGCCTGTCCTGGGTGGCACTATAGAGTGAGCCACTGTCATGCCAATGTTTCTAGGAATAACCAGGCCTTCCACTGGGACTCCTTTGCACCCAAGTGGTGCTTGGAGGTCCTAGCAAGGTGGGATAAATCCAGGAGGTCTTGCAGCAGTACGACAACATCCTCCACAAAAAAGAGAAGTGTCCTAGTTATTAGAGACTTGCTCCTGAAAGGGACTGAAGGCCCAATATGCGAAGCTGACCCTCATCACAGGGAAGTCTGCAGTCTACCTGGAGCCTGAATCAGGGATACAACTAGGATGCTCCCTAACCTGATGAAATCAGCTGACTATTACCCACCGCTGATCTTCCAGACAGGTGGGGAGGAAGCTATGTTCTGTAGCCTGAGGGGAATTTTGGATTTAGGTTGGACTGGATGATCTTTAAGATCTTTTCCAACCTTATAATTACTGTGATACTGTGATACTGTGAATGAAGAAAGACTACAAGACCTTGGGACATTTGGTAAAAGAGTCTGGGGCACAAACTGTATTTTCTTCATGCCTTCTATTCTGGGGTGAGGACACGGGCTGGAACAGAAGGACTCAGTCCATTAATGCCTGGCTACGAGACTGGTGCTGCAGGCAGGGCTCTGCATTCTTTGATAATGACTGGTTCTATAAAATGCCAGATCTGACAGCTACACATGGGAGAGGTTTATCTCAGAGGGGAAAAAGGGTTCTTTATCAGGAATTGGCAGAGCTCATTCAGGGAGCTTTAAACTAGATTTGAAGGTGGGTGAGATGATTGATGGGTGCACACCAGTGGGAGAGGGCTCTGGTCTTAATGAAAACCAGGCAGCCTCTGGCTGTCCTAGCATGAAAAATGGAGTGCTCAGCTCACTCCCTGAAATGCCCGTATACCAATGCACGCAGCATGGGGAATAAACAGGAGACGTTAGAAAACTATGTCCAGTCAGGTGATTATGATCTGGTGGCAATTACAGAGACCTGGTGGGACAGCTTGCATGACTGGATGTGGTCATGGACAGCTATGTCCTTTTCAAGAGGGACAGGTCAGTAAGGCAGGGTGGTGGAGTAGAATGTATTGAGTTCTGTCCAGGGGCAGATGAAGAGTGGGTACTAATCAAGAGGCAGGCTGGCATGTGTGACACTATTGTGGGTGTCTATTTCAGACCACCAGATCAGCATGAGGAAGCTGATGAGGTCTTCTACAGGCAGCTGAGAGCAGCCCCACAGCTACAGGCCCTGGTTCTATGAGAGATTTTAACAACCCTGATATTTGCTGGAAAACCCACTCAGCCAGCAACCCACAGTCCAGGAGGTTCCTTCAGTGCATTGGTGACAATTTCCTGATGCAAATGGTGGAGGAGCCCACTAGGAGAGGAGTGCTGCTGGAACTTGTACTCACCAACTAGGAGGGTCTGGCTGAAGCAGTGAAGGTTGAGGGCAGCCTTGGTTGCAGTGACCATGAGATGGTGGAGTTCAAGCTGTCCTGTGGTAAAAACAGAATAGCTAGCAGAACCACAACCCTGGACTTCAGGAGGGCCAACTTTGGCCTTTTCAAGCAATTACTAGGGGAAATCCCATGGGACAGGGTACTGGCAGGTAAAGGGGCCCAAGATAGCTGGTTAACATTCAAAGATCACTTCTTTGAAGCACAACACAAGAGAATCCCAACAGGAAAGAAGTCAAGGAAGGGAGCCAGAAGACCTGCGTGGTTAAACAGGGACCTGCTGGGCAAACTGAAGAAGAAGAAGAAAGCCTATAGGTCATGGAAGGAGGGGATGGCCACTTGGGGTGATTATAAGGCTCTGGTGAGAGAATGTAGGGATGCAACTAGAAAAGCCAAGGCCTCCTTGGAATGAAATCTTTCAAGAGATGTCAAGGGCAACAAAAAAGCTTCTTCAAATACATTGCAGGTAAAACTAAACCTAGAGGCAATGTAGGCCCCCTGCCGAATGAAGTGGGTGCCCTGGAGACAGAGGATACAGAGAAAGCAGAGATACTGAACACCTTCTTTGCATCTGTCTATACTTCTGGGAGCTGACTTGATATTAAATTCCAGACTGCTGAGGCTCCAGAAGAAGTGGAGGCAAGAGAGGAGCTTGTCTTGGTTGATGAGGACTGGGTTAGAGATGCCATGAGACCTGATGGGATGTACCTCAAGTGCTAAGGGAGATAGCAGAAGTCATTGATAAGCCCCTATCCATCATCTGTTTTTATGTCCTGGGGATAGGGAGAGGTGCCTAGGGACTGGAGGATAGCAAATGTCACTCCAATCTTCAAAAAGGGTAAGAAGGAAGACCCAGGTAACTATAGACTGGTCAGCCTCACCTCCATCTCAGGAAAGGTGATGGAACAATTTGTCCAAGACACTGTCTCCAGGCACATCATGGACAAGAGGGTCATTAGGGATGCAAAGGGAAGTCATGCTTGACCAACCTGATAGCCTTTTATGAGGGCATAACCATGTGGATAGATGATGGAAGAGCAGTGGATGTGGTCTATCTTGACTTCAGGAAGGCATGTGACACAGTCTCACATAGCATCCTCACAGCCAAACTGAGGCAGTGTGGACAGGATGATTGGGTGGTGAGGTGGATGGTGAACTGGCTGCAGGACAGAAGCCAGAGAGTAGTGGTGAATGGGACAGAGTCTAGTTGGAGGCCTGAATCTAGTGGAGTCCCCCAAGGGTCAGTACTGGGACCAGTCGTATTCAATCTATTCATTAATGACTTGGATGAAGGATTAGGGTGCACTGTCAGCAAGTTTGCTGATGACACAAAGCTGGGTGGTGTCGCCGACACCCCAGCAGACTGTGCTGCCTTTCAGCGAGATCTGGACAGGCTGGAGAACTGGGCTGAGAAAAATCTAATGAACTATAACAAGGGTAAGAGTCTTGCATCTGGACAAGAACAACCCCAGGTAACAGTACAGGCTGGGGACTGACCTGTTGGAGTGTAGTGTAGGAGAAAGGGTCCTGGGGGTCTTGGTGGCCAGCAGGATGACTATGAGCCAGCAATATGCTCTTGTGGCCAAGAGGGCCAACAGCGTCAGTGGATCAGAAGTGGAGTGGTTAGCAGATCAAGAGAGGTTCTTCTCCCCCTCTACTCTGTCCTGGTAAGACCACATCTGGAGTATTGTGTCCAGTTGTGGGCCCCTCAGTTCAAGAAGGAGTTGCTGGAGGGTGTACAGCATAGAGCTGAGGGAGCTGGGTCTTATTAATGTCTATAAATATTTGAAGGGTGGGTGTCAGGAGGATGGAGCCAGGCTCTTCTCAGTGTCATCTGATGATAGCACAAGGGGCAACCTCCTGGAACATAGGAGGTTCCATATAAATATGAGAAGGAACTTTTTCACAATGAGGGTAACGGAGCATTGGACAGGCTGCCCAGCCCGTGGAGTCTCCTTCTCTGGAGACGTTTAAAACCTGCTTGGATATGTTCTTGTGCAACTTGGTCTAGAGGATCCTGCTGTGATGGGGGATTGGACCTGATGATCTTTTGAGGTCCCTTCCAATCCCTAATGTTCTGTGATTCTGTGATTCTCTAACAGAAGTTGTGCTGCTGCATCCACTGAAATAAGGTGACAGTCAACTCCACAGCATGGAGTACTGGTACTCCACCATCTCCTTTTCACAGCCCATCATGGCTAAGCTCTGTTAATGAACTGTTGATCTTGTCTGCAGCTGGTGTGAACTGAAAATTAAGTCAATGGGCTTTGGTTCCCTAAAAGCAGTTGCAAACTTGTCCTGATGAGCTGCTAAGCTCCACTGAAACCAGGAAATTGGAGGCTCTTAAAGCATTAGTAGGGATGTTTACACACTCAGGTGTGACAAGTGTGAATTCGCTCTGATGGCATTTCCAGATACTGTTCCAGAAGCTGCTCACACCTGCGATCAAGGGATTGATGCCCGAGCCATCCATCAAAATGGCAGCTACAGTCCAGGCTGTCACCGGCGCTTGTGGCTTCGCTTTTGGCTGGAGCTACCATCACTATTGTAGATACAACACCAAATCACTGTGACTCCACTGTGGGTTTGAACATATTAGGCAGAGAAAACACATTCATTTTAAAAACCAGAACATTTTTCTTTTGGTCACTGAAACATCTACTAGCAATTGGATGGAGTGAGATGAGAAACAACACTTGGCCAAGTGACTACACCTGTTTACACCATAAGAACTCTACAGGCTTCACTGACACTATTCAGGTCACTCCTAACAGAGGATGGGTGTCCAAGTACAGACCGCGGTAGGTATGTGTTCCATGGATTACTGCTTTCTTTACCGTCTCCTCTCTTCTTCCCTGTGGTTTTGACTGGAATGAGTAATGTTTCAATATTTTAAACATTACTTTTGTCTGTCATAAAGCAAAAGTTGTTGCTTACTGTGCAACACAGTGATATTAAGGATACCCAAACTAGAGGTAACTATCTTCAACTAATTAGTCAGGGTCAATTTAGGAAAGGCTTCCCTCTTATTTCAGTGGGACTGGGATTCAGGTCCTAAAACTTTATCCAGAAATTAGTACATTTTAAGGCTAATTCTGGTCAGGTGTTTGGAGGTCTGGGTAAGGAAAGATTGGCTCAGTATGAATTAGACCCTCTCAATACCTTTGTTTCACTTTTTTTGCCGTTGAAAAGCTCTTAGAAAGCACAGTTCTAAGGAAGAGGAAAAGGAAGACTAGAAAAAGACTAAGCACTTTGCTGGTAGAACCCTGATAATGGCCTCAGTCCATATGTGAAGGATGAGGGTAGACCTTTTCTATTCTCATGTGCAGGCTTCACTGCTATTTCTAAGGAAAATATCCTCTTGTTTTAGACTGGCTAAAGGAGACAGAAGACACCATCACTTGGGAAGCAGGAGCACAGGACAACACAGGAACCAGGCTTTCATTTCTCTGAGGAATCAGAGAAATAACTTCTCTCTCTTTACTGCATACAGAGTTGTCTTGGCTTCTTCACAAGTTGGACCTGTAATTAGACAATAATCTATTTTATTGCCAAAGTGGGACCATTGCTTTAAATTAAAAACCATAGATGAAATTTTAAAGTCTACAGTAGCTCTCAGGTCTGCAAAACTTAAGGTCATTTGGACCATAAGGTTTCAAAGAATACACCTCTGAAAGCACACCTTAAACTGCATAGGGAATAAGAATCAATGAGAAGATCACAGAATCACAGAACATTAGGGATTGGAAGTGATCTTGAAAGATCATCTAGTCCAATCCCCCCACAACAGCAGGAACCCCTAGATCAAGTCATGCAGGAGCATGGCCAGGCACGTTTTAAATGTCTCCAGAGGAGACGCCACAACCTCCCTGGGCAGCTCGTTCCAGTGCTCTGTCACCCTCACTGTAAAGAAGTTCCTTCTCATATTAATGTGGAACCTCCTGTGTTGCAGCTTACCCTCATTGCCCCTTGTCCTATCATTGGATGACACTGAGCAGAGCCTGCCTTTTCCCATTTATCAACATTACTGAAGTCACCTCCCAGTCTCATTTCTTCCAAGCTAAAGAGACCCATCTCCCTCAGCCTTTCCTCATCAGGGAGATGTTCCACTCCTTTCATCATCTCTCTGGCTCTGCACTGGACACTCTCCAGCAGTTCCATGTCCTTCTGGAACTGAGGGGCCCAGAACTGGACATAATATTCTAGATGTGGTGTCGCCAGGGCAGTGGAGAGAGGGAGGAGAACCTCTCTAGATCTGCTAACCAACCCACTTCAGATTCACACCAGGATGCCATAGATCTTATAGACTGGCCAGCCTCACCTCCATCCCAGGAAAGGTGATGGAACAATTTGTACTAGAGGCTGTTTCCAGGCACATCAAGGACAGGAGGGTCATTAGGGACAGTCAGCATGGCTTCACAAAAGGGAAGTCATCCTTGACCAACCTGATAACCTTTGATGAGGGCGTAACCAGGTGGATGGATGATGGCAGAGCCGTGGATGTCATCTATCTTGACTTAAGAAAGGCATTTGACACGGTCTCTCACAGCATCCTTGCAGACAAACTGAGGTAGTGTGGCCTGGATTTTCGGGTAGTGAGGTGGATTGTAAACTGGCTACAGGGTAGAAGTCAGAGAGTGGTGGTCAATGGGACAGAGTCTAGTTGGAGGCCTGTATCTAGTGGAGTGCCCCAGGGATCGGTGCTGGGACCGGTCCTGTTCAATCTATTCATTGATGACTTGGATGAGGGATTGGCATGCACTGTCAGCAAGTTTGCTGATGACACAAAGCTGGGTGGTGTCGCCGACACCCCAGCAGACTGTGCTGCCATTCAGCGAGATCTGGACAGGCTGGAGAGCTGGGCAGAGAAAAATTTAATGAGGTATAACAAGGGTAAGTGTAGAGTCTTGCATCTGGGCAAGAACAACCCCAGGTACCAGTATAGGCTGGGGACTGACCTGTTGGAGTGTAGTGTAGGGGAAAGGGACTTGGGGGTCCTGGTGGACAACAAGATGACTATGAGCCAGCAATGTGCTCTTGTGGCCAAGAGGGCCAACAGCATCCTGGGGTGGATTAGAAGAGGGGTGGTTAGCAGATCAAGAGAGGTTCTTCTCCCCCTCTACTCTGCCCTGGTGAGACCACACCTGGAGTATTGTGTCCAGTTCTGGGCTCCTCAGTTCAAGAGGGATGTGGAGCTTCTGGATAGAGTTCAGCGTAGGGCAACGAAGATGATGAAGGAGGTGGAGCACCTCCCTTCTGAGGAGAGGCTGAGGGAGTTGGGTCTCTTTAGCTTGGAGAAGAGGAGACTGAGGGGTGACCTCATTAATGTCTACAAATATTTGAGGGGTGGGTGTCGGGAGGATGGAGCTGGGCTATTCTCGTTGCCATGTAGTGATAGGACAAGGGGCAATGGTTGTAATCTGGAACATAGAAGGTTCCACATCAACCTGAGAAGGAGCTTCTTCACAGTGAGGGTGACGGAGCACTGGAACAGGCTGCCCAGGGGGGTTGTGGAGTCTCCCTCACTGGAGATATTCAAGACCCGACTGGATAGGTTCCTGTGTGACTTGGTTTAGGTGATCCTGCTGTTGCAGGCGGATTGGACTAGATCCAATCCGTAATGATTCTATGATTCTATGATCTTCTTGGCCATAAGGGCCCATTGTTGGCTCATGGTCATCCCCTGGTCACTTTCTCCTATGCTGTTTTCCAGCAAGTTAGTCCCCAACCCATACTGTTACCTGGGGTTGTTATTGCCCAGATGCCAGACTCTGCACTGCCCTTGCTATAGTTCCTTCAATTTCTCCCTGCCCAGCTGTCCGTCCTGTCCATGTCATGCTGAATGGCATCAAGATAAATTAAGAATAGCAGGAACTGCATGTTTTGCAACTGCACGTTTACGTCAAAGTTATGGCTCCAGTCAATATACTACTTATCAACTATCAAATTTTCACACTGTAGTGTCAGCTTTGGAGACAGGAGCTTTCTGCCTGCCTGCTCTGCCATTCCTAGTGAGACAGCAATTTGTAACATTCCAGGAACTTCTCACTTACTCACTACTTTTTTTCGTGGTCTCCCTATCTGAATGTGCTCACAAGATAAAAAGACCAAAGTTCTAGTTGGATGCAGTATTTCCAAGTGGTTTATTTTCTGGTGGGTTATCCTTGTTGAAATGAAATGAGTAGCAACAAACTGCTAACCAGTGAAAATTACAGAGGTAAATTCACACCAGAGATACTCAGCTCTGTGAAGTTCATGGCAATTATTGTGCAACAGTCAATTTAAACGTTGACTTGAATAAAGAACTACTAAGTTTACTTTTGTAGCTTGTTTTGTATGTGTCTCATTTGCTTGTAATTCATGGAAGTTTGTGTGAAGAGATGTGTGTACAGGAGAACTTTCATGATGGCAAGATTTTGTGGATGTTTATGAGAAGACCTACCAGCAACAGAGTCATTTGTATACCTGCACTGAAAATTAATTTGAAGTATCAGAGTTGTCAGTCAAAACCAAGAATGCGTTTTGTCTGGCAACAAAACTTACAGCAGATTTAAGCAACATATTTTAGCACTCTCAGATGAAATTATTTGGAACAACCCATAGGCTGGAACATACCCATCTGAACCATTCACTGGAGCCTTCAGGAAGGCATAGTCACCACAGAATCACAGAACATAATGGATTGGAAGGGACCTCAAAAGATCATCCAGTCCAATCCCCCTGACTTAGCAGGATCACCTAAATCAAGTCACACAGGAACATGTCCAGGCACGTTTTAATGTCTCCAGAGAAGGAGACTCCACAACCCCTCTAGGCAGCCCATTCCAGTGCTCCATCAACCTCACTGTGAAGAAGTTCCTTGTTGTATTTATGTGGAACCTCCCATGTTCCAGCTTACACTCGTTGCCCCTTGTCCTATCATTGGATGACACTGAGCAGAGCCTGGCTCCATCCTCCTGACACCCACCCTTTCCGTATTTATAAACATTAATTAAGTCACCCTTCAGTTTCCATTTTTCCAAGCTAAAGAGGCCCAGCTACCTCAGCCTTTCCTCATCAGCTGTATTTCTATATTGCGGACACTGAGCAACACTGTGGTTGAATTGTGAAGGGTATGTGCCTGGAGCACTTTGTAGCAGCAGTCACTGTATGTGAAGGGAGAATGCGGATGAAGGATGTGCCCAGGTCTCCCCATTCTTGAAAAATCAGATGAGCAGGAGCATTGTCATCAGCCACACACGGCTAAAGGGAAAGTGGTGTCAGATCAGTTACATGAGGAGACCACAATGGAAACAAAAGCTGGGCTTTTGTAGAAGTGGAACTAGTGGAAACTGTCATGTAAGTGCTTTTCTGGGAGGTCAGTCATTCATCCAAGGCTCAGATGCCTCTCTGTTGCACTCCTGTGTTAAATAATTAACACCAGCTCTGCAAAATTGCCAAATCATATGGTGAAACTAAGGAAAACACGAGCTAAGGGAATAAACCTCACAACACTCCAAACTGCATTTCAGGCTGTTTCCCTGCTCCCCTCCCCTTCAAGGATGGTTCTTCTTGAACAGTTGATTCACACTCTAAATCCCCAGGGCCTTGATACACTATGCAGGAACTGGTATGCTGTGCATCTGTAAGATGAACGCCTTGTAGCCCCTTATTTGAAGTGCAGTGTTTCATTAGCAAGGGCTTAAAAATTGATTTAAACATTATGTTTGTTGCACACAAACACTTCTCACAAAGCCTTCTGTTCCCATTGAGGCTAAAAAATTCCATTGTGTGCGTAATCTTTTATGAGTGCATTCTTTGAATACTTTATTTCTTAGAACTGTAACAGTTCTGTTTATAAAAAGGAATGATACTGATAGCAATGTCAGGAACTTTTAGAAAGGACCACTTAGATCTTTAAATTTCCATATTAGTCCCTTTTCAAGAAAAATACAAAACAAAACAAAGAGTCTCAATTACATAGTTTAAATTCTTTAAGAAACAGCTTCACATGCCAAGCTAAGAAGATACAAAACCAATCTTTACCCCCTTGATCAGACCTTGCAGCCCTCTGAGGACAGCTTCCCATTGGAGCTTTCAATTGGGCACAGCTACAACTGGTTTCTAACTACCAAATGAGAAGTCCCAGGCTATCATGTTGGACTGAGATATTTAGAGAAGATAGTAAGCTGAGGGGTGAGAGGCCTGAGGAAGCACAAGGCTGACTGCATTCTGAGTTTCACAGGGAGTGGTGGAAAAAAACCCAGGCATCCTCTATATGTTAGCCAGGATCTATGTCCAGGGAGACACAGGTAAACGGTGTGCTCGATGCCCTTAATATCCAGACACCTTTTAACACAAGTTGCTGCTACTGAAACTACTTCAGGACAGGACTGGAGCCTATTCTGACCACTTCAGTGCTGTTCAAAACCTCTTCCAACTGAATTTCCAGCACACCAGCTACAGGAGTCTAACTGGTGAGGAGTTGGTCTGATTGACAGTTTCTTCTAATTTACAAGAAACATTCAGTTAAAAGAAGAACAATGTTAAATGCATATTAATTATAGGTAGCAGCTAATCAGTCTCAAGTAAATATTCTCTCGGGTGATTATTCACCCTGACACAATGCCATGTGTTAGAAACAGGGCAGCCAGCAGTGCCACGGGTGACCCATTTTAGTGGGCTTCACTGTACTCCTGGTAGCAGCTTTAGTCTTTTACAAATCTGCTGAGAAATGAGGGCACCCGGGGCACAGGGATAATGGTCTACGCTGCTCCTTCTGCAGAGGTAATTATCCAGTGCCTGAAAAGTATCACATCACTGGACACGTAGACAACTACTTTCAGAATTCAGCAACTCAGTAACTAGGGCAAAGAAACAGATCTGTCTGACATCCTTCTTTACAGAAATCTCTTCAAATTCCTCAGTATAACTTGTTGGAATTACATGCAGATTTAAGAGTTTATTTCTGAGGGGAATTGCACTAGATTAGGAGTAAGGGCATTAAAAGTTTTCAGTGCTCAAAGCTTCTGTTGTTACAGATCAGCACTTCATGGCCGTATTAAGAGATTCCTCTGCTTTACCTGAGCTCCTATAGCTTCTGTTTTTTAATACTTTCTTCATATTTGCTGAGACACTGTTTAGAAGGAAAGTGTGCTGCCTTTGTAAACCCTTGAAAGAATTTGCTGGACAGAAGGTGCCTAGATACAGATGGCAACTGCCTGCCTCTATTGCCTTCTGTCCCAAGTTAGAATCACCCCGTCTGATTTAACAGTTGTTTGACGTATATGGGTCTCAGATTAGAGGGGAACGAGGGTTGTAGACCTTACAGCAAGGGACAACCTTTTAAATCTGAAGTTGCTTGATTTTTCTGTTGCCTTTAGCTAAGTGAATCTTACTTTTACTTTCCTGCAATTTTTCTTGTCATTTTCCTGCTTCTGTGGCAGGAAATCATTCCTCATTCTCAGCTTCTATTAAGCGAGTAGCAGCCTAGGTCTAGCCCTTTCCATCCTGCTTTTGCTTTGAGTCTTAGCCTGAATTTTACTGAATAAGTTTGGTTTATTTGCACTCACTCCTTTTTCCTCACATTAAAACTAGTGCAAATTAAAAACCGTACCAGAATATCTACAGTATTTAGAGTCCATGAAGTAGCCCTTCAGCCTCTAGATGAGAGGCTAAAGCCTCAGCTGCAGTGCATGAATGAGATATGAACTTGCTGGAAACAGAATAGAAGAGATCAACAAGAAAGAGTGGAGATCTACACAGCATGACCCACAAGTTAAAACTGAGTAAGCAGAAACTGTTTTCTCCAGTGAAGAGAAACCCAAAGGAGAAAGCAAGCAACAGTACTTCAGTGTGTAAAAGACTTTCAGAGTGAGGATTCCACTGATTTTTCTGTTCACTGGAAACAGCACAGGTAGGGGGAAAGTGTATTTGTTGAAGAAAACCATCTAATTTAGCTGGTTTTCCGTAATTCCACAAGAACTTCACTCAACCTTGGCATAGTCTGTCCTTTTCACCACAGACTCTCTCTCTCACTAGATTTAGTGCAGGTTCTCTTATTCTGTATTCTCAGTCATCACTGTTTTGAAACATTCATGTTCCTATACTCAGAACAGTGTGACAGCTGAACTCATTTTACTGGGTTTAGTTTAATTTTAACTTTTCCTTCATTTTCAGACTTCTCCACTCATCCTGTCCTTCCCAGTACACTGTCTAGCAGTACTTTTCTGCAAGTTTAAAACCCAGGTTAAAAGATTAATTGAGTGTGACTGTTTCAAATCCATGGCAATCGTCATCCAGGAACCTTTGTCTTTAGTGTCTGTGTTGTGTATTCTGGTGCCAGCACTCCTAGAGGTAGCCAGGCTACTGTGCACCACAGATCACTATGCTAGGACAGTTCTGTATCTTGGAACTTGGTATCTTTGAAGTCATCTCTATGGCAATGCAACCACCTAACTTGGAATTGGCTTGAAGAATCATAAACATAGAATGGTTTAGGTTGCAAGAGACCTCAGACATAATCTAGTTCCATCCCCCTGCCATGGGCTGGGATACCTCTTACTAGAACTGGAGTTGAACTGGGTTAATAAGCTCATCACTGCCCACAACATACTGCAGAGAGGTTATCAGAGTTTTAGCATCTTTGCTTCTGTTCTTTAGCCGCTTCCCTGAGTCATGGCTTTAAGAACTTGTAAGTTTAGCAGTAAAAATAATGTTTAATACTTGCAGTGGGATGAGACCTGATGGTTTTAACTCTAAGGTATGCCTCATAGCATGTCCATAGCATACCTAGCAACAGAGAGAGTAAATGGTGACGTGTAAGAGATTCCACTAAGGCCACAGACCGATTTGTTAGCAGAAACAGGACTAAAACATACAACATTCACCTTTACTGAACAGAGCTCACAAAACCTCAGTTCCTCAAGTTTATGATGTGTCACTAAACTTATGTTAGGTTCAGGTTTTAGGGGAAAAGGTACAATTTTATCTTATTTAGCTGCCTTTTTTTTTTTTTTTTTTTTTTGTCCTCAGCCATTTGAATTCAGGCAGCTATCAGCAACGTCTGAAAGTCTGAAACAGATTTTAGAAAATAATGTAACAGCACACAGGAGGGGAAAAAAGGCAAAACCCCAAACATCTCGACACTGTTTTAGTGGTAAAGGCTGACCATATGGTGACCAAGATGAACACATCTTTCAAGAAGGTATTATTTAACTCAGAGTAATGAGAGACATGAAAGGTCAGTCAGCTGACAAATACCATTGGGTCAGGGAACACACTGAAAATAGAAGGAAAATAATCCTTGTTTTTCACCCAATTATGTGTTCAAAAGTAAGTTTGATTTAAAAAGTGAAAATAAATGGGGGCCAGGGAGGGAAGGGAGGAGGCAAAGCCATACTTTGTATTATGTGTATCGAGTTAGTTGGAGAATACTATCAAAGCAAAATTGCTGTGGTTTCCCGGAGCAGTGTGGAAACTGCAAATGTTTGTGTAGGAGAACAAGCTAGCACTAGCCACTCAGTTTGTTGCTGAGAGAAGAGTTGAATGTCCTATTGCACATTCACCCTTCAAATCTGGTGCAACAAGGCGCTCTTACCCAGTCAATTTAATCAGCTGAGCTGTAACTATCCTCTTACAGCTATTTCTGTGTAACTCCCTCCTGTGGACACTCAAATTGTGGAACAATTAGTCAAAGAATTTACTTCAGAATTGTTTTATTCCAGAACGCAACGTCCACATGAGGGAGTTCTGCTGAAGTGAAGCTGTTCTGCTGTAGCACCCTGGGTCATTTTCCCCACGGAAGCCAGTCCTGTGATTCTGATATTAAATTACTTTAATCTCAAGAGACCTGTTGTGGAGTCCAACAGACTCTCCCTTCCAAACCTAAGTGAATGGCTTCAAAAACTGACTCTAAGAAGAACCCAGAAATACATTATTTCACTAGCTTTTGCATCATCACTCATAGGTCAAAGTTGCATAGAAATAGCTCTGGTGTTGAGGACCTGTTCTGCCCCTACACCTGTCCACTTTGAAGTGTCTCTGCTGTCCCAAGACACTTTCCTTAGGAAGCTTAGAGGAACATCATAGATATTGCTCTGAAAGAATGAATGTCACTCTTACTGGGTGATCGGACGTAAGGCTACAGGAGTATGGGTGAATGCAATATGAAGATTTGTTAAAGGTTGAGCTACAGATACATTGTGCTGTAGAGGTGCAGAAGCAAACACTGACTGCCATAAAATGTCATTCCTGATTGTCATACAATCCTACATAGAATCTCAGAATGAAGTATTAATCCTTATTTCTCTTATGCCTACTTATTCTGTAGGATGAGGATGGGGAGAAAGCAAGAACTGTTTCTTGTAGAATCATAGAATCATAGAATCACTACAGATTGCAAGGGACCTTGAAAGATCACCTAGTCCAGTCCCCCTGCCACAGCAGGATCACCTAAACCAAGTCACACAGGAACACATCCAGGCGGGCCTTGAACATCTCCAGTGAAGGAGACTCCACAACCCCTCCTGGACAACCTGTTCCAGTGATCTGTCACCCTCACTGTGAAGAAGTTCTTTCTCAGGTTGATGCGGAACCTCCTATGTTCCAGCTTACAACCATTGGCCCTCGTCCTATCACTACATGACACCGAGAACAGCCCAGCTCCATCCTCCTGACACCCACCCCTCAAATATTTATAGACATTAATGAGGTCACCCCTCAGTCTCCTCCAAGCTAAGGAGACCCAGCTCCCTCAGCCTCTCCTCAGAAGGGAGGTGCTCAACTTCCTTCATCATCTTCGTTGCCCTTTGCTGGACCCTCTCCAGCAGCTCCACATCCCTCCTGAACTGAGGGGCCCACAACTGGACACAATGCTCCAGGTGTGGTCTCACCAGGGCAGAGTAGAGGGGGAGAAGAACCTCTCTTGATCTGCTAACCACCCCCCCTTCTGAGCCACCCCAGGATGCTGTTGGCCCTCTTGGCCACAAGAGCACATTGCTGGCTCATGGTCATCCTGCTGTCCACCAGGACCCCCAGATCCCTCTCTCCTTCAGTACTCTCCAAAAGGTCAGACCCCAGCCTGTATTGTTACCTGGGGTTGTTCTTGCCCAGATGCAAGACTCTGCACTTACTCTTGTAATTCTACTCATTAAATTCTTCTCAGCCCAGCTCTGCAGCCTGTCCAGATCTCGCTGAATGGCAGCACAGTCTGCTGGGGTGTCGGCGACACCACCCAGCTTTGTGTCATCAGCAAACTTGCTGACAGTGCATGCCAATCCCTCATCCAAGTCATCAATGAATAGATTGAACAGGACCGGTCCCAGCACGACCCCTGCAGTAGGGCTCAGTCAAAGCATAAAAAGCATTTTTCTTTCCAAACTCAGGTAAGCAAAATAGCAGTTTCCTAATTCCTGCTATGGAAGTTTGCCCTACCATAAAACCATCAGAAAGCAGGCTCTTGGACTGTGTGTAAGTCCCATGTGCTGCAGCGGTGTAAAGGAGAGCTACTGCAGAGCTCTGCTCATGCGTTAGTCTCCTCCTGATGACATCATGAGTCCAGAAAGAGCACAGCCTCTGCTTTTTCCTTAAAGGCAGGGAAGCTTTACACTGTTCACAGACCTGACTCATGCCCTTTATGACAGAATTAATTAATGGGGAATATAACCTGTTCAGAATATTCTTTAACCACCTTTTCCCCCTCCAGTTAAAGAATACGTAGCTATTTTTTTCTAAGCACATTCAAATGCACAAAGCCCTTCCTGGCAGATTTCCCATCAGAATTCAACATTATACACACACCTATCTCAACAGTACAGCTGCTTGAAAAGACTGCAAACTTTGTCTTTATGATAAAAATGTTTCAGTTCATTCTCAAAAGTGATTTGGTTACTTTGGCTGAACCTGGTCTTAGAAAAGAAAAACTTTTCCCTCTCTATCTAGCCACAAACAGCAGAAGTGTGGGGGGACCTTACAGAAACCTTCCAATACCTGAAAGGGACCTATAGAAAGACTGAGGAAAACATGTTAACCAGGGCAGGAACAACAGGATTACAGATAATGCTTTTAAGGTAGATTTAAGGGCAGATTTAGGCTGGACATTAGGAAAATGCTCTTTAATTCAAGGGTGATTAGATCACTGGAACAGGTTGCCTGAATGGTGGCCCCATCTCTGGAGACATTCAAGGTCAGCCTAATTCAGATGAGGCTCTGAGCAATGTATTCTAGTTAGAGATGTCCCTTCTTGTTGTAGGGGGATTGGACTAGTTGACCTTTGGAGGTCGCTTCCAAACCAATACATTCTAAGATTCTACGATACTATAGCAGAGATGTTTTAGCCAAGGTACATGCAACTGTTGAATGTTTTCCATCTATAAAATAATTTACAATATCATCTCCAATAGAAAAGTGTAAGAAAATAACATTCAGTTTAAAATCACATAGAGTAAAAATCTTATATTGAAATACATGCAGATCTTCTTTGTCTATATGAATTTTATAAAATTCCTGCAGTTTTTCTGTAATTTGAATAAAAGATCACAGAATCACAGAACATTAGAGATTGGAAGGTCATCTAGTCCAATCCTACTGGCACAGCAAGATCCTGTAGATCAAGTTACACAGGAATGTGTCCAGGTGGGTTCTAAATGTCTCCAGAAAAGGAGACTCCACAACCTCCCTGGGCAGCCCATTCCAGAGCTCTGTCACCCTCACCATGAAGACATTCCTTCTGATATTTATGTGGACCTCCTGTGTTCCAGCTTTCTCCCATTGCTCCTTGTCCTATCATTGGATGCCAGTGAGAAGAGCCTGGCTCCATCTTCCTGACACCCACCTTTTCCATATTTATGAACATTAATGAAGTCACCCCTCAGTCTCCTTTTTTGCAAGCTGAAGAGACCCAGCTCCCTCAGCCTTTCCTCATCAGGGAGATGTTCAACTCCCTTCATCATCTCTGTGGCTCTGTGCTGGACTCTCTCAAGCAATTTTGTGTCCTTCTGGAACTGAGAGGCCCAGAACTGGACACATTTCAGATGTGATCTCACATAGTTAACAGACTGAGAGTGGAGAAGAACCTCTCTCAATCTACTAACCCATCCCCCTTCTAATCCACCCCAGGATGCCATTGGCCTTCTTGGCCACAAAGGCCCATTGTTGGCTCATGGTCATCCTGCTGTTCACCAGGACCCACAGGTCTCTTTCTCCTAAAAGATGTGTCCTTGTCCTTAAGTAATAGTACAATGGTATAAAGAATACCTCGTTAGCAGGAGCAGTAGTAATGCTGCTGCTAAGTCTAACTGCTGTTCTCCAGTACTGAAGAGATAGGTTACACCTACAGACAGAATGAAGCTTTCACTAGAGCTTAATAAGAGATGGTCATAAACAGGTTGTGCAATTGAAGAGATTTATATGAAAACATTTGACAAGTGTTCAAGAGCTGTATATATAAAGCCACTCCTGATTTATTCAACAGAACTGTCAAAGTTACTTATACAGTGGAAGATCCAAGACTTTCATCCTTATATAACACAAACACATATACACTTAGGAACATCACACAGAACCCAGTGGGTGCAGACTGACCCAATCTCATTCTGCTTGTGCTCTGAACAGGCTGGACAGTAGTCAGTACTGGTCTAAAATCCATGCATCCTTCAAAAATTGTGCTGTCTCCATCATAATATATTGTGAGGGGGTGACTCAAAAAAACCTCCAAAACCCACAAAATCCAAAAACCCACAAGAAAACCCTCTAATCAGTATGAAGGACATCATCTAAAAAATAGAATATTCTTTCTCCCATCATTTCCTACAGAAAGCCTGTCACTTCAAGCCCACATTTCTTGCTTATGGAAGTATCCACACAAATAGTAAGGAAGACAATATTCTTCTGCAATTCTTACAAATCTCTCTGCAGCTCTCTGAATTTTTCCGGTATTTTTGATGGACCATTTCCTCCTGTGTCTCCTAGTAGGTATGGCAAAATGTCTGAAAAGTAAAACAGATCAGCAGCTGAGAGTCTACTCTTATGTGAGGTCTTCTGCTTCATTTATTTTACTCTAAGTACAGAATTCTGAGCTTGAGACATCTAACCTGAAGAATACTGTCAGCACATTTTGGGTCATGAAAAAGAAGCTGTTCAGACCCACACTTCTGACATGCTTTAAACACATGCTGTCAGCTACAGATACAAACTGCTTACCTGTGAAAGCCTTTGCTAACAGGCTTCAGGCAAGAACTGGGATTATGACAGTCACTGTTACAAAGAACAATAGTTTCCTGATCTGCATTCTGAATTCTCATCATAACTGCAGTGAACCCTGATGTAAATAATTCAATGTCCTCCCTTTTTTCAACATGTTTCGTTCATTTTGGAGGTCTCTATTTGAAACATCTTAGTCCCTGTGTTCAATACCACCAAGAGAGAGTGTAGATCCTTAAAGGGCAGTACTGAGCCCTTGAACTACAGAGCAATATAAAATAACTTGCTTTGTGACTCAAACATAGGCTTAGCCAGAAGGCAAGTAATGCTGGCATTTTGGAACTGATAAGCATAGGGTTTATCACTGTTAGTATGAGCTTTTAACTGGAGATGTTGATCTTCAGTGCTTCTGAGAAGTTTGGAGTTGAACAGTGGTGATACAGTCTGTTTGGTGTGTTTTTCCATACTAGTGAAATAGGGGTAACTGTCATCTGAAATTGCAACTAACATTTTGTCTTTGTCACATCTCCAGAAGACTGTGCTACCCGTTCAGATTCTAGGAAATTATTTTAAATCCCTCAACCTGTGTTTTATACTCTTCATAAAACCCTAATTGGCAAGTTAATTCAGCCTCAGCTCAAAAGAAACTAGCAATAAAAGATCTTCAGGAATTATGAATCTGTTTGAAAACTGCTCATATAACTTAGAGATTAAATGAATAGGGTTTTGTGCCCAAAAGGAATAATAAAACACCCCTGACTGAACAGAGAACACCCCTGTATCTTTACCTTCAATTTGAGACTCAAGATTGTTCAGCATGGGTATTCAGGCTCTTAACATCTATAATGTTGAGCCCCTGTATAAGAGTGTAAGGATGCTGAGGTAAAGCTGAATTCTTGCTTACTGAGGACTTTGCAATTAAAGTTACTCAACATGTTTCAGGTAGATTGATCATCCTGCAAGCTATGCAACAAAAACTCGCATGACAAAGAAAGCAAAAGGAGAAGCGTAGCAATTTCTTCCCTAAACAGATGTAGTCCCAAGACTGCCTAGTGTGCCAACCTAAGAGATGAAAGTGCGGCTAATCATTACAGCTGCAGATTATAATTCACATTGTCCAAATCAAAATGAAAGTACCTCAGAATCACCCAGTTCCGTTAAATAATGAAGCTTGTGATCCTCTACAAGAAGTAGACGCTACGGCCGAAAGGAGTAAACTCACAGTACCTTCTGAGACTACAGATTTGATTTCTTCGATAAATGATTACATTTCTTACGTCTCTGTTATGGCTTTACATGCGTATGGCAGATATGAATTCTTCCAAAACTTAATTTCAACTACTATATCCTGCAAGTAAATAGCAAGAGGAAAAAAGCCAACAAACTCTGGAGTCTGTGACTTGCACAGACACAAAATGCTACCTTAAATCATAGAATGGCCAGGACTGGAAGGGACCTTAAAGATCATCTAGTTCCAGCCCCCCTGCAGAGGCAGGGACACCTTCACTAGATCAGGTTACTGAGGGCCCTAGCCAACCTGGCCTTGAACACTGCCAGGGATGGGGTAGCCACAACTTCCTTGGGCAACCTGTTCCAGCATCTCACCACTCTCACAGGAAAGAATTTGTTCTTCATGTCCAAAGAGGGGACATGAGTTCCTCAGTCTCCCCTCTCCAAGTATGTAACCCTTTCCCTTTGTCCTTTCACTATACACCTGTCAAAAACCCTACCCCAGCTTTCTTGTAGCCCACGTTAGATATTGGAAAGCTGCTAGAAGGTCACCTGGGAGCGTCCTCTTCTCCAGGAAGAACAACCTCAACTTGCTTAGCCTGTCCTCATAGGCAAGGTACTCCAGCCCTCTGCTCATTATAGTCACTGTCCTCTGGACACCTTCCAGGAGCTCTGTATCCTTCTGATGTTGGGGACTCCAGAACTGGACCCAGGACTCCAGCTGGGGTCTCACAAGTGCAGAGCAGAGAAGAAGAATCATGTCCCTCAACCGACCGTCACCGCTGCTTTTAATGCATCCCTGGACATGATTGACTTTCTGGGCTGCAAGTGCACACTAATGGCTCCGGTGAAACTTATCCACCACCATCCCCAAGTCCTTCTCCTCAGAGCTGTCCTCAATCCTTTCTCCTCCCAATCTGTATTCATTCATGAGATTGCCTCAACCCAGGTGCAGACCCTTGCACTTGCCCTTGTTGAACTTCTTGCAGTTTGCACAGCCCACTTCTTGAGCCTGGCAGGGTCCCTCCGGATGGCCTCCCTTCCCTTCATTGTGTTGACTTAGCCATGCTGTTCTGTGTCATCAGCAAACTGCCTGAGTGAGCATTAAATTACACCATCCATGTTGCCAGCAAAGATGTTAAATAGCACTGGTCCCAGTACTGACCCTTGAGGAGCACCCCTCGTCACACCTCTCCATTTGGACACTGAGCCATCAATCACAGAGCAGAAAACTGTTTTGTGAAATTCAAAATCACCTGCACTGGCCAAGGGATCAAGACAGAGCTAGTATCTGTCTGTAAAGACAAATGAAAAATGCCAGAACCAAATCCTTTCCTCTCAGGAGAGAGAAAGAAGAAAATGTCTGTCATGTTTATTCAGCATTTGATGAGTAATTCCTTTCAGGCCCTGGTGCTGCACTTTTCTCTTGGCAGAGGGTGCCTAGCAGTCAAACCTGGTGTGGCTGCTGGTATGAGCAAATGGGCCTGGGATTCCTTCAGAAGTCTGGGGGGTTGTGGCTTTCATAAAGCAAGATAGAGAAAAGTAAGAACTGGGGTGACTGTAATTGGTGATCTTCCCTGAGAAACCAGAATGTTGGAGCATCATCTAACAATAGAAAGCAGTAACTCAAGTTGTCAGGCTTTGTTACCAGCCATTCTTAATTAGTAGGAATCATTCCATTCCCATCTGTCATCACAGTAAGTAAGAACTTCCAACACAATCTTTAATTTCTAGGAAAGATCTGTATCACAGTAATTTACAATTAGGAATTTCTGTCAGAGACTTCATACAACCCTTGCAAGTCTGTTCAGTCCTCAGCACGCTGCACTAATTTATAGGTGAAGAAGCAACAGAGGCAGAAATGGCCAGGTTATATTTCAGCAAGTATTTGAGTTCATCACAAGAGGTAAGATAAGCATCCATTCTCAAAAATTACTCTGTTGCAGGGCACCATAAAGGGCATCAAATATCTGTGTGAATGGCTGGGACACTACCAGATCAAAACCTTGATTTTCAGAGGTTCTCATGACAATTCCCTCCCCCCCAGATACAGTTAAGCTTAGACTGCCTTAACATTTACCTACTGATCCTATGAGAAGTATGTGTTTAAAGTTTCATGGCACAAGACCTGAACTCTTGTACTGAAAGGTGTAATGTTGGTTCAATGGGCAGGAAAAGCACTGAGTACTCTACTTGCCCTGATTGCAGTGACAAGGGCACTCATACCTCAGTAACAGGCATTCTGCATGTCACAGCGTTGCCAGCCTTATAGATTTTAATGATAAATGTGTGATTTATTAAGATTTAAGTCATTCTGCAGGAAGAAAAGGATATTTTCTCAAGGCAAATGAAATGCTGAAGAGAAGGGAGTTTCAGGAATTGAAAAAGCTACTGCATGCAACAACAAGAACAGAAGCCAGATACTGAATTCTCTTCTGGGATCATGAACCCTCTCCCTGCAATTCGATCCAAGAATCCGTATCACCTACATGTCAGTGGGGATCTGCAGATTTGCGAGGATTTCGGTGGGAAGTTACATAAATAAAAGGATCCTCTTGCAGGAACAGGCTGGGGGCTAGAAGAGCTCCCATGATACTCATCTATCTAATTAAGAACAGCAGATTGGAAGAGACTTGTGGGTCACTGAGTTCAGTACCTTGTTTTTGCAGGCAACCGTGCCATATAATCTTTTTCATATGCCGCTCAGGGTCTGCTTATAGTCAGTTAGAGCTTTTTGGTCTGGGGATTGGGGGTTTTTTTGGTGGTTTTTTGCTCCTGTAGTCTTAGTGGAAAGTTGTTGTAGATTCTAATTTCTTTTCGAATTAGAGATGCTCTGAAAACTGTAATAACTGTACACAGTTCATACCCATCTGTTTTTGTGTCAGCATTTCCTTTAGCTTAAATAACTAATAACTTTTCTAATATAGTTACCAACTACAGTCATCGCTCTCTTTCTGTTGTGCCTTGCCATGCTGGCTCAGCTTCCTTACTCTCCCTTACAGGATCCTTCCAATCCTGAACAATTTTTACACTTGTTTCTTTTTGAATTGGCTTCTTTAAGCTACAGCTAACCTGTCTCTACCCAGTATTCTGGATTTATTCTGGATTTGCAACAGTCTTTCCCTAAACAATATTTTTTGGAAGTAGCTTCACTGAAGACCCTGATGCATTTCAGCCCATTTCTGCCAGACATTAAATGGAAATTTCTGAAGGAGTCTCACTTACTTCGGCGGCTGAGCCCTGTCTGCTTTCTCTTTTCCACCATCCAGGCATAATTTTCCAGTAGAAGTATAATTTTCCCAAGTACTAAAAATTTGGATAATAACAAAAGCTAGCAATACGTAGTTGAAAATATTTCTGAAATGGAAAACAGTGCTTGTAACCCATATTGGTAAGAGAGCATTCCAAGAATGCCCGTTATGTTGGTTGAGTTGAAAAGAAACAACAGGATCTTTAAATTACTTGAGGAATACATTTTTTGAGCAGCTTAAATAACATTATATAAAGAAGATTTATCACAGATAAGAAATAAAAAAACCCCACTGTAGCTCACATGGAAGAACTCAGATTTATCTGACTGCTGGATGCTATATTTGGCATGAATTCCAAATTTGCAACAGGGTGGAGGATTTGATCAAAAGGTCCAGAAAATTTATGTGTGCAGCCAAAGCCAATCTGTTTGGCAAAACATAGACATGATGTTTCTCTCACATTACTTTGGTATTTTGGAGAACTTTCAGTATCAAAGAAAAAGTTTGTATTCCGTATACTGGAAGAAGCAAGTCACAAAATCACAGAATGTTAGTGACTGGACCTGTTGGAGAGCAGTGTAGGAGAAATGGACCTGGGAGTCCTGGTGGCCAGCAGGATGACCATGAGCCAGCAATGAGCCCTGGTGGCCAAGAAGGCTAATAGCATCCTGGGGTGGATTATAAGAGGGTAGTTAGTTAGATGGAGGGAGGTTTTCCTCTCCCTCTACTCTGCCCTGATGAGACCATGTCTGGAATATTGTGTCCACTTGTGGGCCCCTCAGCTCCAGAAGGACACAGAACTGTTGGAGAGAGTCCAGTGTAGAGCCACAGAGATGATGAAGGAAGTAGAACATCTCCCTGACAAGGAAAGCCTGAGAAAAAGGAGAGTGAGGGGTGACCTCAGTAATGTTGATAAATGTGGAAAGGGTGGGTGTCAGGAGGATGGAGCCAGGCTCTGCTGAGTGGCATCCAATGATAGGACAGGGGGCAATGGGTGTGAGCTGGAACAGAGGAGGTTCCGCATAAATATCAGAAGGAATGTCTTCATGGTGAGCATGCCAGGAACGGGCTGCCCAGGGAGGTTGTGGAGTCTCCTTCTCTGGAGACATTTAGAACCCACTTGGATATGTTTTTGTGTGACTTGATCTAGGGGATTGTGCCTTGGCAGGGGGATTGGACTAGATGATCTTAGGAATAAGCAAGCGTAGAAGATGTAGGATTTGAGGCTGCAAAGAATCGGTTTTAGTAGACTGATCATATAATTCTGTAATTTAAAAATTTTGCTTCAATCTGCTACAGTGTCCACTATCCCAACAGTGACAGCTAACATTTTGTACCGACTTGATACACGCCAAAGTAATATGGTACCTTTTTGATTCTTCTGAAAACTGTGCTCTTTGGACTATGTCCTAAACTGAGGACTCTCAAAGCACTAATAACATCCAAAGAAGTTGGTAAGCATGCTTAATGCCTTCATATAGAAGCAAATACCTTCATATCAAAAGAAGCACGGCCAGCAGATTAAGAAAAATGGTTCTGCCCCTCCTCTCTGCCCTGGTAAGACCTCACCTGGAGTACTGTGTCCAGCTCTGGAGCCTCCAATACAAGAAAGACAAAGAACTGTTTGAGCATGTCCAGAGGAGGGCCACAGACATAATCAGAGGACTGAAACACCTCTTCTATGAAGACAGGCTGAGAGAGTTAAGGCTGTTCAGCATGAAGAAAATAAGACTGTAGTGGGACCTTCCAGCACCTGAAAGTGGCCTGTTAGAAGGCTGGAGAAGCACTGTTCACCAGGGCATGGAATGATAAGATGAAGGGTAATGGTTTTAAGATGGAAAAGAGTAGATTTAGGCTGGACACTAGGAAAAAGTTCTTTAATCTGAGGGTGGTAGATCGCTGGAACAGGTTGCCTAGAGACCTGCTGGGGCCCCATCACTGGAGACATTCAAGGTCAGGTTGGATGGGGCTCTGAGAGCTCTATTATAGTTAGAGATGTCCGTGCTTCTTGTAGGGGTTTTCCGCTAGATGACTTTTGGAGGTCACTTCCAACCCAACACATTCCGTGCTTCTATGATGTATCAGTCAAACATAAATTCCTAGTCAAAAGCAGTGAAGAAATAATACAGAATGCTGGTAAAAATGGTCTAGTTTTATGTGAAGTGTTCATTTTTAACCAGCAGCACCCTACAGGGCTGGAACATGGATTTAATTGATTTGTACCATTTTTATGGCCCACTCATGTTTTCAGAGTAATGCCTCTAATCACACTGTAAATTTTAACTCATCCTGTATTTGCTAGAGATGCTTGCGAACAGCTTTGAATGCTTTTTGAAGACATTCTTCACGGGGAGTTTCAGCACAGAATCCCCAAATGTCAGGGGTTGGAAAGGACCTGTAGAGATCTAGTCCAAACTCTCACCAAAAGCAGGATACCTTAGGACACACCACACAGGAATGTGTCCAGGGAAGTTTTAAAAGTCTCCAAAGGAGGTGACTCCACAACCACTCAGGGCAGCCTGTTCCAGTGTTACATCACCCTCACAGCAAAGAAGTTTCTCCTGGTGTTGAGGTGGAACCTCCTGTGCTCCAATGTGTACCTGTGGTCTCTTGCGGCACTACTGGAAAAGGACTGACCCCTTCTTCTTGACGCTCACCTTTCAGATACTTACAGATGTTAATAAGATCCCCTCTCAAACTTCTCCAGACTGAACAGCCCCAGTTCTCCCAGCCTTTCCTCAAAGGATAGATGTTTAAGACATTAATCATCCTTGTAGCCCTCTGTTGGACTCTCTGCAGCACTTCCCTACCTCTCTCAAATCGGTGAGCCCAAAACTGGACACAGTACTCCAGATGTGGTCTCATCAGGGCAAATAGAAGGGAAGGACAACCTGCCTTCACCTGCTGAACACACTCTTCTCGATGCATCCCAGGATATCATTGGCCTTCCTGGCCACAAGGGTACATTGCTGTCCCACGGATAATTTACCATCCTCCAGATCTCCAAGGTCTTTTTCCATGGGGCTGCTTGTCAGCAGGACAACCCCTATTCTATACTGCTGCATGGGGTTGCACCTGCTCACGGCTCCACACTTTTCCCTGTTGAACTCCATTAGATTCCACTTTGCCCAGCTCTCCAGTCTGTCCATCTCACACTGAATGGAGCACAGCCTTCAGGTGTATCAGCCAGTCCTCCCAGTTCTGTATCATCAGTGCATTTGCTGAAAGTACGGGCTCATCCTCTCACCCAGGTCATTCATGAAGATGTTGAAGAGAACTGGGCCGAGCACTGACCCCTGGGGAACACTACTAGCTACATTTCCCGCTCACCTGTCACCCGTCTAATCCATAGGTCAGATTAAAAGCCCTTATTAAAAGACTTGCACGTTCTTTGAAAACCAAGCTGGTATTTGGTATTGGTGCAACTGCGAATGCTAACCAGCAGTTCTGGCAGCTGGGAAGGAAGCTTTCCTGACCCTGGAAAAGTGTTGAGGTGAAGTAGGTGTCAAGATAAAGCAGACAAAAGGTGAATTAGGTGTCAAGATGAAATAGACAAGAAAGACCCACCCTTTCAAGAAACAGAGGTTGACTGTTTCTCACCTTACAATATGCTTTCACTGCAATATTGTAAGACATCAACTTTATGTTTTGTTTCCCAAAATGAAAAAGGAAGGATATGTAGACATGTGAGTACTATCAAATAGCGAATAAAAAAATTTACAAAGAATCCCATTTTAATGCAATTACTGGGGGTATCATGGAAGTCCCAACATCATCGGTAACTAAGGCTATTCCTTCTGTAAGGATTTTCTCAGAAGTGTGGTTGAACAGGGAAGTTTGGGAAAGAGGCAGTCTACTGCCTTTGCCCTGGCTGTCAGTGTGTCTCAGCACAGCTTCGATTTGAAGCAAGCCAGCTCTAACCCCAGCTTTCAGGCACCGGGCGCTAAAAGCAGAACAAATAGTTTCAGCTACGGCTTATCCAGGAACTCAAGAGGAATGAGTTATGCTGTCAGTGAAAACTGTTTGAGCCGAACAAATTTAATTTTTCATCTGCATTCAGCAGACATGCACAAACTTGGCACACCCAAAGCACAGGAAATGTTATTTCATGAATTTGTCATCAGCAGTAGCAGCAAGATAGCCCTAAGTGTAATTTGTGGGTACGGTGCATACACTCTAGTGCTTGATCAGAACTGGATTGAAAGATAGGATGATATAAAAGCAATCAGTATTAGCCTAAGCCTTCTCCCCTTCCTTGAAGTCTGATTTCAATGAGATCAGAGTTAAGCCAGTGTACAGCATAACTGAAATCTGTCCTGAGAATCAGATGTGTCTGGACTACTGATTTAGTCAAGGATCATCCTTCTTTCCTCCCCTCCTATACTCACCCTATGGGAGCTTGTGTTACTGTTCCAATACTGTCCTCAGAGGTCTGCTTGCTTTTCCACAGGCATCTTACTGTAATCAAACCCTCCAAATCCAGTAGAACACTCCTTAATTGCCATGGTATCCTGAAGCAAGCACCAGAGCCAGTAAAGAAATAATTCTCTTCTCGAAAGAACTGGCCGTGGAAGGGAAAGCCCGCTACCACACCAAAGAATCTGAAGTAATTAATCGTACTGTGGGAAGGAAGAAAGGAAGGAGGGGAAAAGGAACAAGCTACTTCCTAGTATGAGAGGATCATTAGAGGCATGCAGTAGGGAGAAGGGGAGGGTTGATGTTCAGTCACATTAAGTCTCTGAGGAGTGTCTCCGTTTGTACATACATTTCTGCTATTCACTGCAAACTGTGCTGCATTGCAGCAACAAACAAATGAAGCCCCTTAACTTCATCGTTGCTTGGGCCAACTGTGTCAGTTCCTACTCAGAAATAAATAGGCTGATTTTGCATGGGAGGGGTGTGAATGAACTTTTCGTATTAACAGATCATATCTCATGCTTTGTATGGTTGTAAAAGAACATTATTGATTTCTTCCCTGTAGGGCGCTCTGTGATTTAATTAAAGAAAAAACTATTTTTCAGTCTACTTAGATCATAATTTTTTGTTGTGGGTAGACTTAAACAAAGTGAGTAGCATTAAACAAAGAGCAAAAATATTCTCAGACCAAAAATAATGAACAAGTGCTTCCTTTTTTGATGAAAATGGTCTCACATTGTCAAATGATTTGAACCTCAAATAATGGCTTCATTCCTGGCCACACATACTAGATAAGTCTTCTCTCATAACCTCTTCACAAAGCATTTTCAATCAATCCATTTAGCCTGTTAAAACTTCACATGCAAAACAAAGTTCACAAACTTGAGTTTTACACAAACTGGAGTATGACCAGAGCCACAGAATTCAAGGTCTAGTTCTGGACTCTCCTCTTGAAACCCATTGTGTGGGTGCATTTGAATTCAGGAGTTTGGATTGGCACCCCTTTCTTCTTTCTTTTATTTTTTTCTAAATCAGTTGGGCTTGCCTGTTTTATTTTAAAGTCACTTTGCTCTCTTTATTTTTGTAGGCACAGAGCAAAGCAAAAAGGAAATTAGATGCTGTCAGAATTAAGGAAGGATGCAAACACTGTCATGAGAAAAAATAAAGAAATGAAGAAACTATGTTTTAACACAAGAAAGCCAGACTTTCTCTTTAGTATTTGTTGGTTGGATAATTTTCTTAATGTGGGTTACCAGAAACAGCTGAGTACTGCATGCAAGAAAAGCATTAATGTAGGGTAAAACTAACTTTAATGCGAAACAACCACCAAAAAATCCCTCCATATTCCACTTACGCTTTTAAAACAGGACTTACATAAAATTCGAAGCGTACATGGGTGTTTCAATAGCTGTCTGCTTCTTTCAAAAATACGGGGGGGGGGGGGANACTAAGGGCCACATCCAGTCTATCCTTAAACACCTGCAGGGATGGGGACTCCACCACCTCCCTGGGCAGTCCACTCCAGTGTCTGATCACTCTTTCTGTGAGGAAAGGCTTTCTAAAATCCAACCTAGCCCTCCCCTGGGGCAGCTTCATGTCCTGCCCTCTCATCTTGTCACTAGTTGTCTGGCAGAAGAGCCCCACTCCCACTTGACTACAACCTCCCTTCAGGTAGTTGGAGAGAGGGAAGAGGTCCCCCCTAAGGCTCCTCTTCTCCAACCTAAACAACCCCCAGCTCTCTCAGCCTCTCCTTATCAGACTTGCCCTCTAGTCCTTTCCCCAGCCTTGTTGCTCTTCTGGATTCATTCCAGCCCCTCAGTCTCTTTCTGGAAGTGAGTGGCCCAGAACTGCCCCCAGTACTTGAGAGACAGATGAGCACCCAAAGTAGAGTCAGCAAATGCAGGTAGCATCGCTGAAGCAATCACATCATCTATCCCAGCAGTATTAACCTGAAAGACAGATCATTGCCAAAATGAGCTGTCATACTGATCTAAAAACTGCTGATCAAGGCTGTAAAGGCACAAATACCTTCTGCACTTGCTGATGATCGTGAAAGTCAAAACACGACAACCTAAATGTGTGTCTTCAGGTTTTAGCAAACGAAAAGGGAAGAGGTATATTAATTTTATTTTTGGTTTGGTCTAATGAAAAGAGCTTTTTTGACAGTGGTTTTGAAAATATGCCTCCAAATATTTTATTGGCTTTTGTTCCATCTGAAGTGCTTTGTTTCAAAATATTTAATGTACAAGAAGTCACAAATAGGAGGCTATGGTTTTTATGTCACTTTTCCTTAAGGATTGGACTAGATGACCTTTCGAGGCCCCTTCCAATCCCTAATGATTCTATGATTCTATGATTTTGACCAGACAACTTTGCCTGCACTGTCACACATGTGCGAAACAATTTCTTTTATATTTTCTGTGAGCAAAATTCTGACCAAGGTGTCCATCCTGTTCTGTTTCAGTTTCACTTATTCCTTTCTCTAGATGTGCAGTATCAAAGCATCAACGTTTAGATCCAAAAGCCATTCAAGAGTTTTGAGATTAAAGGATTCCAGTCTGTAACTTGGCAAGTCACTTGCCTCTTCCAGCTTCTATTTAATGGGGCAAATATTTGCTCTCTTGCATCACGTCCAGGCTTTGAATAGGCATTCTGGGTCTGCAGCACTAGACTGCGAAGTGGGAAGCTGTCAGGGAAGCTCCATGCCTGTGATTCTGAAGTCTCTGGTACCAGAGGGAGCATGCCTAGTGGTGGCATACACCAAGGGAGAGATTTTGAAAGAAAAATATTTAGGCTCCTCTGTGTCACCATGCGCATAATGAAACTACTTCATTCACACCGTGCCCTTCTGCATTTCCAGAGAGGATTTTGCCCGGCGTTTTGTAACTGCATTCCGCTCACAGCAAAATCACAGTTACACGCCCTGTTACCACATGCCTTTAAATTTCTTGGATAAAACTGTTTTGTCTAACAAAACCACACTCGTGCATTACTAGGGTTTTTTTTTTTGTTTCAGTTAGCTGCTCCTTCTCTCCATGGCTACCAGCATTTAGCTGAATACACACCACTGCTTTATCTTTGGCTTCATTCATTCAACAGACACTGAAGGGAAAAATAGCAATTACTTTTGCTGTTACTGCTGTGACCCCTGCTTGAAGTTAGATCTCTGGAAACATTTTGTTCCCCCTCTGCACTGAAGAGACTTGATGCACAGGATCTGTAAATGTGATAATTTGTTTTCATTGGGTAGCATTTTTAAAAGAAATCAACAGTTTCTGGAGCATAAACCCCAATGACTTTAAATGACTTCTGGACAAAAAATATTTTATGGGTAATTCCACCTGGAATTATTTTTCTGCCGTGCTACAGAGTAATTATGAATGGGGATGGGAGAGGGAGAAGAATGCAGACATTCAAGGAAAACAAAGAAATTATCAAGGCCTTGGGGGATTCTTAAGAAAGCAAGCTGACTTTGGAATAGCTATTCTGAACGATTGGTTACTTGTCTGAAAGGTTTTGAATACCACCTAAAAACACACCATGCGAAAGCTTCTGCTTCCAGCTCTTCCAGAACAAATGCCTGCGTCACAACACCAAACAAAATTAGCCCTCCAGAGATGGCAGGGAGCAGCACACATTTTCCCTTCGTGGAGAGGCTGTTGCACAACCGGGAGAATGTGCACAGAGAACATTTCTTCCAGTGCTCATCTCTTTGCTGGCACCAAAGCCCCCCTGCCCTGCTGCTGCTTTCAGTTGAGGTTGGTTCTCCTGTTGCAGAACGTCATAGTGATGCCTTTACAACTACTGAAAGGGAAGATCTTCCCCGGGGAAAATACTCAAATGGATGAAACATGGCACTGCCATTGCAGTTTGCCATCACTTAGGTGTGTGAGAAATAACAGTGGGTTGGCAGGACTTTTAGTAAAGGTTAATAGATTAATAGACTATTAGATGAACTTTGGCAGGTAACAGTAAGGTGCGCTGGAACTGTGTTCAGAATTGCTGTGCAGCTCTGTTTAGACTGACTGAGTGTGCAGAGAATGCCTCAGTCTTGGAAAGAAGAAAACAACGAGAAGCAGCTTGCACAGCAAGAATCTTGTACATGCTAGCAGCAAAGGTGACAAGAGGAAAGTTCCATGTGGAGAAACACCCCCCCCAACCCGTGAGACCCTTTAAACCTTGATACACACGTACTGTCTGGGAGAGTTTAGAAGTACCAGCATAGGTGAGAACTTTTCTCGGAGGTTGGGGAGAGATGCCAATTAGGACCTCCAGCACTAGCTAGCAATGCGATAGCAGGGTGCTCATAGGGTGTCCCGTGTCTTGCCGGGCCCAGCACTGTGTTGTAAGGAAATTATTCCACTCTTTCACAAACTTTTTGCCTCCGTAATATTAAGGGTGTTTCTAACAGATGACAGGCCCTGATTGTCTTGTTATCTCTTAAAAACAAATAAACAATAATAATTAAAAATCACCCCAAGGAAAAGCCCCAACAACAAAGTTAGAAATCAGCATGACTTGCCATCCATGTTTTGTGAGAGTTTGATGCATCTTGTAATTTATTACCATCATCATCATCTAGACGGAGCAAAAAAAAAACCCTATTGCTGTCTTTTTAACAGAGAAATTAAAATGTTTAACAATTGGAGATATGTTTACGCCCAGATTAGGACACTGCTGAACCCAAATACCTGTGGGCAAGTCTGTCTATCAGACAATGAGTGATTTGCAATGAACTGTCTTGGCAGGAGTTACGACAGACAGATGTGCTTTATACATTTGCATGGAACCCTTATTCAAACACAGAAGGAATGGCTCTCAGCCATTCTTAGGTAATGGAATCTCCTTTGTAATCAGCAGGTTTAGGTCCTCTCTACTCCATTCCTGCTATCATTTTCATCAATGGAGTCTGCTGATTTCTTAGATATGTGAAAAAACTATAGCAGGTATGAGGGCAATGGTACTTATTTCGGTGTTGTACACTGTACAGATGCAACAGTCTGACACTGTAGTGTTGTTGCTGAGTATGTACTGGTGCAGCTTCTCAAAACAGCATGCTCAGACAGCAGGGCTTCTCTGGCTTTCCCTCCACAACTGGGAAAAGGATACAGATGCCATTCCTGTACAGCTACAGATCTAACCCTAAAAGGCAAAGAGAGCCCAAGCAACGAAACATCGTGTCTACTGCCCAGCCCTGGATCTTTGAAAAATAAAGCTTTCATCAGGATAGTTTTGTCCCTATTTTTAAGTGTGGCACTGCCAAAAAGCAAGGACTACACATAGTCCTGTGAGATGCAGCTTCATCACCACTCAGTGCTCCGTTAAGATAAATCTCTAAATGTGGGCTCTCATTTAAGTCAGGAGCTAGTACTGAGTTCCTTTTTCTGCCTACCAAGATCCTTCTCCTCATCTTTCCCAAATGGCAAGAAAATAGCGGGTGTTCTAGTTCACTCTGCAGCGAATCTCTACAGTGTCATTCCTGTGCTCTTAGATATTTAGGTTACTAAATCTGTCAAGATTTTAAAATTCCCAGGGAGTGACTTGCTTCGTATTACTTTTTTTGTAGGCACAGAACAAACAGGGCTTGATCTAGCTTAAGGAAACTAGGCATTCTTGTAAAATAAAAACCCAAAGTACCAATCTCAGTGTCAGATGGCCATTCTGAGGATGCAGCTGTTATGGATGCTTCTGGAATAAGCAACTACTGCAGTCTGTGCCCACTGAGGTCTTTGAAGTTGATGTTTTCGACTTACGGACAAAGGAGTGATCAAAACAGTGAAATGAAAGGGTTACACTACACTATGTTGTTTACTAGACCAGCTGCTTTCCCCATATGAGTAAACAGCAATGTGGCCAGCAAACCCTGAACAATGCCACGTCCTTCCATCAGAGACCATGGGAAGGAGTCCTGTGAATGGTGAGGACACAGAGCACTGCCAGAACTTGTTTGGGAAGAAGTCTGATATACCACTGAGGTTGTGCTGTCTGATAGTCCCTGCATGCTGTATGTATATGCACATCTAGACAGAAGAAAATCTACAGCAGCCACACAAAATTTGGTTTTAACCCATCATTATTAGCCCTAAAATAAACATCAGTATGTATCATTCTGCTGTTATCGTGATAAGCCTGAAAATCATTTCCTTCTCTAAACAGATACCCTTCAAGTTTTTTTTTTTAAGAAAACATTTTTTTGCCTGAAATGCTCGTGGTTGGTCTGTAGCCAGAGGAAATTATTTTGGGAAAGTGTGAGACCACTTGGAAAAGACATCCCTGGGAAACTGGACTAAGAAAAAGAAAGGAAGGTGCTGTCACTTGTCACTTCAGAAACAAGATTGCTTTCCCTCAACCTTTTCTTGCACACAGGCATATATCTTTACACATATCTTCACAATCTGGGTTGAAAGACAAAGGCCAATTACAGACTGCTTAATTATTATAAAACTCTTTTTATACAGTTCTTACAGCCTCTTTTTCATTATCACAGTATCACAGTATCACAGTAATTATAAGGTTGGAAAAGACCTTAAAGATCATCCAGTCCAACCTAAATCCAAATAAACCAAGTGAACCTAACATCTAACATCTAGATCATGCCACTCAGCACCTCATCCAGCCTCACCCTGAACACCTCCAGGGACAGTGACTCAACCACCTCCGTGGGCAGCCCATTCCAAAACCAGATCACTCTTTCAGTGAAAAATCTTTTCCTAATGTCAAGTCTAAACCTTCCCTGATGGAGCTTAAGACTATGACCCCTTGTCCTGTCTCCAGCAGCCAGGGAGAAAAGACCAACCCCTGCCTGACTACAACCACCTTTCAGATAGTTATAGACAGTGATAAGGTCACCCCTGAGCCTCCTCCTCTCCAGACTAAACAAACCCAGCTACCTCAGCCTCTCCTCATAGGGCTTATCCTCCAGGCCCTTTACCATTCGAGTTGCCCTTCTTTGGACTCGTTCCAGCACCTCAACATTCCTCTTAAACTGAGGGGCCCAGAACTGACCACAATACTCCAGGTGTGGTCTAACCAGTGCAGAATATAGGGGAAGGATAACCTCCCCTGACCTGCAGGTCATACCATTCTTAATGCAGGCCAGGATGCCTTTGGCCCCCTTGCCCGCCTGGGCACACTGCTGACTCACGTTAAGTTTATTGTCTACCAGTACCCCCAAGTCATATATATTATAGGTCATATATATATTATAAGAATGTACAGGGGTTTGTCTCACAAAACAATGCTCAGCTTTTGGAGATAATCACCAAGCAAACCAGACTCCAATTTATTCATCATGGAGAACTTAGTGGCCACCATGTCACTCAGGCATAGATAATTTGGTATTGACAACATGAGTGTTTTCACTCATAGATTGTTCACTGTGCATGGAAACAGCCTACATCAATACCCAGCTATCAAGGTGTCGAGAATGATCTCTTCCACATCCATTATTATACTGCAGTTCTATCACACAAGAGAAAGAATTCCACAATCTATCCAACCCTTTTCAAAAAACAAAAAAGCAGGGGCAAAGGGATCCCACGTCCCTGTGAAGTGTTTGCAGTTCCCCAGACTAAACACATAGGCTTCATATCACATCTTTGCCCCTAGCACATGCAGCATGGCGTTTCATCTGCGGTCACATACAGTGTAGTTCAAATTTACCTTGACTGTGCAAGATATCAGCTTTCAAGAACCACATAACAATTTAAGTGCCACTCAATCTTCTCCAGGGTTTGTAAAGACTGTGCCTGGAAAATTCTCCCTTATTGACTCTTTTAGACCAACAAGGGAAGAAAGTGCAGAATACTTCTTCCCTAAGAGACACGTCATGGCTAGTAAGTCTTTCAGCAAGAAGGATCATCTTGAAATCTCCTCTTGGTAGATGCCAGGATGGCACAAGGAGAAGGTAATCTTTTCCCTCTAGCCACTTACAGCAGCTTTTTTTAATTTGGCCTTTTTAATTTGCTAATTGCAGCTCAGCACAGACAAGGGAATAATGTCTTCAGAAATGTAAGTACACGTGGAAAGCATGTCCAACATCATCATCATCTCTAACACGAACAGGACTTACAGGGTAGGCAAGGAAAGATGCAGGTACAAGACAGATGCAGGAATATGAGCATCACACTCTCTCTACAGCTTTTCTTACGCGTGGCGGAAGGATATAACATACACCAGGCAAAGGGATAAAACAAAGGCCATTTCCAAGTTCCTTGAGGTTGTTCCCCAGCTGCAGGCCTACATCCTTCCATAGTGAAGGGGATCACAGATACCAAACTGAATGAGCCAGTATGGATGAGAAACAACCAGGGAAAGGTGGCCCTGTTATCCCCCATCCCCCAGCAACTGAGGCGCACAGCTCAGTCCAGAGCAGGGCTCGGTGGGAAGACAGGGTACGCCTAGCGAAGCGTAAAGCAGGGCTGATGTTGTAACTGTGCCACAGCATGACATCAGCCCCTCTACTAGTGACATTGTTTTGTCCCTAAATGCCACGTCCTTACATGCTCCGTTTTGTGGTTCAGACTCATGGCGAGGTTCTATTACGTCTAGGTGTGACAGGACTACAGCTGTGATCAAAGTTCTGCATATGCCCCAAGTGGACAGAAGCCCAAGCAATTCTGTCTCTCATAACTACTCACTGGTTTCACCATATTTTCAGTGACATTTTCATTACCATAATGATTCCATAAACACATTTTTAAGATCCTTGCCAGGGCTTCTCTTACACTAAGTGCTTGCATGTGTGTATTTTTGTGTACGTTTGTTTTTACAATAAACTTCCCAGTGCACTCTTCTTTCCGATAGCCTGATAGTCAGCAATGATGGTCCAGCACAGAGCTTTTTTCTATATGAATCTTTTCTGGTAACACACACAAGTATTACCCAGATCAATGAATTGACTCCGTAGCGCTTGCTTTGTCAGCCAGTAACCTGCCTTACTCAGGCTTCTGGACACATCAGGTTGATGTCAGAGTATGCAACCCAGGCCACTTGACAAGCCTGCGGTTGTGGATGCTGTCGGGCGCCCTGCACTGCGATTCCCAGACATGGGTACTTCACGCAGACACAGTGGGTATTGGGTGAGGCCCATGGATTTTGTCTACATCTGAAAACAGCTGAAGAAGGATACGGAACGTCTCTAGAGAAAACTCTTCTGCCAGTCATAACAGCAGAGATGCTTGCTTGCAGCTTCTCTTACTCAAGGCAGAACTTTATTCAAGTTGAACTCCAAGCAACAGGTAACATTATAGAATTAGACTCAAATCTTAAAGAAGTGTAAACAGAACTTAATTCTTGAGAGAGAGTTTTAAATTGTCAAATCAAGTAGAAAGACTGTCCACACACGGAAAAACGTATGAGAAAGTGATGACAGCACGATGCAGGAAGACGGTCACATTGCAATAGCCATACCCATACCATCTTATTGTCTAATTTGCCTTGAAAAATAGTTATACAAAAATCACTCTTAAGATACTTGAAAAGAGGTTATGTCCTACTGGCAAACACAACTTTTTGTTTGTGATTTCAGGTAGCATGAGGTAACTTTGTGATGCACATTAGAGAGAAAATGAGAGCAACAAGGGTGCGGAATGAAGGACAGATGGCAGGAGGAAAAGAGAACAAGAAAAAAAAACCCAGACCATTGGAATTAACAGCCTTTTTCCCCAATGACCGATTCTAGAATTGTTAATATTTCCATTCCTATAGTTTTATTTATTCCCCGTCTTCCTCACCTTTCCACTCTGGAAAGAACCTTTAAAGAAATAACTGCCCTTCTAGCCTTTTAGACTGCCTAGAACAGTGACTTTCAGATCAGGTCTCAATCACGTGGCCAGTAAGAAGTTAGATCAATACTTTGCCCATTGGTGATACTGAAAACCTACAGCATGCAGTCTTCTCCCCTTTGCCTCCTTTTACTCTCTTTGCAGAGGCACCTTCTAGGTGCTGTGGAACAGGTTCAATCTCACAGAATCTGACACACCATTCTGTCTGTATGGCCTATGAAATTTAGATGCAACTCTGGAGTATGCATCTCCAACCATGTTTAAACTTGGGGTATTTGGAAGTATACTGAAGTTTCAGTTGTATCTGATACTCGGTTTTCTGATGAGCTATGAATGATTCTTTGCCATTTACTAAGGAATTACGTATTAACAAGAAAATGGCCAGCCAATTAAATTAGTGTAAATATAGTTCAATAAGCTATGAAAAATAAGTGAGGAGAGATTTGGACCATGCATGGTGGTGATGGAGGAGTGTTCTTCAGTGCAGCCAGGGCTTATCACCATGGGCTAAGTGGGATGCATCTAAATTTACGACATAAAGGTACAATACGTTTTACTAATGTTTGATTGCCTTACTACTGGGCAAGCACCAGCCACAAATCTGATAATTCAATTATAAAGAAGAATGTGGAGAACTTACCTTGATCTGCTAAGAGATCTTCACGAGCAATCACACACATACACACTGTAACTCTGAGCTGTCACTGTTTAGCATTTGTTTTAGAATTGTGTCCTTAAGCTTCACATCTACACATCCAGGGATAAAGATGCAACCAACTCCCTGGGCAGCCTGTTCCAATGTCCGTTGACCCTTTCAATAAGGTTTTTCCTAGTCCAACCAAGACTTCCCATGGCATAAATTTTATTCTATAAAAGGAGAGTATCAGATGGCAGTGTTCAAAAGCCATGTGGATATGGTGCTTAGGAACGTGATTTAGTGATGACCTTGGAACAATTAGATTTATTGTTGGGCTCTATGGTCTTGAAGGTTTTTTCCAGCCTAAATGATGCTATGATACCATAATCCAAAAACAAATGCAGTGATTTTTGTTCACTACATTCTGATACTAATCCTGAATTCCCAGTTTACACCTGGATTTCTCACTATTTCAGAATTAATATCACATGTGAACACTCTAGTTTTGCAGTATCTGACCCATCTGGAAGTCTTCCCTCAGTTAAAACACAGAACTTGTTCATCAAGCCTGCTTCCTTCCCTTATTAAAAGGAGAAATACTCCATCACTCTTACTATCTTAAATCAAACTTATTATCTACAGGTCTAATAATTCTGTCTCATAATACCTATTCAATTCATTTACTAAGGATATTAATCAGATTTGGGGGAGGGGATAAAATTATTTCAGGAAGAGGAAGGAAACTGAAAGGTGGGAGAGAGTAATTTAGAAAGTGCAAGAATTATTTTATATACTTTTTGCTTCCCGGTTTTCTGAGATTTAACTAATTTCAGTGACACTGAAAGATAATAAAGAGTTGTGTGTTACTTAGGAAAACTGACAGCTTTATGGGCTCCTTATTAACAGCTCTACCAACATGGAGTGAGAAACACAGACATGGGAGACTGGAAAGAACAGCAGAACACAGTAACATAATTTTAAACAAAATTAATGCAAGCTAGTACGAGGAGAGAAAATAATCTGAAACATAAGGATTGACTACAAGGAAAAACCTGGAAATTCAGTAATCCTAAGTGGTCCAAACGCAAAAACATATCAAGTGTGGCTGGAAGTTTGTGGGGATAACACTTCTGACTCCGTCACTGATCAAACTGTCGGCGTTCTACCTTACTTGAGTAACTTTTTCCGTGAGTATACTGCACTTTATGGGCCGCACACAAATTTTTCATCATTGCAGCAGCCTTAAGTACTTGCTATTCAAAGCATGCAGTCAGTAATTTCAAGTGGTTTGTACTGATTCTCACACTGTCTGGATAACTCCCAGAGCAACACAGAAGTCCTTAAAGTTGCCTGTACAACTGTGCCAATGTAAACAAATACATTCGTTGAGATCCTTTGGCAAACTAAAGGAAAAAAAAGTATATGATGGCAAGCTCTGCTATTTCTTGATCCAGATTTTGACTCTTTGTTTGCCTCTTCCTCTGTGCAGTGTCCTTGTACGGATTTCTGAAGGCTATTAGTCAATATGAGTTTCAATGGAAGGTGCTAAGACAAATTTCAAATGCTCCACCTAAAGAAGAGCAGGGTGTTTAATACTTGGGGAGGTAAATTACGAGCTATAAACCACCTCTTAATGACTCCCTGTTGAGCTATTCTGCATCAGCCCTGTATAGGACAGATCCATAAGCAATGCACACATGAAAAAACTCAGGTAGAACCCCCAGTGCTAATTGCCATGGAAACCGTACTCGAAAACTAGCATTTTTGTTCTTATTTTTAAAAGTCATAGATTCTTTCCTCATAGATATTATAATTTATTCTCAGCTTTCTTTAGGAATGTGGAAAATATTATCCATGAGATGGTATTTGGGAGCATTGAGCAAGTTGAATGCTGATCTTCAGTGCACGCCCTCGGTCCTCCTTCTGTAGCCAGCATTTTACAATGACAGGCTTAAACATAACTGCATTTCCATTTTACTCACTAACCAATCTACAGATCATGACTGATTCCCCAGTCTCAATCTGAAGTCAATAAATTTATACATAACGTTCTAAGTATCTGCAGCAGTCAGTGACAGGAGTACAGTGATCCCTTTCCTGAAACTGCAAAGTTCAGTCAAACAAGAAGGAAAGAAAAAATCTCTTGAGGACCTTCCCATTTCTTTCTTTTTCCAGAAAAACTTAACCTGGAGCAATATAAGCTTGGATTTGCATGTGACAACTTCTAATTTGACTGACAAGAAAGATTATGTAGATATCACAGGGTCAAAGAATATTAGGGATTGGAAGGGACCTTGATCCCAGCAGAATCACCTAGATTAAGTCGCAGAGGAACATATCCAGGCAGGTTTTAAATGTCTTCAGAGAAGGAGACTCCACCATACTCCTGGGCAGTCCGTTCCAGTGCTCTGGCACTCTCACTGTGAAGAAGTTCCTTCTGATATTGATGCGGAACCTCCTATGTTCCAGCTTATACCTGTTGCCCCTTGTTCTATCGTTGGATGCCACTGAGCAGAGCCTGGCTCCATCCTCCTGACACCCACTCTTCTCATATTTATAAACATTAATTGAGTCACCCCTCAGTCTCCATTTTTCCAAGCTAAAGAGACTCAGTTTTCTCAGCCTTTCCTCATCATGGAGATGTTTCCGTCCTTTCATCATCTCTGTGGCTTGCTCTGGACTCTCTCAAGCAGTTCTGTGCCCTTCTGGAACTCAGGGGCCTAGACCTGGACACAATATTCCAGATGTGGTCTCACCAGGGCAGAGTAGAAAAGGAGAAACATTTTCATCTACTAATCCTCCTTCTAATCTACCTCAGGATGCCTTTGGCCTTCGTGGCCACGTGGGCCCCTTGTTGGCTCGTGGTCATCCTGCTGACCATGAGGAACCCAGGTCTCTTTCTCATATGCTGCTCTCTAAAAAGTCAGTCCCCAGCCTATACTGATACCTGGGGTTGCTCTTGCCCAGATGCCAGACTCTACATTGCCTTGCTACTACAACAAATTTCATTCACTACCTCCTCACCCAGCTCTCCAGCCTGTCCAGATCTCGCTGAATGGCAGCACAGTCTGCTGGGGTGTCGGTGTTAGTTATTGCTAACTCTTATCACACAGCGGTGATTGCTCTTGCTCTTCTACTTCACCACCGGTAGTGCAGTAGAGAGAGTTCAGAGACTCACAGAACATTAGGGATTGGAAGGGACCTCAAAAGACCATCTAGTCCAATCCCCCTGACAGATGGAAAATTAAGAAGCTTTAGCTTGGAACAGGAAATGGGTTTGAGGGCAAGATCTGGCATAATGTAAGGCAAAAAAACAATCCGTAACAAGTTTTAAAACAACCTGAAGAAAACTGATGGTGATGGCTGTGCATCGCCTGGTCTTGAAGCCAACTGCAACTTCATCCCAGTTTCATTTGTTTTGTTTACTCTTATTACAGAAACACTAACAAATTTTACTTCCTTCAGACAACCTCACTGGTAATTTGAAACTAGATCAAAGTCACAAAGATGATGATGTCCAGTTGCGGGCCCCTCAGTTCCAGAAGGACACAGAAGTGCTTGAGAGAGTCCACTGCAGAGCCACAGAGATGATGAAGGGAGTGGAACATCCCCCTGATGAGGAAAGGCTGAGGGAACTAGGCCTCTTTAGCTTGGAGAAAAGGAGACTGAGGGGTGACTCCATTAATGTTTATAAATATGGAAAGATCAGACATCAGGAGGACGGAGCCAGGCTCTGCTCAGTTGCATCTAATGATAGGACAAGGGGCAACGGGTGTGAGCTGGAACAGAGGAGGTCCACATAAATACCAGAAGGAATGTCTTCACGGTGAGGGTGACAGAGCACTGGAACGAGCTGCCCAGGTTGGTTGTAAAATCTCCTTCTCCAAGATGTTTAAAACCCGCCTGGATATGTTCCTGTGTGACTTGGTCTAGCTGATCCTGCTGGGGCAGAGGGATTGGACTGGGTGATCTTTCGAGGTCCCTTCCCATCCCCAATGTCCTGTGATTCTGTAATTCTCCAACATTGGAACAGCATGACACTGTCTATATAGTCTTCCAGCAGTGCTCTGTTCTGGGATGCAAATCTCTGGACATCGCAGCACAGTGACTACTCTGTTGTAATTTTCTCACTAACAGATTTATAGGAAAATGATCTTAAAGAGAAATTATGGAGAAAAGAAGGTTCCTCATCCTTAATATGCTACATGTGACAGTGTCCTCTTCATCCAAAACCACACACCCTGACAGCCTGAGAAAGGCTGCAGTCAGGGTATTTCTTCTGCCATCAGAAAAGTGCAGAGAATCCTGTAAGAAAGTAATTCCCACTGCTCCTAAATCAGATGGTATAAATAAATATCCATGACTTCGGATGACTAACCCAAAAACTGAACAAGGTTCCCCCTCCAAATCTCTCAGGAATTGTCAGATAAGGTTTATTGAGCAAAACTGTGGTAAATGAATGCAGGGTTAAAGGCGCGTCAGCACTCCTCTTCCCTGAGTGCTCAGCGTCACCTCACCCTTGCCGCACAGGAAGAACACGCGGAGCGACTAGTGAACAGTCTGCTTCCTTGTGCAGTCAGCCATATACATCTGAGGGCTCATTTCTGAAGACCTCTGGGAAGAATTGCTCTAAATCCTTCGCTGCAAAGCCTAATGGAGCTACGAAACACCGATTTCATTGTTTAGAAAAGCAAATCAAAGCACACCGCAGAAAAGAAACCCCAACCAAACCCAAACAAATAAAAACCTTCCTTAATTCACATAAGCTTCATCTGAGGTCTGTGGAACAAAATTATGTTGGCTTAGCACTTATTCAGATGTTAGCAGTAACATACAAACATTGAACTGTTGGAGAAAAAGTAACACTTGGACACTACATCCAGTCCAACATAAATGGAAATAAATGCTTTGAGATACAAAGTGCCTTTGCCTTTGGATGGAGCAGAAAGGCTTTCACATAGTGTGCTCTGCTGAATCTTCTTGAGTTCAGCCTGCCTTTTCTTGTGGCAGTTGTGAGAAGGACAGATCGTAGCTAGAAGAGTTCTGGTACTTTTGTAAAATAAACAAACCTGAACTGTGCACTCACAGAAGTAAAACACTGTCAAGTTCTCTACAATTTAAAAAAATTTGTAATGCAGAGTTCTGACATGGAAATGGAACCATAAGCAGTTTGATGAACAGTCTAAAAGTATTCCAGTACAAGAAATACATGTTGTTAGATTAGTGACTTACAGCATAAGTCTGCACATCTTTCATGGGGGAATGTAGGGTCTGTACTAGACGTACTGCTCTCCTTCTCCAGCAGTGGAAGTGCATTTGCCATTACAACAATGAGACTGTTCTAGATGCTTCATGCCCCCGACACTAATATAACTGGCCTGCACTAGGAGAAGAATTATCTGGTTAATCACATGCTATATCCTTTTACCTAAGTTCCTCTTAATATCCAGGCCAAGGTGGGAACAGAAGAAAACAAGAAAATTCCTTCTGCAGTTTGGTTTCTGGTTTACCACTGAAGTCTCTCCAAGAAACAAACGGAAGTGAAAAACAAGGTTTACCTCTGTCATTCTAAGTGGTCTTTGTCTGAGGAAAAGGAGGTTGAGGAGAGATCTTATTGCTCTTTACAACTACCTGAAAGAAGGTTGTAGAGAGCTGGGGGTAGGTCTCTTCTCCCAAGTCACTACTGATAGAACAAAACGAAATGGCCTCAAGTTCCACTAAGGGAGGTTTAGATTAGACTTCAGGAAACATTCAGTGAAAGAGTGGTCAGGAGTTGGAACAGGCTGGCCAGGGAGGTAGTGGAATCACAGTCCTTGAGTTGTTCAGAAAACATGTAGACATGGTAGACATGTTCAAAAAACATGGGAGACATGGTAGCATTGGGTTGATGATTGGACTTGAAGATTTTGAATGTCTCTTCCAACCTTACTGATTCTATGATTAAATAAGTGGCAATGTTAGTCTGTCATTGGTTTGTTTAGCATCACGGAATACATTACTATGCTTTAATGAAGGCTACCTAAAGCTTTGGATAGAATTTTTTAAAAAGCCAATATTGATCTAACTCCTCCAGTTACGATATGGGCAGGAGGACATCCTCAGTAGTATCCATGATGTAAAACGAGACAAGTTAATAATTATTACAAACTTCAAAGAGTTGCCCACAAAGGCTTTTGATCAGAACATAATACATTAAAATCATGATTTGCTCTTCATTCTTTCAAGACAGCAAGGGTCTCTGCCCCCAAAAATTGTTCCAAACTAGGACAACAGCTTTTTCCAGATGAAACACCAGATGAACGTAAAGATCAAAAGCATCAATTTGGGAACGCATGCAGAAATGCTGATATGTCCTGAAACACTGATTCATTTACTTCTCCTGGTGAACATGGTGGGAAGAACATTTCTTACTTGATTATAAACCAACACTACGAAAAAGCTTAACACACTGAAAGTTAGAGTGTTATGTCTGTTGAGCAATGCAAGAATGTCCTTTTTTCGTCCACAGCAGAACTTCTTTTCATCGTGCTGCTGCCTGGCAGTAATGACTTCAGTGGTTTTCTAAGAGAGCAGAGGCACAAGCTGGACAGAGTGCTCAAAACACCTTTTTAACCATCATGCTAATGGGAACTCAGAGGACTTGTTTCCAGAGTTGACTGCTCCTTTCAAGTTTCATTAAAGTACTTGACCAAAAAACAAAAAGAAAAACAGAGGAGCCTGTGGAATCTGGTAGTTCTTAACTACCTTGAACTCCTTAACTGAGTCTGTGGTTCTTGGGAACAAGTTAGCAGTGTTTAATATCTACACTAGAAGGGAATAATGGGAACATTGAACTGTGAACCAAAATCAATAAAAGTAAGACCAATTAAAACTTAATGTATAACAAAAATAATGGAAACTATGAAACACCTGCAAAAGGCATTGAGCTGACAGGCTCTCTTTGCTAAACACTCCATAGTCCATGCTCTGATCTAGTACAGCAAATTAAGACTAAAAGAGATTGAAATTCAGCTCCACTGAAATCTGTTGGTGTTAATAAAGTCTGTGTTCACTCTCCTATTGCCAGCCTGCTTTCTTTACACCATATTCTCAGGAGTTTGGATAAATAAGATTGTGTCTTGCTCGACACTAAGTTTTCATGCAATCTGAGGGAAGTGTAGGTCGTTACTAAAACATGGGGTTTAGGTGTTCTCAGAAAAGTTTCCACATGTCTATTTTGAGAACAATTTGTGCTCATTTTGAGCTTAAAAAGAAAATAAATAAATCTTAGTAGACTTTAAAAATAATGTTCTCAACAACAAAATATGAATAAAACTACTTTTACTCCAGCCTGGAAGAAAAATTGTTATGAAGTTGAGATCAAATTCTTGCAGTTTAGTGATTTTCAGATAATAGTAGACGTTTTGAATATTGAGGAAGATAAACACTTTAATTCTGTGTCTGTACCTTTTTCTTTCTGCAGACGGGGAAAGAATTTGTTAATCCTGTAAGGTAGCAAAAAATGTCTATTCTTTCAAAATGGATTTATTGTGTAATTACAGAGTGAACTGTATCTGTGAAATAAGGCATATGACCTGTGAGGCAGAGATGGATTAGAGAACATGAGCGTCTTTATTCAAATTCTGTTTCACTCCCTTTTAACTTCTGTGTCACTGGGCCAAATATTTCCTTTGATCCGAAAGATATTTTCCCAAGGATGCTATATTTCACTTAAAACAGAGCGCAAATTATCTTCCTAAAATAAAAAAACACGATATAATCTTTTGGCAGAGCCATGTCAAAGAATATATATTACAGCCAAAATCTGTGCCACTTGGCTTCATTGCATAACCTTTCAGGAAACTTCTTTGAAAGAAAATACTCACAAGGCACACACAGAATGCATAATACTGCCACCAAGCACTCTCTGGTGGAACTGAAGACAAGACCTGTTTAATCCTCAATCAAACGTTGAGCCTCTCACGTGTTATCCTGGTTAAGATTTCAGAAATGCAACAAAGAGTTGAATAAAGAGACGCTTCATCAACTTCTATCATCCCCTGGGTCAATGCCCCAATATCTTGCTTAAACAAAGACCACAAAATCATAGGATCATTCAGGCTGGAAAAGACCCTTGGGAACATCAGGTCCAACCGTCAACCCTACTCTACAAGTTCACTTCTAACCATATCCCCCAACACTACATCTAAGTGACTTTTAAACACCTCCAGGGATGGAGGACTCAACCACCACCCTGGGCAGCCCATTCCAGTGCCTGACCACTCTTTCCATGAAGAATTTCTTCCTGATGTCTAGACTAAACCTACCCTGTTGAAGCTTGAACCCCTTCCCTCTGGTTCTGTTGCTAATTACGTGTGAGAAGAGACCAGCACCAACATCTCTACAATGTCCTTTCATATTGTTGTAGAGAGCAATGAGGTCTCCCCTCAGCCTCCTCTTCCTCAAGCTAAACAGCCCCAACTCTCTCAATCTCTCCTCACAAGATTTATTCTGCAGGACCTTCACCAGCTTCCTTGCCCTCCTCTGCACTGGCTCCAGCACCTCCATGTCTCCCTTGTACTGAAGGGTCCAAAACTGGACCCAGTCCTCAAGGTATGGCCTCACCAGTGCTAAGTACCTCTCTACTCCTGCTGGACACACAATTTCTAATACAAGCCAGGATGCCATTGGCCTTCTTGACCACCTGGCCACACTGCTGGCTCATATTCAGCTGCCTGTCATTTAGAACTCCCAGGTCCTTTTCTGCTAGACTGCTTTCCAGCCACACTCCAAAGCCCAGCTAATCTGAACTCTTCTATAGTATCTCTGAGTGAAAACTCCCTCAAATGCACAGGACCTCAAGATCAATAGGGACATCAGAAGATCTCTAATAGAATCAATTCCCTGCTCAAAGGAGGGTCAGCCATGAGGTCAGAGCACGTTGGTCAGTGTTGTATGCATTCGATTCTTGAAAGACTCCAAGGACAGAGCCTGCAAAGCCCCACCCAACAACCTGCCAGAGTTTTCTTGCAGAGAAGCAGCATGTCCTTATTTCTGGAGACAACCTTCCTTCTCTCATTTTAGGCATACTGTCCTCCCACCACGAAGAGCCCAGCTCTACCTTCTTAATAGCTTCTCCATTGTGACTGAAGGCTGCTGTTTGTTGGGTTCCCTCAAATCAACAGCTGTCCAGGCTGAACAAGTCCTTTTTTCTACAGCCTCCTCTCAAACAAAACAATCTCTTTGGCCCTCCACTGAACTTACTCAAGTTGGTTTTTGAGTCCCCATCCCTGGAGGTGTTTAAGAGACGGGTAGATGCTGCATTCTAGGCCATGCTTTAGTGATGATGATAGGGGTAGGAAAAGGCTGGACTCTTGAAGGTCCCTTCCAGCCAAAACTGTTCTATGATTGATTTATTGATATATTTCTCGCACTGGGAGGCTCAACATTGGAGATAGTCTTCTAAACAGGACCTAGTAAGTGCTGAGTAGAGACCAGCCTTTCACCCACTGGCAGCGCTCCTATTATTACTGTCATCCTTCTTTGCTACCACAGCCTCCTACTGGCTCAGTTCTGCTTGATGTTTAGCCAGACTCCCCCATTGTTCTTAGCAGAACCTGCTCCCCCAGCCAGCAAGTTCCCAGCCTCTACACATTCAATTCACACTATGATATATCTTCTAGAAAAACAGCCTAAGCTGTCTAAGCTAAGGAGCTGCTCTGTTAAGAGTCCCTCTGTTAAGCAGTAGTATGTATCTCTCCTGTGTTGATATGCTAAGCACCAACATCAGCTAGTGAATCGCAGTGGATCTTCCAGAGCTGACACACGGGAGATAAATTATGCAGTTGTAGGCTGGACTGATTGACCTAATACTAGCATCTTTGGTCAGAATTACCTTTTAATTGGTGGGCACAGTCAACAGGCCAGCACAGCCCAAAATTGCCCAGACAACATGACATCAGTTATGGCTACTAGATGTTCTGTATCAATCTTTTCCAGTTTGTGGTTTGGCGTATTTTCTTCATTTCTGCTTCTAGGAGGTAAAGTGCTAGACAAGAACAAACCTTGTCACACAGAAGGTTTGAGGTAGGTGCTCATCTTTTGAGTGCGCTGCCTCCACACGCACATTCAGGTCTTGGTGTACGTTTATCAATAAATGGAAGATCCGTACTTTGAGAACAAATCCTGATTTTGCATCCTACATTGGATTGGCACACAGTGACTTTGTAGCCAGACCATCTGACTGGACCTCATCTGCAGATGCAAATTTAAAAGAGAATATCAGATAGATTCCCAGTATCATGCAGGGACAACAATTTTAATTGAGCTGGCACTTTGAAAACACTTCACTCTTTGCACTTACTCTCCCCTCTAGGCTTGTGAATCTCTACTGTAAAAAAAACCACAACAATGTTCTGTAAAAACTGCAACACAGTCACAGTTAATTCTTGATTAGGCAAATATGCTGGAAAGACTTTGGATAAAACTTGCAATGACAGGAGGCATGACAGAAGACAGACTGTTGCCTGAAACCACAGGTTAGTAAAATATACTACTGATCAAAACTGCCTGTGTTTTTAGTTCTAGAGTCAAATAAGATGAAAAGAAGAATCTATTTATAAGAGGTTGTGTAGGTTAACAGAATTTTCACTTACCTAATTTTAAAAGGCCTAGAATGAAATAGCTGTTATTTGTACAGCTAGAGTTTTAACCTGTGTTTTAAAGGTAATGCCATCTCTGACAGTAATGGCTCTTTGCCATACACTTTGTATGCTGGCTCCTAAAAGCACCATAAAATTCTCTATGCAAGACTAAGGCACTCTAAGTTGATTCCCTTATTGGCAGTTGTATTCTGCAACACGGGTGTAGCCCTACCATCCAGTAAAGCAAAAAACATGATTTTGGAAAGCACATGCAGAAACCACAGGCCGCTTCAAATAACTCTTGGGATCTCACGGCCAATCAATCTGGACTTTTGGGGCCAAAAATGAAGTATCTCTTAGAAGAATAACTTTACTTTTAAAATGTGGATGCACCACATTTTAAATTGTAGCCGACATGCCAGCAAGGTGTACTGCAGTTTAGTGGGACCTGGACAGTCTGGAGAGTTGGGCAGGGAGACACTGAATTAAGTATAATGAGGGCAAGTGTAGAGTACCAGTACAGGTTGGGGACTGAGCTGTTGGAGAGTAGTTTAGGAGAAAGGGACCTGGGGGTCCTGGTGGTCAGCAGGATGACCATGAGCCCAGCAGTGTGCCCTTGTGGCCAAGAAGGTAAATGCTATCCTTGGGGTAGATCAGAAGTGGGGACATGTTCTCCTCCCCCTCTAGCCTGGTTAGACTACATCTGGAATATTTTATCCAGTTCTGGGCCACTCAGTTCAAGAAGGACACAGAACTGCTTGGGAGAGTACAGCACAGAGCCACTGAGATGATGAAGGGAAACATCTCCCTGTTGAGGAAAGGCTGAGGGAGCTGGGTCTCTTTAGCTTGGAAAAAAAGAGACTGAGAGGTGACCTCATTAATGTCTATAAATATGGAAAGATCAGACGTCAGGAGGATGGAGCCAGGCTCTGCTCTGTGGCATCCAATGACAAGAGAAGAGGCAACGGGTATAAGCTGGAACATAGGAGGTTTCATATCAATATGAGAAGAAACTTTGTGCTAGCACTGGAACGGGCTGCCCAGGGAAGTTGTGGAGTCTCCCTCTCTGGCCACGTTTGAAACTTGCCTGGACATGTTCCTGTGTGACTTGACCTAGGTGATCCTGCTCTGATCATCTTCATAGATGATCTGGATGAGNAACGAGGCTGGTGAGAGGCCTTGAGCACAAGCCCTATGAGGAGAGGCTGAAGGAGCTGGGATTGTTTAGCCTGGAGAAGAGGAGGCTCAGGGGAGACCTTATTGCTGTCTACAACTACCTGAGGGGTGGTTGTGGCCAGGAGGAGGTGGCTCTCTTCTCTCAGGCAGCCAGCACCAGAACAAGAGGACACAGCCTCAAGCTGCGCCAGGGGAAATTTAGGCTTGAGGTGAGGAGAAAGTTCTTCACTGAGAGAGTCATTGGCCACTGGAATGGCCTGCCCAGGGAGGTGGTGGAGTCGCCATCTCTGGAGCTGTTCAAGGCAGGACTGGACGTGGCACTTGGTGCCATGGTCTAGCCTTGAGATGTGTGGTGACAGGTTGGACTTGATGATCTATGAGGTCTCTTCCAACCTTGATAATACTGTGATACTGTGATGGGAGAACTGGACTAGATGATCTTCCACGGTCCCTTCCAGTGCCTAATGCTCTGCGATTCTGTTGTACTTTTAAGAGGTAAGCAGAAACTAAAGATTTGGCAGCAGTCCTAGTCATAAGAACATGAAAACCCTTTCTGCCATGTGTCCAGCCTGACAATGTGCCCTGAAATCATGTGACAAACCTAAACCAACCTTTATCTTCACACAGGTAAAACAATGCTTTCCTCTATTAAAACCTCATTAGGGAAAATATGCAATGCAGTAACTGAAAGAACCACAAGTGCTTTTAGATTCCCTGAAGGTAAGAACTACAGAAAATGAACCTGTTACTTGTAGAAGAGAAGAAATAATAAAGGTAAGGCTCACTTTGAGTCTGCAGAATAGTAGGACACGTGGTCAGTGCATACAACCTGGTCTGGATGATCCTGCTCTGGCAGGGGGATTGGACTAGATGATCTTTGAAGGTCCCTTCCAATCTCTAATATTCTGTCATACAACTAAAGGAGCATGGAGGAGTTACAGTGAGCCCATCTGAGTATTGGTTCGCTCCTGAGAAGTGATGCTTAACATCTCGAGTTCAGGGCTAAACAAATAAAATAAAAAATGAAAAAGCAACGCACAGATAGTCCTCTGCATTTAAACTTTTGTTTCCAAGAAAAACAGAGCTGGATTTTTTGAATGAACTCAGTTTATGCAAGTATCCACTGATTTTAAAAGGGACCTACAGAACACCCAGTAATTATGAGACAGTAAGAACAGCTTCATGATCAGATAAGGCCAAATTTCTGAAAGGCTTTACACAGATTTCCCTAAGTATAAAATAATCTGAACATTTAAGTGTTAGCTGTGTCAAATTCCTGTCTATGTACAATGTTGTACAGATTGAACCATTGCAAGGTGTTGTAACTGCACTGGTGACATCAGCTTACTGCAGTCACTTCATCCTTGCTTTCCCTATTCTCATGTTGCCATAACTGCATGTAGCCTTCCTAAAAGCATGCGTGACTAGGTCTGTTCTGATCAACAGCTCACTCAGGATTTAGTTCTTTTAAAATACAAAGTGCTTACTATTATAATCAATAAATGTTTTTAATGATAATCAATAACTATAGAAACAGGGGAAAAAATATAAGAAAGTTATGGATGTTACTCTGAGGCCACCTCAAGACACATATAATCATTCCCAGAATAATTATCTTATGGCCTGAGACCTATTTACACTGATAAGATCATACATATTCAGATCTCAAAATACAGACATGACAGTGTAACACTGAAAGCAAAATCAGGACATTGACAGAGCGTTCGAGGTTCTGTGAGCAGCTTCTCCATCCTTATCTGGTGACCAGTTTGTCCCCTTAGTGCATATCATAAATCATCTCCACTAGCTTCATTACAAACTTGCTTATATCATCAACTCTGTAAACTCAGGTTCTCATTCATTTTTCTGTCTGGTTCTCCAGGTATTTTAAATGAAGATGCACCCCTACCCTCTCTCTTGATTTCACACCATTGTGCTCCTTTTCCTGTTCCATTTTTCTGGCTTCCTCCACTCACTGATGCTCTAATACAAGAGAGGCTTTGCTTGGGAGTTATGATAAATAATATAGGCCCAGATCACAGAATCATTTAACGTTACAGATTGGAAGGGACCTCGAAAGATCATCCAGTCCAATCCCCCTGCCCCAGCAGGATCACCTAGACCAAGTCACACAGGAACATGTCCAGGTGGGTTTTAAACGTGGTCAGGGAAGGAGACCCCACAACTTCTCTGCACATCCAGTTCCAGTGCTCTACCACCTCTCACTGTGAAGAAGTTCCTTCTCATATCGATGCAGACCCTCCTACATTCCAGTTCACACCCATTGCCTTTTTCCCTACAACTGGATGCCACAGAGCAGAGCCTGGCTCCATCCTCTTGACACCTAGTCTTTCCATATTTATAAACATTAATGAGGTCACCCCTCAGTCTCCTTTCTTCCAAGCTGAAGAGACCGAGCTCATTCAGCCTTTCCTCATCAAGGAGATGTTCCACTGCAGACACCTCGCGCGAGGACATGTGCAAATACAGAATTAGTGTATTTCAGAGGGGTATAACCCTTAGCTTCACCTGCAGGAGCCAGCGTCGGTACCCTGGGCCATCCACTCTTCTGTGCCTTGAAAGTAATGAATGAGTTAAAATGAACAATGAATAATTTTACACAGAAACCATCAGGAATGTGTATTCCTACTGGTTTGTTTTTTTGGTTACATTTGCTTTTGAGACTAGCAGTTGGGAAAATTGTTTAGAACTCAGGCATAGGGAACAATAAAACTGCTCTAAACCAAAGTGCTAGGAAGTCCGTCTGTAGATCGAACGTGTGACAGCTGCATCAAGGAAAAGCTGGGTAGCTGAGCACAAACTCCGGAGGACTCTGGAGCAGAGACCTAGCAGACATTCGGCATGTAAAGGAAGTTCAAGCCCTGGTTAAACAGACAACTTCAGGGATCGAGGATCTGCTTCTTCACAGCAATCCCTTCTTAGAGAGGGAAACATCAGCCTTTCTGATAACTAGTTTGCATTATCACCTCACTGCTCTAAAAATCCTTTCAAAAGACAAAGCGAGACCTAGTAGCATTATAACTGGAGTCATTTGGAGATTGAGAGAAACACACACAGTAGAAAATTTTTAGTTAACTAAATACTTAAAGAAAAAGCCAACAACAAATACATCCAATACTATTTCTCCTGTAAATACCATCCAGCTTGCTTTTTCTCCCTCTGTCTGTCCCCCAAAAGCAAGAACCTACTTTGCAATGCCTTCTGAAGCCTGTCTCCCTGCTGTCCTCACTGCCCACCTACTGTAGGGAGCAGCTCCTCCCACCTGCACATAAAAGCCAAGTGCATGCTACCAGCAGCAGATCAGAGCACTTTCTCAGTCCTCCACTGTTTTGAGCCAGTGATCTTCTCTTCTTGGATCTTGTATGCTCAAGGTAAGATTACTGCTACTTCAGGTTTCTCTTCTGTTCAGCTCTTGTGAGGAAGTCTTAATGTGAACTCTAGCACTGCCTTGCTGGGTGGTGCTGGCTTTTTTTTTTCCTCTTTTTTTTTCAGATGTAGTGTCATCTGACATTTAAGTTAGTAACAGGCTGTTGTTTTAGCAATGAAATAAAAACAGCTCTTGCTGGGAAAAACGGTGTGGCTGGGAAAAGGTTCCTCTCCCTTTCTGATGGATTTTGAAGGTATCCGTAGACACAGATTTGTAAATACCAATTCTAACAACTTGTTATTCCTGTTACAGTCTCATTTTCAGTCCCATCAAAGTTATCCAGAAACCTACACTCTGAAGCTTCCTTAAATTCTGCTTGTCGGGGAAAAAAATAGAAATGCTTAGTGCTAATTTGAGGGAGGATTTGTGTTTTATTACTATTGTTATTTATTAGTCATATTAAGCCAATCTTGCGATTGAGGTGCATCTTCACAGGCTTCACTGCCGTTTAAAAAGGTGTGATGGAACTTAAGTCCTCACAGAAGCACAGAAATAATGCTGATGGAATTCCCTGTCTTGAACCAAATATGCTTTAAGTGCACATTTCACAAGCAAAGCCCTGTTTCTTGGAACAACAGACCTTGTGTCTTAATGAAATGTCTAGATCAGCTTGAATTACATTTTATCTACAGTTCGCCTACAGAGGCACTTCTAATGCTAGATGGAGGAACAGTTCGGTGCCTCAAAGGCAGCTACTGAACAACTGAAACATTAAACAGTCATTTCAAAACTGTATTTGCACTCCCCTCTGTTCATCTGTCCATCGCCACAGAGATGAAGTTGTTAGTGACTAGTACCAGTTTCTCACGTTGTCTGAGCCAGTGCACTTTTAACACACAGTCACCTGTTTAAAAACATTCCATCAGAGAAATCCTAATCCTAGAATGCCTCTCCAGTTGCTCACAGAGGAAGGGGAGCAAGCGGCGAGTGCTGTGTAAACTGTTTGTTAGTACTCTGTATAACACATTATGCAGTTAAAGGGTGGCACGTTCTTCTTGCTAGCCAAACTATCCTCTTTCTGAACGGAACCTTTTTTTTGTTCTTTCCCGTATAAAAGTCTTTTCTAAAAAGGAATTATGTGCACACACAGCAGTTCTCACATTAGCTGCAGCATTTTAAGCTGCAGCACTGTGATAACCACAGCAAAACTCTGCCCAAAGTGCCCTTCTCTGAGCACTGTCTCCAAGACTGTATTTTTACATGTTATCTGTTGTAACCAGTGGGGAAAATGCCTTCAGCTGTTTGCCTGCACCATTACATAAGGATCCTCTGGAAACAAACAAAAGAAGCCCAAACAAAACTCAAAAACTCAGACAAATGGAACTACTAAAAAACTACCAAACTGCAGTGCTTTCCATAGCAGGCTCACTGTAAACCTGGTTCTGTGTACAGGTAATTCACATAAAAAATTGCCCACAGGAGAAAGAAATGTTGCCCACTGGTTGTCCACATAACTGGCATTCTATCTCTGAGAAACAAAACTTTATTCCTTAGGGAACATCTTCTTTTTATAGCAAACCCCGATTAAACCTCTCTCCGAACGCACCTAGCTGGTGAAACACAGATAACGAGATTTACTGTAATGCATGAAGAGCTAAGGTCTACAGGCTGGCAGTGAAGGCTCCTTGTTCACACCGAATCTTACTCTTATCAGATGGATTTCTAACAGAGCAATTCTCAAGGTTTGAAAAAACAGAGGTTAATACATGCATTTGCCACTGGAAACGTGTTTAGCAAAATACTTTTATTAAAGCCTGCTGTGAAATGTAATGTAGTTGGCATCTGAAAAATGGATTGCAGGACATATTAAGAAAACTGTATTTGAAAGAATGTGTCTAATTTAGATCAGAATCTGCTCTGAGCCGTTTGGCCTCTCTTGGGCCAAGTAGACAATTCAGCCTAACATCACTTTGCAAGAGGGAAGGAAGGGAAACAAGACCATCAGGTTTCTAAGAGAACTTAAATATCTAGGAGCCCTTTTACTGACTTCTGTGGAGATCTGAAACTCCTTTTGCACACTGATACTAAGATAAAAATGCATTCATTTTAAAATAGTGCTATAATCACAATGAAAAAAGGAAATGATTGAGAGAAGGAGGAATTTAGATTTATGAAGCAATGACTGTAACATTACAAATTAATAAAATAAAGGTAAAAAAACTTCCTCCATTTTTCAGCCACACAGCCGTTAAGTGTGTAGCAGGCACGCTCAGAGGTTTCTGGTGGTTATGCTTAGGTGTTCATCTCGAGCACTAACGGCCACTTAAGCCACAGTTTTAACTCCCACTGCTATCAAGTGTTAGACTAGATCCCTGGAAACTGAGCGTAATCACATCACTGCCTGCTCTACGCACAGGCCTGCCCCTGCCTCTGCTTGTGGGACTTTCTGATCTTCATGAACTTATTTTCATCACCTGTCTGCAAGGCAGAAATATGTTTTCTTCCGGCCATGCAGATGCTAAGTATACGGACTGGTTTGCTTATGTCACAGTGAAAACTCACAGTACAGAGTCAGATTTAGCCCTTCTGGGTACCAGACTAGCACTTTAGTCTCATGATCCATTTTGTACTCAGCCTTATAAAGTCCACCCCTTTCAGTCAGTCTTTGAGTGACTCTTTAGGCTGAAGAGCAGAGAGAAATCCTGTGGCAAATCTTGAGAGAGGTCGTTTCCTCCTAACACTTTCAAACTTCCTGTGAAACCCTTTGCAATCCCCTTAACTGGGTTTGCAATAATGCTTGAAGCGGGTAATTAGATCAATAAATGACAAAATGACCACGTCTTTCTTATCTGCTGCTCTTAAGTGGCAGCAACCCACTCTGCGCATTGAGCAAGCAGAGATCCACTGCCATGGACCAGAAACAATAAGCAACATCTGACCATAAGGATTCAGTCTTGGTGACTCAGCAACAGTAAAGAGCTCATGGTGCTCAAGCAAAACTATTCATATGGCTATTGTGTGGAACACAGAATGTAGCCTGCCTTTCTTCGATGCATTTGCTAGCATGTGCCACCTCTGTAAATACATGTATCATTGCATAGCCATCGCCCTGTCCCTTTAGTTTTTAACCCTAATTTATGAGGGCACTCCTGCTTGCTCCTGTGGATTGCAAAGACTGTATTTTTAAGTAAATATATAAATAAATAGACATACTCCAGTGCTTGTTTCTAGAGTAATTGCCCTAGCAATTGAGGCCTTGGCTCTTACTCTTTTCAGTGGAAAATTACCACTTTGGATGTCACACTCACAGATAAAATGGTGAATGTCTGAGAAGTAACTAGTGGAGTAGCAGGAGTGGTAACAGCTAGGAAAAAACCCATTAATTGTGATGTCATTACCTGCTGCAGAAGGTAGAAGAGTTTTCTTACCTCCATGAGCAAAGTTTCCTGCCTACTTACTCTATGTCTTGCTGGGTGTATATATCTATCTATATATCTCAAAGGAGGAAAGATGAAGTTTCACTCCTGAAACTTAAATGCATCCCTGTATTTTCCCTCAGTTTTTTGGGCCTTCGATGACTCTGAAATCTAATTCCTTCTACAGGGAGACAAGTTTTCATTTTCACTGGTGTCATATTTCTGAAAGAGCAATATTTCAGTGATTGTTGTAGTGAGGAACAAGAAGAGACAAAAACAATACAGGTGACTTGTTCTGTGTGACGAAAGACGACAAAGATCTAGATGATCCTGCTCTGACAGGAGGGTTGGACCTGATGATCTTTTGAGGTCCCTTCCAATCCCTAATGTTCTGTCATTCTGTAATTAACTGTATTAGTCTATGCGAAAGCTTTTAACTTTTGCCACTTGCACTGTTGAGAGTTTTGTGTAAATGATGTTGAGTTTTTGTGGCTTCCTCTCCAGAAAGTGAGTTCTATTCTTTGTGCTAACAGAATTCTCCTCCAGCAAAAGTTGTGGAGCTTTCTGTGTTTAAAAAGATAATGATGAGTCCTGGTTTTGAAGCCTTTTGTGGGTCTGGTGCAATAACTGTGCCTATTCTCTATACACATCAGTAAACAATTGTGCTTGGTCTCCCTGTACTCCTGAAATGTTGGATGTGTTTCTGTAATTGTCTGGATGTGTAATGAATGTAATGTCTCGTAATTGCACTGCGGGGGATTAATACCACTGTGCAGTCTAGGGACATGTTTTGATGATTAAAATACGGACTTGCATGAAGAAGTATTACAGCAGGAGCAAGAGGAGTGTAAGTCTGATGCTTCTTTAATGGCAGGTGAAACTGTTGAGGGATGACATGTAATTAACACTTTTCACTAGGCAGGGAGAATCGGTGCCCTCTCTTGGTTAGAAAAACGGATATAAAACAGCCTTCTGAGAGTGTTTATCAGTTCCCTCTGCTGGCTACAAAGCACACAGCCAGATGAGCAGCTGTGTTTGCGGAGGCGAAGGTCTTCAATTCTATTCCCAGTGCTGTGTGCATGCGGTAAACCGATGACTGTGGTGTCTGTGCACGTATGTGGACATCATTCTTTGCAGGGTCTGATCAACAGCTACGCAGAGTTCAACATGAGGACACTCAAAAATAATATGCAGTTCCTGGGAGGTAAGAAACTTTCCACTTAGGATTTGAGAAGCATGCTAGCAGCTAGCAGCACCCATAACACTGTGCAGCCAGAGCAGCCTTTCTGTTCGGCATCACCTTGCTTCTTCCGCATTGTCAGGACAAGTGTGCGTGTTCACTATGTTCAGGTTAGAGGCATCTGGCCAGTTATTACAAGCACTCTTGGCAACCCACAATTGCAGCACTTCAGAATTCTGGCTTCTGAGAACTCCACATTTGCAAAAAACACCCCTGCAAAAACCCACTAAATGGTACCAACAAGAACACCCCAACCTGAAAAAAGATACAACCACAACAAAACCACAATACAAAAAAAGAATTGGGTTCTATTCCATTCTCGTAGGAAAAGGCAGCTGGAGAAACAAGTGAAACCATTTATGCAGTCACGCTGAAATAAAGCTGAGATGAAAAAAATACAACCTGAAGAAAGAGTTCAGAAAAGTCACTAACTCCTGTGTGAGATGCGCCAATTCACTTCAGCCCCCAGGAATCTATCACAGCAGCTTACAGGACACACATAACCTGTCCTGTAAAAGGCAGAATGAGTCAAAACTGACAGCTTAACACAACAGACACCAAAGGTCAGTATTTTCAAGCATCTGCAGCGTATGTTTCCTGCTAACTGAAAAAGCAACCACTCTTTCCAGAGCAACTTACTGCTGCATTCTTCTCCCTGAGAGTAAGGGCAGGACCACACTGTAGACTTGCACAGGAAACTTCAAGCAAAGCACTCGACCAACTGAACATTTTAGAGAGCAAAACGAGTTTCTACAAGACTTGGTGAAGCAACACCACATACATGCACCATACACCGCGGCCCCTGAAATGGAAGCGCCTGCCTTGCCTCTCGTCTACTGGACGTCATTTTCTAAGGGACAGAACAGAAAGTGGCACAGGCTCAATACAGTCAGCATGCCCCTGAAGAAAGCCAGCAGACAAGTCTGCTTATGCCAGCACACGACTTACCTCTGTCCTGCCCCTCCGTTCTTCCCACCATGTGTGGAGCTCCAGTGAATGCAGAGTATCAGGGGACTTTTATGTGACTCCCAGAACAGAAATTTTCTTTCAGCTTGCCTTTAGAAAAAGCCAAAGGAGAAGAAAGTTCAGATGTTTCCCAGCATTTATTTCTAAAGGAGTTAGGTGATCTTAATCTGACTCTCAGCTAATGGACAGTAATATAAAACACACAACTGGGACCCTTGTTGGCAAATCTCAGCAAAAAGTCAAGAGGCAGTTACTTTAGGTCAAAGTTGAGTCATAAAAGCGATCTTGTGAGGAAAGGTTACGTTGCCAGCATTGATTTATCTGTCACTCGCCCTAGAGATAAAAAGCAAATAAGAGAAAAGCAGTTAAGCAAGTACATCCCACAGACAAAACACATTTTGGAAAATGAAGGAGAAGACAACACTCGGTACTTATGTCCTTTCAGTAAGCGGCTTGAATTGAATTTACCATAGTAACACTTGGTGTTGTTTCACTGCAGAAAAAATGCAAAGCTTTAGGAGTAAGTCTCTTGTGCTTTACTGCCTCCAAAAATGTCAGTGCTTGTCAAAGCGTTTTTGAAAGAAAACCAAACCCATGTTAATAAAATGAACTTTCCAAGACAATGCTGGCCAACACTGATTCTTAGATTTCTTTTCAGTAATAAACTGCCTCTGCGGTTGCTGAGTTGATAGGGAGAAGGTTTTAAAGAGCCAAAGCCAAGTTCTGGTTAACTCAAAGAGGGTAAAAAAAAAACCTCACACAACTCTCTAGCAGAGCACAAGACTTGCAATGAATGGAAAGACTTTTGCTGAGGGTGGGCAGAGCTTAGCAAAATCCAGCAGTACTTTCAGAAACAGCTGTAAACAGTAACAGCCTCCACTTAAATGTATTCTGAGCTGAGATGGGACTGCTTCTTGTGGGTGCCATTTGTGATGTGCTGCTGCAGATTGCTGGACAAGACTCAGCACCTCAGTGCAGAATTCACAGGCTGCAGGTCAGTTCACAAAACCTATCTGTTAAGTAGTAATTTCCTACATGAATTAAGAAGGCAACAGCTGGAAGGATTGTGTTCCATCCCATCCCAGCCCTCTGGATGAATAGCTCCAAAACTACGCTGCGGCGGAGGATGGCGGTACTAATGATGAACTAACTTCCAACTGTGCACACAAGCTGTGTGCAGGTCTGGGCGGTGACATCTCGGTTCTGCCGTGTGTGCATACAGGTGCAGGCTCCGCAGCAGTTTTTGTCTTCGATGGAAGAACACAGTAGGAATTGGGTGTTCTGTGCCTGTTAACACAATTCCTGCTCTCCTCCAGTTCCAGCCAGCCTAGCTCAGTTTAGGAGGTCTGTGCAGTGGAGTCCAAGCTACCATTACAAGAGTGTTATCAGACTGTTATTATCTGCTGGAGATCTGGGCAGAACTTTTTATGTCAGGAGACATGGAAGACGTTTCAGGATTGTTCCTCAGGCTTGCATTACGAGCCTCAGTTAGAAACCTTGTTCATACTGTTGTGGAAGTAATAGACAAGCCAAATACTTGATTGAAAAGCAATGCACGGCAGACTTTCTCGTATATTTTTGTGTCACAATGAAGGCATCAGATCGCTTTTAAGTCATAGTGTAGAAGAAAACCATTTGTTTCAGCCATCTTTTTCAGTGTCACCGTCACTGCATTTTGATTTTAAACTGCTCCTAAACAACTAGTTGCAAATACTCAGTATCTTAAATCCAAGCTTCAGACTGATTTTGGCACGTAGTTCTTATGGTCCATCTGTGGTTGGTAGTCAAGCACAAAAAACCCACCTGACTGAGCTTGGAATTCTCTTGCAAGGGGTATTTTATAGTTTCCTTTTTGAAGCACCCTGTTTTCAAAATCACAACTGTCATTCGTGTGATGAATGCTCTCAAAAACACAACACGGAAGAACCATGAAACACAAGCAAGTTGTGGCTGCTCAGAGACTTTTTCTCTGCTACACATGCTTTCAACTTTGTACTAACTGCTTCTCTCATTAGAACAAGTATTTTAAAGTTAAGTGAACAGAAACCTATTGTATTTTCAATGCTCCATTTGTCAAGCATGTTTTGAGAGCTGGAATTTTAGCCTGATGGACACTCACAACATGCTGCTGTGTTCTTCAAAATAACAACCGCACCCATGAAGCTGGGAGCTGCTGACTCAACTCCCAGCAAAGCTGAAGCTGACTACAGAAGGAACCGTGTGTCTTCGGAGGGCACTTGGCACCACAGACCTCAGCTCTGGGTGCAGCAACCCTTCTGTCATGGCTTAACCCCCACAAAAGATGACGAGGAGAAATATTTTTGATTGCTTGACTGTTTATAGTCACAGAATCACAGAATGATTGGAAGGGGTTGGAAGGGATCTGTCAACATCATGTAGTCCAACGCCCCTGCTAGAGCAGGATCACCTAGAGAAGTTCATACGACAACACATCCTGGAGGTTTTCTTACATCTCCAGAGAAAGATATTCCAGAATATCAGACTTTGAGATTTCCAGAAAACACAAAATGTTGTAAGAGACAATCACAAGCTGTCAACATAGAATAGAATCATTTAGATTGGAAAAGTCCATGATATCTGAGCACCACCACTAAACCACATTGTTAGGCACCACATCTACAAGTCTTTTAAAGACCTCCAGGAGTGATGACTCTACCCATTTTCCTGTGCAGCCTGTTTCCTTTTGTGAAGAATTTTTTCTACTATCCAGCATAAACCTCCCCTGGTGCAACTTGAGGCTATTTGTTCTCATCCTGCTGTAGCAGAAGTTTGCATCAGCAGATTCATTTAGCGATACATTAGCTGCAGCAATGCTGTTATTCTATTTTGAAAAGAAACTATCCCCAAAAGGCAAAATAACCCCATTTTTGTTTCAAATACGGTAACAGAAGTGACCCTTAGGCACCTGTGCACAACAAGCCCCAAAGGAGTTAAACAGTTGCAGAGGCTGTCCCATACCCCCGCAGCACAGGCTGCCCCGAACCCTCAGAGAAGGTCCCACAGCTGGACTGTGGACAGGGCAGTGTCTCCTCACCAGCCAGGCCAGGCCCCTGCTTCACTGTGTCACCTCCTGCCTCATGCTGCGAGTCTGCAGTAGCAGCCTGCTCCAATGTCAGCACAGCTTCTGCACACTGGCGCTCAGAAAATGGATGCAAAGCCTGCGCCTGCCCTTCCAAAGGAGAGGCAAGGGTTGAGGAGAGCCGAAACTCCCCACAGCCCAGTCAGCTGAGGAGCATTTATGGAAACACAATACGTTTGAGGTTTCTTGGGTTTCAGAGATACAGCCTGGGGCTTCGCTTCTGCATGCCAGCCCTCGGTGCCCCTTTGAGAAGGATCTGGGTAGCATTAGCTCGCACAGATGCCGACAGTGCTGGAAGGCCAAAAATGGGGGGGTGGCGGGGTGAGGGGGCAGAGAGGGGAGGGATCCACTCTCAGCTGGAAAGAAAATGTCCCATCCTGTGAGGAGAGGCTGCTCAGAAGGAGAAGGCTGCCCCTGCAATGCACCACAGGAGGTTCAGGACCTCTCCGTTTTCCCCATCTGGAGGCAAAATTTAGGCCACTGTTAAGTTAAAAAGTAAAATTTAAGGGGAAAAAGAAGATCAATATGATCATTTCAAAGTTAAGGTTCTTTGGTCTTAAAACAACAACAAAAAAGCCCCACCTGCAAAAAGCCCTACTATATATGGTTGTCGGGGATAAAGAGCTGGTCAAGTTAAAACTTTAAACTCCTTCCAAAACACCAAACACTTTGATGGGATGTGAGGAAAGAACTATCATGTGAGGAAATGAAACGATAAAACTACAGTACTCAACAGGCAGGGAGTTCAAAAGGCAAACAGCTGAATGGAACGGCTTTATCAGTTCTTTCCGATGTATTCTCTCCACACTGCTTTGTTTAGCTCAGAGGTTTTTCAGGGTGAGTCTGTTTGATCTATTTGTTACATCCTCTAGCACAGTGGAGCCTTGACTCATGATCAAGGGTTTAAGACAAACAAAGAACAGCAGCTCCTGAACTTCAAGGCTTTTACAATGTGCGTAGACCGAAGCTGACTCCTGGGCTCCTGCTCCAGCCCCTTTAGCACACGTTTGCTTACACAGATGACTGGTATGTTTGGGAAGATGTTATACTACAAGTGCTTCACCTCCTTCCCCTGGCTGCACAAGCCTCTAAGAACATCACGTGCAGCGCATTAATTAATTTATGCTTTCAAGCAGCCTGGCAACATCCTTCTCATTTTAGAGGAGGCTGAGGCACAGAGGCTGGTGTAGCATTTCCAGAGACTGCTCCTGGCTGGGTTTTCAAGTGTCTTCCCATCGTGACAGGGGCTAGGAGGAGAGCTTAGTTCCCATCTGGGCACCCCAATGAGAACCAGATTTCCATGAGTGCTGGGCACCCAGTGTGTCTAGCAATGACACCAGCAGTCAAGTCTTCTGAAAAGTTCCTTTGATCATCTGGCCACTACCTCAGTGGAAGCAGAGAGCTACTGACAAGCCCGATCCTGTTTGTGGGTGCCGAGTACTTTTCAAAATTCTCGCCTAAGTGACCTGGCCAAGGAGGCAGACTAAAATCTGAGCAGAGCCCACTTTGCATAATTCCCAGGCCAGCAATCTAACCACAGGCGTATCCTTCCATCTTTGACAAAGAATAGACACTAGTTGGGGCAGGAATCAAAGTGCCAAATAACTGTCAATAGCCATGACTGCCAAGAAAAATGCCCGGATACTTGTAGGCAAACGAGACAACCACATTTTGGTACTTTCCTGAGAAAGGATTATTTCTAGTAGCACTGCCAGAGTCTGGCAACCTGGATTATGCTCTTTCCAGATGTACCTATTTCTTTCTGGGCTAAAACTCTTGTGAACATGCCCTCACACAGGCACACCCTCCCCACTCTTCAAAAAAACCAGCAGCTATCCAAACACTGTGGCTGTCTCCATTATCCTTAGAGAGCCAGGCACGCTTGGGCAAGACAACACTATTCTGTGTAATGGTTAAGAAGCAGTGGTCACGTCAGTGAGGGTTCTTGTTTTCATTGAATATTTCATTCATTGCTGAACATAAGCAACCACTTAGCTGCAGTTGTGCTAGATGCAGAGGAGGAAACACATGCTACTCTTGGCAGGACTTTATCTCTGTGGGAAGCAGCAACCTCCTTACAGCAGCCTCCGTAGGCTGCATGACTTAGCTACATTGGAGATTGTCCTGAACCTCAAGCAGTGACCCGCCACCAGATTCTGAGTACCCCAAAATGTGAATGCACGCCCAGTACTCAGCATGGATCCTGTATTTTGTGCTTTGTTTATATGAGTTAACTTAGCAAATGACAGTTTCTAAAGCCATAAGGTCGAGACTTGCTTCAAAATTCCTGCCTGAGCTGCTCATGTCCATTCAGGTACCAGGCGAGATCCTGCGCTCTGTGTCACTCCACATCAGCTTGCTGGAAGGTCTCTCACAGGACTCCATTTTGGAGGCTGCGTTCATTAGGTGCCCTCTGTCTCACCTTTGTCCCCAGATTTCAGACTACCCCCCAAGTCAATTATCTAACCAGTCTGGTGATAGAAAGATAAGGCATCCGGTCACCAGTGTGTTCTAGAGGAAGCACAGATAACACATAACTATTGAATGAAAATGTTTACAGAAAAACAGTTTTGTAAAACAGTTCAGACTGAGCTGTTGCTGAGGGTTGAACTCCAGTTGTAGACGCCAAAAAATGCAGCTGTGTCTTTCAGCTAGAAGCAGCTAAGTGTACTGGAAAAGCCTTTGAATAGGAGAAAAGACCAAGAAAGATAAGATGCTTTCCTAACAGAGGATTAGGAAGCAAGTGTGGACACTTGTTTTCCGCTCTGTCGAGTCTGTACCTGTAACAACACAAGGAGAGCGGTGGCTATGGCTTTGGGCTTTGATTGTGAATGGCAGCATTTTCACTCTGTTCTGACCTCTGCTACGGTAATTACTGTAATAACAGCTCCAGTCAGAAGCTGGACTTCAGAGCAATACCCCAGTCAAATATGACAGCCTCAGCTTTGCCAACTGAGCCCTGGAACTGGCTGCCCAGCAGCATTGTGGAGTCTCCTTCTCTGGAGATGTTTAAGACCCACCTGGATATGTTCCTCTGCAACTTCATCTAGGGGACCCTGCTGTGGCAGGGGGATTGGACTGGGTGATCTTTTGAGGTCTCTCCCAATCCCTAATGTTCTGTGACTCTGTGAAAAGGGCTGAGCTCACATGGGCACTGAACTGCATGCGTTTTAATATACCTTGCCACCCAGAAAGTTATGGGGAGTATCTTGGATTATGATTAGTAATTTTGCAAGTGTTAACATTTAAAGCAGCAAATCTGTAACTGCAGCTTTTTGCTTTTCAGTCTTCCAGACTTTTGTGTACTTATTTTTAATTCTCCTCTCCTGTCCTTGGAAGAAGAAGCCAAGGCATTTCTGTGGAAAAGCTGGAGTCTACTGAGTGCCCAGGTCAATAAGTCTGTTTTGGCCAGCACCACCTCCGAAGTCAAAAACAAGCAACAGTTCAAAAACAGGTCTTAGTTTGGAGGACAGCAAAGGTGATCAGGACAGAACCTGTTTGATGTATCAGAGATGGCCCATGGAAAAGGCCGGCAGGTTTTACAGTCCAGCCTGATGTGCCTTCAGGGCAGAGCAAACGGGTGTTCCAGCACTCGTAGCAACGGGTGATGGCTGTGACAAAGGTTGATATGCAGAATACTGAACCTTCTGCAGAACTGGCTTGATCTGGAGACGAGGTATTCAACTGTGAGGCTGTTGCATTTTCCTTCTAGGCTTAGATAACTCTAGAACTAGCTTTTCTACTTTGTCTTAAGCATAGCTTGGGCCGTGTGTCTTTGCTATTAACATGGCAGCAGAGTCTAAAAGGTGAGATGCTCAGCTCCCGGGTAATCAGTCTCATTGTGAGATACTGTTACTCTGGGAAGTTTCAATTTCTCTCAATTTTGCCTAGAAATACACTCCAGGAGATGTTTCCTTTTACAAGGAATGCTTGTGTTCCCACCAAACATTTACAGTTTTGATTTACATTGTCCAAGAAATTTTGCCCAGAAATTCGTGCTTTTTTCTTTTTTCTCTGGGAAATCATTGGAATAACTTGGATATAATCACTTAAAAATGGGGGGGGGGGGGGGGGG